>OX123186.2:47001473-47601473 GCA_944739405.2 Euclidia mi | reverse complement strand
TCCTTCTGAAAACACCAGCTAATGTAATAATTAAATAGCATAAATATCGCATCGCATCTGCACGTAATTTACCTAAATCCCGTAAACATAAACAACCGTAAACAACGTAAACAACAATTTAGAATGGTGTGACAAACATAGCGATCGTCTGCAAAACATTGCCTATGGTACAAGTATCTTACACAATACTTATATAAAGTATAATAATATTATATTATAATATTATATTTAGTTAAAAACTATTGTGTTCACATAACCACCAGACACTTTAATTTTATTATATAGAAGATAAAACGAAACAAAGATAAGCCTTATATAATTATAATAAAAGGATTTTCTCACAGTTTTATTCCTTTATTACAAATTAAGTCACATTAATTATCTCGTCTTATCAGTCTTCCTCTTCTTACGTTTCAACTTACAAAGATAAAGTAGACAGTTGGCACTAATGAGGATCGCTACACAGAGGATGTATTAGTGTGTGATTCTTAGTATTTTCTACTGGTAACGCGTTACTGGAGCCATTGTATACCGAGAGTTTAAATCTCTTTGCTACTCGAGTTGCATCGACAACAAAGCAAAATTCTACGAACTTAACATAGTAATATGGTATACCTTTTCACATAACATAGCTGCTTAGCTTGAAAATGATTATAATTACCTGTATTTTTTAATACAGACAACCAGGTTTCGCTTTCCGCAAATCTTGTTTTTAAAGATTTTCCAGTCAGTATCATTTGTTTGTTGTGCAGCATAAAAAAAACATGATTAACTGTGTTCTTTTTTTTTGCTGCACAATAAACAATACAAATAATACTGTCTCTTCATAATTCTAAGTGCAGTTCTGCAGTTACAGAAAAGCTAGGCATATTCGAATAGCTAGATTCATTTCTGAATAGCGTTCAAAAATCTTTATTAGTTATAGCTTTATGAATTTTACGTATTATATATAAGTAGATACACTTTATGCTATACATGTGTAGTTTGATAAATACTTGTCGACTCTTGTTGTACATATACTCGCACTTTTCTTTTGCTCGCAATGTTGTAGCTTACTTTAGTCACAGTATTAAATACATTTTCCATGTAAACACCTACCTGCACGTTATTTCAGTTCTCTATTTTTATACATAAATCTATTTTTTGCCTACCTAACGAAAGACTTGTTTTAAAGAACAAGTTAGATGATATATTTTCGGTTTTATTTTTATAATAACTATTTCAGCCCACAAAATATTTACAAACATGCCCTGAGCTCATCGTACTAATGTCATTATAATTTATGTCGGCCCACTCGTAAAGAAAGTATTTCCAAGACTGGAACAAAATATTTTACGTGTACCTAAAAGTTAGTACTATAATTTGTATATCCGTTATTCTTTAATATCCCAAGAACGTACCTTCTTATTTCACACACTATGATTTTTACTTACTACGTAGGTAAAGCTGGCTTTCTTTTAGTTATTCAGACAGAATAATAAAAGATGTCACGAAAATGACAAAATTTGCCACCTCAGCTATTATTCAACTTTATATTCTCAGCATATTTTTATCGCAGTGTTACCGATTAAGAAATAGGTAAATATTATAAATTAATATAATATTTAAACCGAGCGAGCAAATTTATTTCAAACTATGGTATTTCGAAACCGTAATCAATAGAACTTCCAATAGAAGAATACCAATCCTTCAAGAACATTGGTGTGTAAAAATTGAAATATATATACTCTCTTTCACAAATCAAAATAACTGTGCATGTGTAAGGTTACTTACAGGCTTTATTGCTAATAGTTATCTCATCCAGTTATAGCGAAAATAAATTGAATAATTGTAAATTAAAATATTAGTTCAAAGTAAATTAAAGTATTTTTGATGCCTGGGAGGAGTCGCATGAGGCTCTGGGAGTTTTTTGTGACTTATCTAAGGCTTTTGATTGCGTGTTTCATGAAACATTGATCAGGAAATTACATTACTATGGAGTTAAAAACACTGCTTTGGATCTCCTAACATCATATTTGAGTAATAGGATACAGAGAGTTGAGGTAAATGGAAAAGTTTCTATAGGTTCAGTAGTCACAATGGGAGTGCCGCAAGGTTCAATTCTTGGTCCATTCCTTTTCCTTGTATATATTAATGATTTGCCATACATTATGCAAAATAATGAAGAGATAGTGTTATTTGCTGATGATACATCACTTATTTTTAAACTAAGACGACAACAATCAAATAATGACGATGTAAATAACGCTCTCTCTAAAGTAGTTAAATGGTTTACAGCTAACAATTTACTGTTAAATGAAAGAAAAACAAAATGTATACGATTTTCAAGACCGAATGTAAAACAAGTTAAACCTAACATATGTTTGAATGGAGAAGAGTTGGATCTTATAGATAACACCGTATTCTTAGGCATAACCTTAGATTCTAAGCTACAGTGGGGCCCACATATAGGTCAGTTGTCGAATAGACTTAGCTCTGCAGCATACGCGGTTTACAAAATTCGTCAGTTAACTGATATAGATACGGCCAGATTAGTATATTTTAGTTATTTCCACAGCATAATGACATATGGCACTTTATTATGGGGCAACGCAGCTGACATTCAAACTGTGTTTGTACTGCAGAAGCGGGCTATTCGTGCAATCTACAGTCTTGGTTCAAGGCATTCACTGAGGGAAAAATTTAAAGAAATTAAGATAATGACTGTCGCATCTCAATACATTTATGAGAACTTGTTATATGTCAGGAAAAATATAAATATGTTTTCTAAATTCAGCGACATTCATAATTTAAACACACGAAATAAAAACAAACTTGTTCTACCTTCAACTAGACTACAAAAAATAAGTAACTCATACAAGTGTCAAAGCATACGTTTTTACAACAAAATTCCAGGCAATATTCAGGAACTAAGTATTAATAAATTCAAAGTATTTATTAAACAGAGCTTGTGTTCAAAAGCTTATAACACAGTTAAAGATTATTTAGCAGACAAAAATGCCTGGAATTGAGTTTAAAAATTATGAATTTTGACATTTTGAAATTAGTGACATGATATTTTTATTTACATTTGTAATACTTATATTTTTACATTTTGACATTTTTAATTTGACATTTGTAATTTTATTTATTTTGTTTTGACATTGTTTGATTTGACATTGTTATTTTATTTATTTTCTTTTGACATTTAAAATTACTTAAGTAATATATTATTATTCATAAATTGACATTCAATAATATTTTTCTGACATTTAATAATATTTTCCGACATTTTAAATATATGACATTTTATTGTTTAAATTTTTATTATTTTTACTTATTGCTTGCAACATGTATTATACTGTGTATTAGCATGTTAAGTTGTGAGTACGATGTGGGCATTATTAAACATATAAAAAAATAGTTGTGGCAACCTGTCTGATGGCTTAGGCTGACATGCTTATCCATACACCTTCTGATGGCGTGGAGGCATAGTGATACAGATCGTGCTGGCTCCCTCAATTAAGGTTGAGCCGTACGATTGCTGTTGAATGCGGGCCATCAGTGGGCCGAGTCAGTCAAAAGCGTCAGATAATTTCCTGCATTGTAATTGCATACTAAACCCTTTTTTGTCTGGACTTTAAAAGATGAAGAAAAGACTAAAGAAATTGAAGTGACAAAAAAAAACAATGACTCTGAGTTTGTTTCGGCCTTTCTTCTCAAGAAGTCATTTAGCTAGGAAAAGCCGGCTTCATCTAGAATAGGGTATTGACATGTATAAGTGTTGTAAACAACCAAAATGCAGAAATAAATATGTCTTTAAAGAATACAAATAACGAAGCGATCAATATTAATTTATCAAATGTAACCCACCTTCTTATAAAAATATTGGAAATCGCGCAGACAGCTAAAAAGTTTTTGTCATCCAAGGGCTTTGGATTATACTTATTATAATAAGGATTGAGATCAAAGTCTTGTTGAAATTATATCGAAATCTTTAAATAGCATAACCACTATGCATAATAAAATTCTGAGCCCAACAGAATAATTGAAATTTTGGAGGGTATCGACTATTTACTTTGCTTACTTTTAAGTGTGCGAAACACGGCTTTGTGTATCAACCAATCTATAGGGTCACCCCTGCCTTACAATAAGTTTAATAAAATTGCAAGAGCTTTTGAAATAAGCTAAATCTTGATTGATACAAGCTTGCAATAGCAAAGGGTGTTACAGTTGAGGCTACTCTGATGTAAAGCTATCTGAAATGAAATACGCAACGCGTTATATGTATACACCTGGCGCAAAACGCTGTTATTTTTTATTTATATGCTTATTAAAACTCACTTGATTAACGGTGGAGGAAAACATAATGGAAAAATTTTGCATGCCTCACATTTCTACATTCTATTCCGAAAGACATAGAGTCTGTTAAACTGTACTGGACTAGCTTAGTGGAGTACGGCCTTACCCGCATCATAGTGAGAAGCGGTTTGTGCCCAACAATAGGCCAGTTATACACGTTTTTTTTATTAAGTTGAACTTAATCTGCACTTCAAGTAGCAATTTGCATGAACATACACCACGATACAATGAATACAGTAAACTTCAGCCTTTATAAAGCTAGTAATATTACCAACATAACACCAGATTTCATAAAGATAAAGACAGCAAACACCAATATCATAGTGGTTATGGCTTATAAATCTATGTCGAAGGCTTCAATAGTGCACACGACACGTATGTAAATGGATGCTTAGCATGTTAGAAAAACATGAAAATGTATTCTTTAACTCAGATTTACGGTATAATTTTGTTCGGCAGACCACTAAAATAGTTCGGTAGCAGGCTATTGTAGTTCAAAAAAGTTTTTGTTGCCTAATAAAGACAGTATGCGATGTTTACTTATTACCTAGGCTACCCTAAGTAATAAGTAGACATTAAAAAGTTAGCCCTTTAAGCTTTATGCCTTGAGAATTGCCACTGTCTAGTTAGAACATTTTAGGACATCCATTAAATTATGGACGGCTGAGGTGGATGGTAAAAATGTAGTCGTTGCGAATTATGTTGGGAAGAGGCGTAAAGGCTCTTTCAATATAGACGTTTCGTGTCGGACGGCTGCCGCACGTTTGCCGTGCCGCTGATGATAACCCGCTGCCGTGCCGCTGCAGTACAGTAGCCGTCCGAGGCCAAACGCCTAAATTGAAAGGGTATCTGACTGCCGTGCGGTTCTATGCTAGTGATGTTTTAAATTTATTTGACAGCAGTTAAGCCATGGACTCTGACGAGGAAACATTATCTACTGTTAGTGCTCTTGTTGAAAAATATCAAACAGAAACAAAAACGACGCCCCCGTAAAAGAGCATCTCCAATGTTTTCATTAACTTGTAATTTTGGTGATTTCCATAATCTTTACCCTAGGTTAAAACGAGATCCAAGCATTTTTTTTAATTACTTAAGAATGTCTAGAAAGTGTTTCTTCGAATTACTTGAATTAATTGTAAGTAAAATTCAGCGGCAAGAAACAACATTCAGACATACTACATCAGCCGAAAAAAGACAACTGATAACATTGAAATACGTAAAGGTCCATGAGTCAAACTGGGCTCAGTGTCCAACAGAGTTATGGCATATGCCATTGTAAAGGATTTCGTTCGTACTTAAATTGTTACTAACAGCACCACCTTCATTTCCATGGCAGAAAAAAGATATGCACTTAAATAGATTTTGTAGAAAAATACAATTATTAGTCATAAAATTGTTATAGTAACAATATAACAATATTTCATACTCTAAAATCAGTGGCGTAGCTAGCTTGGGTGGCACCCGGGGCGGAAGTTGGCGGTCGACCTTTTTCTTTTTTTTTTTAGTCGATACCTAACAATTACGGGCTAACTGCCCTCGAATCGTAGTGCTGAGCTAGTGCCTATATTTTTTTATATGTTTGTACATTGTTTTTAAAGCCGAGTTTGGTGTGGCACCCCAAAAAGGGTGACATCCGGGGCGGACCGTCCCCGCCACCCTTCTCCCTTCCTACGACACTGTTTAAAATAATGGTAACCAATACGAGGGTCAAACTGAAAGTTCTTAGAACTGGCCACTTATAAACAATATTATACAAAAAATATTCTAAAATTTGAAAATAGAACTCTTTGCCAATATTACTGAGTATATATTTCATTCATTTGTCATTTGTTTTACGATTTGGCGGCAAATTGAAAATTGTCTGTGTCACGTCAACATGAATTTAACACGAGAAAATTTTCGTGCAATGATTTTTTATGACTTTCGATGTCATTTAAGTCAACAAGAAAGTTATGATAGACTACGATTGGCCTTTCACGATGAAGCCCCATCTCGTGCGACTGTTTACAACTGGTTTAATGAGTTTAAACGTGGTCGCACTAATCTCACTGATGATGTACGTGAGGGACGGCCTTCTACGGCGACGACTGAAAATAACATCTGTGTTGTGCGGCGTATGATAGAGACTGACAAAAGAGTGACCTATCAGCAGATTCGGACAAGCTTAGGCATCGGTATGAGTCAAGTGCACAAAATCTTCCACGAACATTTAGCGGTCAGGAAGCTTTGCGCCCGGTGGATACCTCATAATTTGACTAAGGCTCAAAAACTCCACCGTGTGGATTGGTGCCGTAAAATGATTGAAAGATTTAACGGAGGTGACTCAAATGCTGTGTTCGACATACTAACAGGTGACGAAAGCTGGATTTACTGTTATGATCCTGAAACCAAAAGACAATCTGCTCAGTGGGTGTTTCCTTTCGAGGAGTTGCCAACTAAAGTGAGGAGAGATCGAAGTGCGGGAAAAAAATGGTGGCCTCGTTCTTTGGAAGGATAGGTCATTTCGCAACAATTGTGTTAGAGGATCAAAAAACAGTTTCTGCAGAATGGTACACTACCAATTGTTTGCCACTTGTCTTGGAAAAAGTTCGAGAGAAACGACCTCGCAGTAGGATCCTCCTTCACCACGACAACGCCTCGTCGCACACCGCCAAGCGAACGATCGACTATTTGGCGACATCAAACGTTGAATTACTGGGTCACCCGCCGTATAGCCCTGACCTCGCGCCTTGTGATTTTTATTTATTTCCAAAAATTAAAGAAAAACTTAAAGGAAAGCGGTTTATGAATGCTGAAGAAGCGGTGGCTGCGTATCGCGATGCCATTGAAGAGACCCCTAAGGACGAGTGGGCAAAGTGCTTTTCCCAGTGGTTCCATCGCATGCAGCGGTGTATTGACGTCAATGGACAATATTTTGAAAAGATATAATAAAACTAATAACTGGCTAATGTAATCAGTTTTTGATTTTCTAAGAACTTTCAGTTTGACCAAAGTAGATGCGCTTGCGCCCGTGTGATTAACAACACTCTTCTTCCCTCTCACACCTCTCGGACGCCTGCCCGGGCGCCCGTCTGCTCTCAGTCAGTTGATTCGTTAATCTCACGGTGTTATCTGTGTGTCCTAAAAACAGGACAGATTAGAAGTACCCTGAACCGAAGAGCATGCATGAGGAATCTGATGGGATTGAATGAAGCAAGAGAGATATGTCAGGCTCGTTGCAAATGGCGTTCCGTAGTCTCTGCCTACCCCTCCGGGAAACAGGCGTGAGCCTATGTATGTATGTATGTTATCGGTGTGTTTTCGTGTATCCTTTCGGCACATACAATTTAATCCACCGGCAGGTCACCTAAACGATATTATTATTGAAATTGATTGAAATGTTAAAAAAATATTTTTATCTGTTAGCAGCTGTTTTATTTTTATGTATTCTTTGCACATGGAATTACAACTAGTTAAAGATGTGATACAACAAAAACTACAATGCCATAACAGCATTACTTTGCAGGATTATAGTTTGTTTATGGTAGGAGAAAAATATTTATAGCAAAATAACCCCATGGATTCTTCGCAAAAATGAGTTTATTTCTTTATATTTAGTGCTTTACAAGTATATTCAAAGTGGTCTCATCTCTGTTGGTGGGTGAGCCCAGGCTTCATAAATTTTTGCCCATGGTCCTTTAACAACTTATATCATAATATAGCAGGACGTAATTCAATTTCATTTATGAATGCTTTTCCGTTTATATAATCTATTTTAAGCAAATAATCAACATGAAAATTCGATGAAAATAGCTTTCACGTCTAGTCACCGCACTATTCAACAGCGAAGTAAACACGTGGAACTTGCGACGTTGCTGTACTGTTGTCGTGCGTTCTCGGTACCGACACCGCACTGTTGCCGCACCGCGCGTTTTGTATGAAAACAAATGATCGTCCGTTCACCGTACGACAAATGCACCGCTTCGGCACTGCAGCAGTCCGACACGAAACGTCTAAATTGAAAGAGCCCTAAGAATTGTAACTATTGTTTGTTTGTTAAAATTAAAGAAAAAGACAAAAGAAAATGTGGGTAGTACTGAACGATATAATTGCGACATTTGCCGTATTTTGTGCTAGCGTATGATTGTCTGACTACCACTGTGACCTAGCTATAGCATAAATATTGTACGGAGGGTAGGTTTAAGTTTGATACGCCGGTTAAAAAGAAAGCGATTACTTTTATTTCTTCATGCGAGGGTGGCTCGCACTCACGAAGCTAGTGATCATATTATGCTTGCAAATAGATTAATCTTGTCTCGGTCTTACTTTATGGACTGTAATAGTAACGAGAGTGAGCGTACAGGCCGACTTGGATTATTCCAAGCAAGTGCGTTTGAGTGAAACGTGCTAGTTATTGTTGTAGTGCAGTTGTAATATTGGTTTTAGAACCAACTTCCAGCTTCGGTTGTTTTCTGCTAAATCTAGAACAATAATTCCGGTCTAAACTGTCTATCGCAGGGCAGCGGCGGTAAACGTTTGTAAACTAATCGAATCATACATACTAAGTTCATAGTGTAAGACTGTGCGGAGCTATTGCTTCTGACTGTGCTGATTTTGTGTAGAACAGCTTGTAGCTCTTATTTCTTAAATAGACGTGTGAACTACAGTGCTGTTTAGATGAGTGCGTTTGGTTGGTTAGTGTAACCTAACCATAGTCGAAAGATATTACTAGCGCCATTATTTTATTGACTCGTGGTGTTGATAATACCTAACGGTTTTCGTTTAAACGTGATCAGAGCCTAAGTTAAAAGTGGCACTGTTACTCGTTGTAATTCTGAGTTGTACAGACGATCTCGGTGTTGCAATTACACCTGCTTCTTTGTGTGCATAAATTTTTAACATGGAACATTAAAATATTTCTTACTCTGATTATTAGATGGCACCACTAGTGAAATTAAATTCAATTTAAAGATTTTACGCCTGAAAATTACCTACTGTGTTTTTAAAATTCATGTGATACGCTGGGAATTTTTATCAAGAGCCCCGAGTTCTTTGGCCAATTCCAAGATATGCTTAGGACGTTTAAGAGTGATAGTGTTTCTAGTAGAAGCTGTTAAACTCGATTATCAGACGTAGAAGAAAATGATTGAGTTATCATCGTAGTGCGTTACGATAATCAGTTTCAGAGATTTTAATTTTCATTGTAGGTACGACTAGGTTAGTGATCGTTAGTGATGATTGCATACTTAACGTTATTCTTATTAAATGGGTACTTTGTTAGTCGTTGTTGTGATAATTGTGTGGTACCCACGTAACCGTCAGTGTAGATTTGCATAAACTGGATAAGCCGTTTGTGCGGCTGCAGGTTTAGCCATGCGTTGCCATTGGTTGGACCGGTAAAGTGCCTTTCTGGTTAGCCTAGTTTACCCTTGAGCTTTTGTGTTAGTCATAGCAAATGCACTAACGGCTGTCTTAGCCGTTAGTGCATTGTCATAGTATCACAAACGTTATCCATCGTCTTGAACGCGAAAGGTCCGTTTCTGTATCGCTAAAGATTATGTTAGGATAAGCTTCGTATTTAGACTATCCATGACAAAATTATAACGTTGAAAATACTGGTTGGATACTTGGTAGTAAACTTAACATCTAGAGTATCAGCATAGTAAGATTTTCTTATAGTCTGCTATGTGATAAGGAAAACCAAAGCAACGTGTTCAACAAACCTACTTTAAGATTAATTTGTTAAACGCTCGAAATGATTATCCGGGTGGTGTTGTGTAACCGGATGGAGATTACATAGCGTGATGTTGAAGACCCGATGGATGTCACAGTATGAGCAATGCAATATTTGAATGAGTTTCCTATTATTTGAACGAGTATGCGTGTTGTTCAACATGTCAGCTTCGAGAGAAAGAGTTAGTTGTGATTTTCATTTTATTGCTCACCGACTTGGGTCAGGAATAGCCGAACGACTAGAATGAGTGTTGTGCGATAATTTTCTTTTATTCCTAGAGCCAAGTACATTAAAGTGTGGTCGTTGATCGCAATCACAGATACCCTGCTCAAGTAGCTCTTATTTGATTTTTAATCGCTAAAATTATCCACCACTGGTTTCTGTGTCGTATGACAAGAGCGTGTTGCGAGAATCTGAAAGTATTCGTAGGCTGTCGATTAGTTATCTCAGAACTGTAGTCGTTGCCTCTATGTAGCCAAAGGAAATCAGTTTGTCCGAAAGTAGCTTATCAGTTCTCGCCATGTTCGCATTAGGTTTTAGTTTTTGTCAGTGGTCAAATCCAATTTTGACATACCTCATTGAGAGTATGGACGGGAGTTACGTTCTGTGCAGTTGTGAAGTTGTAAATGAATTTGATAATCACAAAAAATTTACGAAATGCGGACGTTGAATTAGTCTGAAAGTACGGATACTCTATTTAGTGCGTATACAATGAGACGAATCTTTGAAATACAAATGGTAGATTTATTTCCTTTTTGGGTAATCCTGATGGCCGGCGTGGCATAGTGGCCGGCGCGGCCTGGAGGCCGGCGCAGCATGGTGGCTGGCGCGGCATGGTGAGTGGCGTGGCCTGGAGGTCGGCGCGGCCTGGTAACCGGCGCGGCTTGGTGGTCGGCGCGGCCTGGTGGCCGGCGCGGCCCGTGAGTGGCGCGCGGCCCGTGTGTGGCGCGGAGCCTGTGTGAGGCCGGTATGTGGCTTTAAGGAGCCTGGTTACTGGTATAGCTAAAGCATTTCTGGCCGAAACTGGAAATGAAAGTGAAGGTAGTTTATTAAAGAAATTTGGTTAGAAGATGTAGAGTTCAAAGACCTTAGCTTTAATGTTTTGGTTAACTTGGTTTGAAATATCTTTATACTAGGCCCATTTGAGGTCACAGAAGTTCTTTACGATGATCGTTATAATCGCAAAGCCCTTAATTCTAAGCGTAACTGTAAGTACGCACTCGACAGGTTGCGAAAAATGCCTGAAGGTCAAAGTACAACTGACAAAATTGAGGTAGAACAAAGTAGTTCTGATATTGAAGAAAGTGTTTAAGTTTACATGATGATCGGATCGGACCGTACCAGAGGCTGACGTGTAGCCATAGCTCGGTAGAAATCGGCGTCTACTAACTTAGTAGTCCGTGAGTAGGCGGTATTGCAGTCAGCTCTGGCGGAGGTCTCGGCGTTCCCATGTGGGGTTCGCAGAAAGTAGAGTAACTGGAGGTTAATGGGCTATGCGTAGCCATGATCATATGTAGAGCTTAAATGTTATGGTTTACTTGGTTTGAAAAAATATCTTGAGAGATACCGCGATATTTAAATGTCAGTTTTACTTTGAGTTTCCTGATTATTGATTTTGATACTCAAAGTTTGTGCCAGAGGATCAGAGCATAACTAACGTTCTTGAAGAGAGCAAATTGTGAACCTTAATACTGACGAGAAAGTAGAAAACTAGGCTAACATGTTGATTGGTTGTATGATAAAATGTCCGAGATCGATTTGTAGCCGTAATAGCCGTAAATCAATACAACTGTGAAGGCAGTTGTCCGTGAGTACACGGTAGGTAGGCAGATGACTCTGATGTTTGATTGGCGCAGACAAATGGGTGGCAACCGAGTGACTGGTTTAAGTCCTGGTTTAGTAACTGGAGGTTACTGAATGTTGGCAACCGATTGGCTCGTTGAGTGCCTGGTTTAGGCACTGGAGGTTACTGAATGGTTATGAATCACATGTAGCTCTACATTTTATTTGATTTGATTATCACGTGAGTCTATAGTAATTGACTGTATTGTCAGTGATGGTCTGAATCCAGCTCCTATAATAGTTAGGAATGTAATTTAGTTGGAAATGTTGTAAAAAAAAATTGATTGGAATCCTAACACTGTTTTGATTCAACCTTTACCTGGGTTGAGTCAGGAGTGACCGAGCAATGTGATACTGTGCGTGTAAAATTTTGTTACAGATTAACACACAGTGACGTGTTTCTTGTAGAATGGCCGTATCGGAATGGTCATCAGTACAGGACGTCGATTGACTACGAAACGGAAGTGCGAAGATAGCGCGCTTCGACAGAGTCTAGTGCCGTTCGCTACAGTTGAAGAGGGGGGATGACGGTTGACGTCAGGGCCGTGAAAGCTCCCTACATGTTTAAATTTCATATAAATCAGCGCCATCTACCGATGATTGTAAGAAGTAAAGAAAAAAAAATACATATATACCTAGAAATATCTGTAGCGATAACTGAACGGTAATTTCGCCAACATCGTTAAAATCTGCGTGGCGTAGTGGAAGCGTGCTGGGCTCATATCTTAGAAGTCCGTGGATCGGATCCACGCTTATCTAGAACTACTTTTTGTGATTTTTATATTTTTTTTACTTTTAAATTGCATATTTTACATAATAGTTGTCATTTACTTATTTATAAACACCGAAATTAAACATTTATTTTATTTTGAAAAATAAATTCACTACTAACGCCATCTATACCATCGGAATAAAAATAAAATTTATTTGTACGCCATCTAGAGTCGAGGATGCCTATTGAACTTTAATTTCGAACTGAGAGTTGCGTATCTATACCAGTATAAGTGTATAATCTATGGTTGACGTTCAACGGAGCAACGACAACTATCACTTCTCTTGGAGACTCCGGGCGGGCAACAAGTACCTAGAAACTATCACTCGTTTCGTGTTCAGTAATACAAAATAGTTATAGTCAGTTTTGTTAAATTTGATTTGGTGTGAACTTATAACAAACTGTGATGTGAAGTGTTGATACCGGCCAAGAATCAAGCGATCCGCCGACATATACGCCGCTATTTTTTAATTAGAACAAAAAATTTAACAGAGCACTAAGTATCTTTAACTGATCATATTTATGTAGTTAAAAAATAAAAACACTAAGTCCCAAAACTATCTCAAAACTGTCCACAAAAATACGTGATAATTGGTAAATGCAATACTAATACTATGACCGACCCGCATACTATCATAGTAAAATGAACCATTGATAAATTTTCCCACCAACTCCCTCCCCCCTGCGCCTGCGCCACGCCCCTACGATGTGACAAACTGTGCTAAATTGCTAGCGAAAGTGAGCGTATCTAATTTCGTTGCAAAAGTTAATTGTTTGTCTACGTTTGCCCGACGCGATGGCCTATCATATCACGGGAGTATGTAGCTATGCTTCGTGTGTCCTTTTAGAGTGGAAAAATCGCGAGTGCAGCTGTATACCCATGGACATCTTATTGTGAGTGTACAAAAGTGAACCGGTCAGATATTGGATGCTTTTGACAACGGTGGTGGACATTTCGAAGGACAATGGAAATACTTCTAAGTTTAGTAAATAATTCGTACTTAAGTAAATAATAATTTAATGCGGGCGGCTCAAAATCGGTCTGTGTTCTCCACACACCTTGAAGAAGGCCTATGTCCAGCAGTGGACGTCTCTAGGCTGACATGATGATGATAAAATAATTTTTGTAAATAGCAGATGATTCTAACTTCATAAATACGACAAAATTACTCTTTTCTTGGAGTCCAGAACACCTTATTTTATTTTGATATTTGTTTGCTTTCTAATTACATACCTCCGTATTTAATTACTTGTTAAACGATAAATTTTACCGGTCCTAAGCCCGAATGAAGTATGAAGAAGAGGGTAGAATTAACAAAATTAAAAAATAACTACCTACATTTATTATTTTTCTTCATTTTATTTTCTATGGCTACCTACATCATAAGTGCGACAGAGAGAATGCGAATGAGCAGGATGCAATATTATCAGTGAATAAGTAAATGGATTGTAAAATATGACTATGATTTAAGTGAGATTTTCTACAATAAACAAATGATAATAACTTTGCTCTTTATTGATATTATGAAATTCTTGCGTCACATACGAGATGATAATAATATATTCGCTAATCTGTCCTTAAAGTTTTTGTACTAATTAAAAAATAGTGGTGTATATAAAACCAGAGAAGTATTAAAAGTACAGAAATGCTCAAACTAGAGGCTTAATCGCACCTATTTTATACTAATGTACATAAGATGTAGTTGTTTAATGCAGGTAAGTGCCGTGTTTGTTTAATGCAGGTAAATGTTCCTGGCACCCACATTAGGTATGTGGTAAAATATATTATGTAAAGCAATACCTAATAGAAGACAAGCACCAAGCGATCCAAATAACAACTTTGTGATTGCTATCATTGGGTACTCTATGACAATATCGATGGAACCTTGCTTTGTAAGACCCGCTATGCCTTTGGGATCACTTGAAATCCCACTAAACTACCCATATTTACTAAATCAGTTTGGACCGAAATTCCATCATTCGGCATGAGTAGGCTTTTGGTTTAACTTTAAGCTGATATTGGGTTGCTTAATTTTGGGGTATTAGACACATACTTACAATAATTAATAACATTTAGGTAAATGGAATGGGTACTATATTCTTACACACACACGCAATAAAACCTTGCTCAAAAATAATAAGGATGAATAAAATCGCGGCACTTGTTAGAATGAGCTCAGAGTATCTCAAGATCTCCTTGTATTTTGCAAGGTCTTGGATTTAAATAATTGAAAAACAGATACAAGCTGTTTATTCACAAATCCTATAACAATACTGAAGAGCACGTTTCCCGAATACATTTTGACACAGAGAAATTCAAAACTCAAACAAAAAAATTTTTTTTCGCTAACATAATAAATACTAAGTCAATTTTTTAAATACACATTTGTGCTCAACCATATCAAATTTTATATATTGCTCTCTAGTTCTCTCTGATAACATTGAAAAAATTGGGCAAGTGCGAGTCGGACTCGCGCACAAAGGGTTATACCATCATCTTTAAAAGAAAATCACCTTTGTTGTATGTATACTTAAATATTTTTTAAGTTTCTAGGTATCTGTTTATTAAGATCGAGTAACAAATTGCTTAAAATTACGTTTGTTGTACCGGATGCCCCCCTTTAATATTTTTTTTTTATTTAATTATTTATTTTGAAAGGTAATATACAACTACATATTCTGTGAAAATTTTAAGCGTCTACCAGTTACCGTTAGTAATTTCGAGCAAAAAATACGAAAAAAACAACCCCTCTTAATATTTTCATTTATTTATTATTAGTATTTGTTGTTATAGCGGCAACCCAAATACATAATTTATGAAAATTTCAGCTTTCTAGCTATCACAGTTTATGAGATACAGCCTGGTGACAGACAGACAGCGGAGGCTTAGTAATAGGGTCCCGTTTTTTACCTTTTAGATACGGAACCCTACAAAGATGGAAATAAATAAGATTAAAGGTAGAATTCCGTGCAACGCGATCGATCGCAGCCGCGCGCGGCCTACGACTGTCGTCGATCGCTCGCGACAATAGTCAAAGTATGAAAATGTATGGCACCGCTGCCGAGGCCCGCGACTGACGCGCGCGGCCGACGAATATCGTGAGCCGCGCGCGGCAGTGTCTTGAAATTAGTAGTAATGAAAAAAATATCGGAAGTTTTGCCGACTATACAGGGTGTAAAAAGATCCTTAACGAAAACTGAAATCCCATGCTGTACCAATCACTACGAACATTTTCTACTTCGGCACCATACCAGGGAAATTACTGGTTCAGAAGATATTGAAGCTCAAAGTTAGTATGGATTTTTTCTAATTCGGTACAAAGTCGATGCATTTACCCCGCCAATATGTTCTTTAGATGCCCTGTAAGCCCATGGATAAGTAGGTTTTTCGAGCATTGCACGCGCGCGCTTTTAATTGCAGTTTAAAAAATGAGAAAACTTAAAAAAAATAAAACGTTTCCCAGGTATTCTTTTTGGTTTGTATGACTTGGCATGATGTCCACAACGACTTCGGCTTGGTGATGGGTCTTGTGACACTCTGTATAAAAACAATTCAATTTTGTATTATTTCCAAACTTCCAACATTTTTTTTCATTAGGTACAATATAATTGCTTTTGAATCAATATTTGCTAGTATCCTTTTTCATTTCTGCTTTCAAAGATAGGGTCGATTGGTACTCTAGTTTCATAATATAGCAACAACAGCTCGTCATTCTCCTCTTCTTCTTCAACGATGTCAATTAGCATTTCGACCATGATTTTGACTTCGCTAGACACAAGTCTAGAGGGAACTGACGAACAACATCTACTAATTTCAAGACACTGCCGCGCGCGGCTCACGACATTCGTCGGCCACGCGCGTCAGTCGCGGGCCTCGGCAGCGGTGCCATACATTTTCATACTTTGACTATAGTCGCGAGCGATCGACGACAGTCGTAGGCCGCGCGCGGCTGCGATCGATCGCGATGCATGAATTCTACCTTTATTTTTAGTTTCATAAAATGTTCTTCATAGTTTTAGGTGACACGTCAAATAAGGCGCGGCTCATCCACCGCGGAATAGGTACAAAAAAAATAGTTTTATGTCACGAAAATATCACCTTGCATTTTCTCGTAATGTGTTTTTTAAATTTAAGTCTACTGATACTCACTATGGGAATCAGAGCCAATAATTTGCAAACTTGGCTAAATCTTCTACTAAGACAAAGCCAAAAGCAATTTATCTTAAATATGAAACGAAGCAAATGGTGGCCAACTAAATACGATATGGCTCAAACTCGGCCATCTCAAGTAGAGCAATGAATGGCTGAGTGCGATAATTGCGAACAGTTTACTAACGGCGACGTAGATATCAGATCCAGCTTAAACAGACGCTTCCGTCGGTGCCACCGAAGGACCGTTTCCGTCGGAAGCCGGACGGGGGAGGGCACAGGAAGGAGAGGCACGAGGCCTGCACTAAGCGGATTCCAAACAGTTCGTTCTACAACATTTACGTGTTGCCGTTAATCATTTAATATCGAAGACTCTCGGTCTTGTTGTCTTGATACACAACAATAACGAGGAAAATGGAAGTATTTGTTCTTACTCTTTTAAAATTAACTAGCATACGGTCTTTACTTTAATTTCACGTTTTAAAAAGTGCTAGTCTTTCTTTCTAGTTTTTGCAGAAAAAGATATTTTCTAAGTCAATGTGTTTATGTTTCAGCTATTGTATGAATGATAATATTTTTGTTTTTACAGTATGAAAGCGTGGAGGGTAACTAAATTGATAAAACGTTGAGCTACACTCTTTACTGCCATATATCAAATTTTATAAGCTTCCGTGTAAATACTGGCACCATACCAATCGTGGTTCAAAAATTGCACAGACAGCCGGTTTATAAAAAGAAAATTCACTTTCCTTATAAAACATCTCCTTTCTGCTGTGAAAACCTTGTCTGTAATTGCTTCAACTTCTTCTTAACATATTATTTATATTTACCACAAGATTCGAAATATCAGTAATTTAATGGTAGCCTCGAAGAAAGTCGCAATTTGCGATGAGGACATCTGGTACCAATACTTTTAAGTCATGAATTAGTAATTGTAACCCTGTATTTTCGGTCGTGCACGATAAAGCATTTGCTATCTGTCGGTCTATCTAAGCTGTTTGCATAAAAAAATATCGCATTTAAAATTTAGAATAACTTTATTAAAGTTTATGGGTATAATTGTGTATGCATAGTAGCAAATGTAGCGATAATATATATATCATCATCGCAACGCAACAAGAAAAATGTCTATAAAAACAACAGATACAAGATTCAATGTTGTATTCGTTTAGTGTAAAACAGGAAAAGCGTGCCCTTCTGTCGTTTCTGCTTATGTTATATTAAATGTTGCTATTTCCCAGCAGTTCTCTCGCATTGCGGAGACACGTCCCACTAAATCCTGTCTCTTAAATCAGCACTGTCAATTTCATCCAGTAATGCAGATAAACAGTCTGCACAATCTTATGTACAATTCTTATTATTGCAAGATAAAAGTAAGCTGATAGAAGTAACAAATAACCGTGAACCGATAAGGTATGAATTCTATTTACAATACAATGTATATTAGGAATAGTAATCACATTATTTACCATTTTATTCTTTTGTATTTCTCGCACCCAGAAACATGAAATTTGGACAGTAGGTTCTTTTGAGGACTTCGGCAGCCACTAAGGAAAAATTGTATTATTCCACACCTAACGGGAAATATAGCGGTCAACAGTTTGAACATGTGCTTATTTTAAAGCTATGCAAATGCTGGCAGCAGCCTGTAACATATTATGATAAATTGGATCCGATCGTAAAACAAATAGAAAGTGCTCCATCTACCATGATACTGTTACACGAAGGTAGTTCAACGCACGTCACGGGGTGGTAATGTTTACCTTCAATCGATATGCAATCCACAGGATAAAATACTAACTACGTACTTGTTTTTTTATTTATGTGGCCTGGATTTTGGAATGAGTCAATGCAACGATAAGCCGCGGCCTTAAAATTAAGGGGACATTACTATCAGACGTGATTACCCACTTCTGTAAATCTAGCGTAACAAACTGTTAAACTAAATGTGTCATCGTCTACTGAGTATTAGTTACACCTTGCGTATAACTTTAACCATATTATAGTCTGGGCTGCAAAAAGAGGTTGGTGACCAATACTGCTACGACCGCGGTCTTAGTATTGTAGCTGCAATACATAAACATCATGCACGTCCGCGCGCAACGGAGCCTAACGGCCAAACGCCGAGTACAGTCCGCTGTCTTCGAGTCTCCGGTCGCTAGTTGTACGCCGCTAACATTCATAGGGCGGGCCGGTCATGCTCCACGTACAAGCGCTGTCCCAAATAACTACACTATAATGTACCTTGCTCTCATTGGCTGTCGCGAATTGTATCGTAGTTTAAGCTACCACTTCTTGTAAAACTTATTTTATATATTATGTAGGTTAAGCTTATTTTTTAATTATATTCTCTTTCTCTTTAATAAACAACAAGATCGGAATTATTATTCTGCACCTTCATCAGCAGCTACAGACCCTACCTTACAGTATCATGTTTCTAGTCAGGTCCAGGGAAAACGTTTGTGTGATCATCATAATGTTTTTAGTTGTCTGGTTGCTATAGTAAAAATTATGTTATATTTTTATATTTTGGGATCATAATTAGGTACCTTGTGTGATTTGCTTCTATAGATATGTTATTAAATTATTATACATGGAACTAGGCTATTACTAGCAAACAAATGTATTCTGTAGTATATAAAACACATAGATATTACCTATGTTGTTTAAGTAAACATAGTAACTGTTTGATTTATTAGTCAACTAGTCGACACCAGTGGCTTTGCACGCACATATTTTCGAATTTCCCGTTTTGCCCGATCTCGTGGGAATTTCGGGAAATCCCGTCCTAATGCACCCCTACCGTCCCCATACATGCTAAATTTCAGCTTCTTGCGACGAGTAGTTTCGGCTGTAGCTTGTCTGTCAGTCAGTCAGTAATGCAAGGATTTTATATACACAGATTAGTCACAGATTTTGCGAATGCGTATATAAGTTCAGTTTCTTATAATAAAGTGTTTGGATTCCGTATTTACTATACTAGTACAAAGGTGGTGGTGTGTGGTGGTTACCAATTATTGCTACTTTTGCCTCACAACTCTGAAAGAAAAGCAAGAATCTTCTTCATTCCTGTGAGCCTGAAATGCCCAAAGGCCATTGATTCAAACTGAATCTAAATCTTGCCTTGAGATAGGAATCGGTACTGATAGTTTACTGGTTTACTCGGTAGCACTCTGATGTAGCTGCCACACAACGAGTGGCCCCCACTCGTCCGAGAATTATGACTTCTGTAAGCATAAGACTTTAAACTAATTTTAAACTTTCTTTAGGGATAAATATTTCTGCTACGTGGGATATATCCCGAAAGATAATTTAAAAACAATTCAAGTTGATTTTAAACTTTCGCGATTTGTATACATCATACAATTTTATTTAAACGGGTCTTATTCGCGATATTTAATTAATTTAAGGTATAAATACCTATGTTTTACGTCGGTAAAACATAGGTATTTATACCATAAATGATTAATAAGACGGCCGAAACGTCGGTTTCGGCCGTCTTACAACAGCCTTGGTCGCGGCAGGACTGATGTCATCTCAGCGTCGTCCTTGTGAAGCGCGGGTTTCGGCAGCTACCCTCACTTGTTTTTTATTTTTATTTTTATCCGAACTGTCGGTACGTCGACATATAACACTTATGACGTCTACACACTGATGAGCTGTGTTACTGCGGCGGGATTTACATTTGTTGATTACTGGATTCCAAGTTGTTGTTGTAGATAGTCTGTATCCATCTTCCCGGTTGAAATTTTTATGTTTTTTGATTTCAACCGCTTCACGTAATATCCTGGAGTAATAGTGACGATCGGTAGATAAGACCTTTGGTTGATGTAATTCGATCCAGTGGTTTGTTCCAGACTCCAACAAATGCTCAGCTATGGCAGACTTGTTAATTTGTCGGTTTTTTACAGCTGCGATATGATCCTTGACCCTTTCAGCGATGGTTCGTTTGGTCTGTCCGATATAGGAACTACCACAAGTGCAGTCGACCTTGTAGACGCCAATTTACGCTTCAGTGGCCATAATCATGAAATGACATAAAATGACTTTCACTAATTCCATTGGTCATAATCGATCAAGTGTCATAATAATTGAAATCCATAAATGTATTTGCTATAATTTTCGTTTTCAATAATGCCATTTTCCATAACTTTTATTGATTCCACTAGTTTAATAAACTGAGGTTGACGGAGCCCCGCTTCGCAGGGCTCCTATTTTCGGGTTAAGGGTCAAAGGAGAACCTAACACAACCTATTTAGTTACTTTCACATAAAACCTAAAATTACGTTCCGTTTTGCATATTTGAATGAAGAATTTTTGGAAATTGTTTAAAAATATTTAGACGCAACTCCGGAAGCCAAAATTACTTTTAGGGGATTAAAACCAACTCCCTTAAGCCCCCTATACCATCAATACCCTCAAATTCGGGCGAATCGTTTCGAAACCCAACCCCAGATTTTTTCTTCACAATTAAACCTAAAACTAAACCTCATATCATCATCATCATCATCAGCCTTTAACAGTCCACTGCTGGACTTAGGCCTCTCCTTTGAAAGGAGGAATTGGCCTACTATACCACGCTGGCCAAACGGGTTGGTATAGGGTTTGTATCAAGATTTCCTTCTCTTACAGTGTTGTTATCTGCATAATATGCTCCTCCTGTCGGCTCTTACGACACCCATGGGATGATATGGGGTGGTGACATTCCGTATTCTTAATCCGTCACCACACGGACACTCATATGGCGTTTACTAACTAAGCTCGACGGAGCCCCGCTTCGCGGGGCTTCTACTTCTGGGTGGCTTAAAAAAAAAACACGAAGACTAAGGTAGTCTTCTAACCTAGGTTAGGTTAGAGTCGGATTGCACTGAGTCGGGGTGTTAACGATAATTAATTTCGACCTAACAATATTATGTATTATTTTCATAATTATATCAAATTTTGATTATGTCAAGAGTCGATTATGAGATGTGTTACTTATTGAAATTAATTATTATGATATATGTTGTTATAGAAAGTCATTTTATGGCAAATAAAAGTTATCACTGTTGAGTTGTTAAGGCAAACGTTATTAGAATAAATTATAATAGTGCAAGTAAATATTATGATCGGGGATGATTATGGCAAACAATATTAGTGCAAATGAATTTATGGAAAACGAGAGAATACCCTTTAAAGCGGGTTCTCTGGGAGTCGTGAGATCGACTCCCAATCGGGATAATACTATATGTGATGTCACCAGTGGCGAAGGAAGGGGGGGTCCACCCCGGGTGCCACCCTTTTTGGGGTGCCACCCATCCAAAAACAGGGGTGACACCCAAAACTCAATTTGAAGAACAATGTACAATAATAAAAACAACATATTTGACTGCACGGTTGGCGTAGTGGTTTAAGCAGCCGCCTCACCGCTTGACACTGTGCCGAAGTGTTGTGGGTTCGATCCCCACACGAGACAACACTTTGTGTGATTCATAAATTGTTGTTTCGAGTCTGGGTGTTCATTGTGTCCGTTAGTTGTATGTTTGTAAAGTCCCCCGCGTCACAGGATTTAGTCCTAATGCGGGAGTTGTCTTTTTTACTTTTACTTTTTACTAACATAGGCACTAGCTCAGCACTACGAGAGTTAGGCCGGAATTGTTAGGTATCGACAAAAAAAAAGGTCATCCGCCAACTTCCGCCCCGGGTGCCACCCAAGCTAGCTACGCCACTGGATGTCACAATCATTGTTTCTAGTCCGAACTTTGTCTCCCTCGGATAAGAGTTTTCAAAAATCACGGCGGCATAAAACTTTATTTTTGTGAAGGAATAGTTAAAAAAATAGATATAGTAAACCGGCAGCAAACAAGGATTAGCTGCGGACGTGAGTATGTACTTTCAGTCATTATCAATAGTTATCACCACATTGTTGGGTTTCCTTAACAGATTCTCTCGTAATTTACAGATTAGACATTTTTAACAAAGAGCATCCTGTTGTTACACATGTTCAATGTAATACAATGCAGCGTCTACTAAATCAAAGTGGCAATTATTTCAAAGCATTTTAGAACTATTTTATAACTATCATAGTTATAACTATAGATAGAACTTGCTAAATAATGGATTGAAGAACATTCAATACTTACTACATAAATATAATAACAACAAAATTTTTCAAATGACCACGTCTACACTATGTATTAATACATAATAATATAAGTTAATGAATCATGTATTTAGCCCTGAGATACATTACCAATATAATTACTGCTAAAATGACGTCCAGACTTTCAAATATCGTAGTCAAACATACATTCACATTTAACAGTGCGACATCACTTTACATACCTACATAGACTAATGAAAATATTGTGCATAATTATATAGTCATATTAATAACTTTTTTATTCGAAGACGAAAAATAAACCTTGTTCGTTTACTTGAAATTCTTCAGCAATGTATTTCGCTTTAAACACAGAAAACGACAACTACATTAAAGTGTCGCATTCTCTGCAGCTCTGCGAAAGCGTCACTACCTATTACAAGGTGTCCTGGCCGTTAACTCAACCTGAAATCTATAAAGTGAATCCACTAGACGTACAAGACTATACTCCAAGTATATAACACAATTCAGATGATGCAATGCCTTTTGTGTTGCTACTAAGTTTTTAAAATAAGATTTAGGTTTTATGAACATTTTAATACGAGTTATTTTGCAAGAAGAATAATTTGTTACACAACTGAATAAAGCCTGTATAACCGTCAGATTAAACAGATATGTATATTTATGTAATATAATAATAATATTCTACCACATACACACAACAGCATCCATTCCCAAACTAAGCAGTATTATGGGTACGAGTCAATGGACAAACATACATATAATAGTTTTTAGGGTTCCGTACCTCACAAGGTAAAAAAAAGGAACCCTTATAAGATCACTTTCTTATCCGTCTGTCTGTCTGTGTGTCACCAACGATTTTCTCAGAACAGGTGGACCTAAATTATATTAATTATTTGAAATTTATACCAGATACTGAGGTGACCATGGTTCCTATAAGGTGTATAAATATCAGGGTCCTGGGTCAACCCGATAAAAAGATATGGTCAAAATTAGATTTTTGCTAAAACTTGTAAGTACCAAAATTAGCCTTAATTTTCAACTTTTTTTAATATTCGAAATTTTTCCTTTACTTGTGCTGTAAGACCTTGGTTTTAACCAAAATTGACAATTCTAGGTCAACCGTAAGTACCCTATAGGTTTTGGGTCGAAAACCTATATGGTAGTTCCCGTTGAACTAGAATCATGAAATTTGGCCAAAAGCAGGGTCTTACAGCACAAATAAAGGAAACATTACAAAAAATAAAAAACTGAAAATTTAAGGGTGTCCCCATACATACATAGTAGACTCCATTTAAGATAGTCCTCTAACGGCCATTTTCAATATTCGATCCACACATGGATTTTGAGATTCGAAATTCGTGTTTGAGATATTTTATATGGAGCTTATGTCAAAAACGAATCTACAGATCTATCTATAGTTCGAATATTGAATTTCGTAGTTAGTTGTATGGGCGCTCATACAGGTTTAGAGGACTTTTTTTTTTTTTGGTTTTACGAGGTGGAAAATCCCTTCGGATCTCCGCCTCTTGGGGGAAATGAGAGCCGGCGTATGTGGAGTTTGCACTAAAAACCACCTCGACTTTCTCATGTACCCATGTGTCGGAGGGTAGGGCATCGCCGAAGCATTCGTCGCCACCCTCTGACGGGCATTGGCCCGCCAGATGGTTAGGCGGGCCCCGAAACAAAACCCCCTTGGCGGCGGATTAAGGTGATGGGCTCCGCCGCCAAAACACCCAGCGGCCGCAGAGGATAGGGAGGACGGCAACGCAACACCGCATCTCCTCTTGCTCTGCGGCCCCACCGCGACGCATCGAATGGTGTTATACCCTTTCCATGTATAGGGTTATGCTATTGAGCAGACGCCCTATTTGCAAGTCAGCAACTATGTTAGTAATATATTCATGTACCGAACCCCGCGGACCTCAGTCTGCGTCTCAACTCTGTCTCAAGCGGTTAGTTTCGGACCCCACTATCCGTGTCATATTGTTCAAGAACAATATACGTCTTAAACCTCACAAAAAGTGTTTTTTAAAACGTCCTCCGAAAGGGTCCCTATAACATTTGGTGGCAGCGGTGGGATACGAAAATCCCCAGTTGCTTATCCGCGCTATAAAATAGTGAAGTGCTCCAAAACCTACCTCTGTTTCCGTGCAAATCTTATAAAATCGCTGTTTCCAGTGAACACTTTCGCTACAAAACCGCGCATCGTAGACTCATCGCCGTTATACTTACCTCATTGTGCCGCGATAAGTACAAAACCGGCGTACCGGTTTGCTAAGTGTACATATAAATAAATCTTCACGTCGTGTGAATCCTAAAATATTGTTCCTGAAACCGATCCAGTACCAAGGTTGGGTAACCTTGGGCCAGCTACCGCCGTCGCGTCGCTCCCGTTTCCTGTGTCGCAGACGGCCTTATCGCATAAGGAATGCGATCTCCGCACTGGCTCGCTCTTATCGTCGTTACCTACGCAACTTTGTTGTAAGTCTTTGGTCATTGTATTAAGGTACAGTCGCTAAATTAAAACCTTGTTCGTTCTAAAAAATGATTATATACAGTTCTAACACTCAACATAACATAACTTATCCCAATTTAATGACTGTAACCTTACAATATATTTAAGAATAACTTTATTTTCGTCGATTTATTTGTCTTGTTTGTATTCCTAATTTTATTTTACTTTTGTTTATGTTATTGTGTACGGCTTAATCATATCGAAAGTTGCTAAAGAAGAAGCCAAAGGTAATACCAATATCGAATTGCCTGCGACTAGCGACAAAACCCATTCGCCTAACGTGCAGCCTGCTAAGTCAAAACCGACTCCGACAGAGGGTTTAGAGTTAAATAAACTTCTTAAGTTTATAAAACCGTATGACGGTTCTCGCGAAACGCTTAACTCATTTATAGTTAATTGCAATAACGCCTACGATCTAGCATCCGAGGTTCAGAAACCAACTTTATTTAAATATATACTGTGCCAACTACAAGGTAAAGCTGAAATAGCGTGTTCTATCAAAGATTTTAGCAATTGGGAACAGTTAAAGGAATTCCTTAAGACCCAGTTCAGTGAAACAAAACATTATTCACACCTTCTCACCGAACTCCAAGAGAGTAGACAAAGTTATGTCGAGAATGTATCCCAATTTGCCCTGCGAGTCGAAACATCTCTCTCACAGATTCTCACAGAAATTTCCCTATCTAACACAAAACAAAGGGAAATTGCAGGCCGCACAGCCGCTATGGAGAACCTTGCCCTCCACCACTTCCTTATGGGTTTGATTCCACGAATCTCGAATATTGTGCGCTGTAAGTCGCCGAAAAACCTTAACGATGCTATTAATATTGCTATATCTGAAGAACGAATCCAACAAAGTCAATTTAAACGCAGCCTTGAACAACGGCAACCTGACAAACAGCACACAAAAACAACCGTCGAACTTTTCTCAGCCAACTCAACAACCTTCTAGTTCCCAACAGACGAACGCCTCGAACACAATTATGTGTCGATATTGTAAGGCCTATGGCCATGACATCCGCGACTGTAAAAAGCGCGAATATAATAATAGTCGTTTTCAGAGATAAGGTCCGTCTTATTCTAAACCTGCTAGTAGTACCCCTAATCGAGTACAACCTCGTGTCAACTTTGCTACCGATACCCCGTTTGAATAAGAAGGGCGTGACGAAGTAGATGCAGCAATCGTAACTGAGGAACCTGATTTAAACGAGTGAACGTCTCGTTGTGGTGTCAAGCGGGACGCGATTTACTAATAAGCACCAAACCCACAGTATCCAATCCGAAGCGAATTACACGACCGGGTAATCAGTCCCAAACAGGAAATTCCTTCAATACCTCTGTCTCCGTTCCGAAGCGAATTACACGACCGGGTAATCAGCCCAAAACAGGAAATTCCATCAACACCTCTGTCTCTGTCCCAAAGCGAATTACACGACCGGGTAATCAGCCCCAAATAGGAAATACCTCGTCACCTCCGTTCCTCCGTTTCACGAAATCCAAAACTCGAGTAAAACGCTCATTCCAAACGCCCAAACTAAATACCAATCACAAATATCCGACGTATATGAAATAAATATCGATACTAGTAAAAGGTCACTGCCACATATTATTCTAAAATCTCCTATATCCTATAACCCATTATCATTTATAATAGATTCGGGAGCCGCTATAAGCTTACTAAAAATATCCTCTATAAATAAACATCCAAATCTTACCAAAGAACCCATAAACCTAAAGGGCATTGACCCTGGCGATCAACTAACACCGACCTTAGGTCATTTCAAATAAAATTTAAAACTAAATGAAAATAAATGTATATCACACAGATTACATTTGATCCAAGACATCAGCCTGCCTTATGACGGAATAATAGGCTCGGACTTTTTAACCACTACCTAACACCAAACACGGTGTAAAATCAACTATGTTACGGACACACTCATAACACTCTTACGTTAAAACTAAATTTTATCGATCCATTTTATGTGATTCCACCCCGCACCGAAACCGTCATAGAATCGACAGTAGAAAATCCTGAAGTAAAAGAAGGATTAGTGCTGGACCAACATATTTCCAATAAAGTATTTATAGCTAACTGCCTAGCCTCGGTTAAAACCAATCGTCGAATCAACATTACGATAGTAAACACTTCAGAGAGACCTATTACAGTTAAATCAGACCTCAAATTAAAACTTGAACCAATTGACACAAAAATGTGTACCCTTACTGCTGAGTCGGAAAAACAATCTGATGCATCTCACCGTACCAAAGAGGTACTTAACTTGCTTAGGACGGAACATCTGAATGAAGAAGAGAAATCGTCTCTCTTTGAGCTTTGTGCCGAATATTCTGATATTTTCCACCTACCTAATCACAATTTATCATGCACTTTCGCATGCTATAGAGCATCAAATCCGTACGACGCCATCAGCCCCTATCCATACTAAATCCTACCGATTTCCGGAATGCCATAAAAGCGAAGTAGAATCCCAGATAAATAAGATGCTCGACCAGGGAATTATTCAACCTTCCATATCACCTTGGTCATCCCCCATATGGGTGGTGTCCAAGAAAAGCGACGCATCCGGACAGCGTAAATGGCGCGTCGTAATAGATTATCGCAAGTTGAATGATATAACAATAGGCGAAGTTTACCCTATACCCCAAATATCTGAGATTTTAGACCAAGTAGGGCAATGTCGGTATTTCTCCACCCTTGACCTTTCATCCGGGTTTCACCAGGTCCGCATTGCACCGGAAGACGCAGAGAAGACCGCATTCTCTGTTCCCCAAGGTCATTTTCAATTTAATCGGATGCCATTTGGAATGAAAAATGTCCCTTCCACCTTCCAGAGATTAATGAACACTTGCTTATCCGGGTTACAAGGAATCCGATGCTTTGTTTACCTTGATGACGTAGTTATTATGTCCGTAGGTATAAAAAATCACATAAATAACCCAAATTCCGTATTTCAAAAACTCAGATCTTTCAATCTCAAGTTACAACCCGACAAGTGCGAGTTTCTCCTCAAGGAAGTTGGCTATCTTGGCCACATCATAAGTGACGCAGGTGTAAAGCCTAATCCTGAAAAACTAAAAGCAGTCACGCAATTTCCAGTCCCTAAATGTCCTAAGGACGTCAAATCGTTCTTAGGTCTTGTGTCCTACTATAAACGATTCATAAAAGATTTCTCAAAGTTGGCTAAGCCACTTACTACACTTCTCGAAAAGGACGCTAAATTCCTTTGGGCAAACGAGCAACAGCTTGCATTCGAATCTCTGGAACAAAAGCTAGTCATTGCTCCCGTTCTCGCATACCCAGATTTTACACAACCTTTCGTCCTCACAAGTGACGCTTCTAACTACGCCATATCGGCTATAATTTCCCAGGGTCCAATAGGACAAGATCGACCTATTGCTTTTGCATCCCGTACCCTGAACAAAGCAGAATGCAATGATAGCGTCACCGAAAAAGAATGTCTTGCTATAATCTTCGGCACTAAAGTTTTCCGGCCCTATCTATACGGTTACCATTTCAAAATACTTACCGATCACAAACCCCTTCAATGGCTTTTCAACTGCAAAGACCCGGGATCCAGAATCGTTCGTTGGCGACTCAAACTCGAAGAATTCGACTGCGAAATTCAATACAAAAAAGGCAAAATCAACGCCAACGCTGACGCGTTATCCCGTTTCCCAGTAAACCCTATCCAGCCTATAAACGATACTTCTGAAATGACTCAAAATCAACCAAACGAAAATGCAACATCACAAGAACCTACACAACTTTCACCTAGCCCGTACAACGACGACAGGGACTTACTAGACCTCTTGATCTCGCCATCCTCCTTTAACCTTGACGAAATTGACCCGTTTAATCCCAACGAAGTAGAGCCGAACTTAGACCTGCAAATGGACCAACCAGAGACGATACACGGAGATCCACTCGCCTCTGCTGAAAACTTACCGTCCAACGTCCCTGAACAGCCACCCTCACAGAATATAAACTCACCTGCAAACGCCGACGACTTACCTTCCAGTGAAATGCCCTGCAGCCCACCTGAAAATCTTAGTCCAACTCCTGTGTCGCCATCGGATGATTACACCACGTTCCAGAAAACCATTAAAGACAAAAACAAAACCTAAATTAGGGAACACAATGACAACCTCCTTAAATCAACTTCCAAAATTATCCTTATCCCAACGTCGATTGACCTCGACGAGTCAAACCCTTACGTTCACGAAATCCTGAGCAATCTGCAAGATCACGAAAATATTCTTAATACCGAAAAGGAACTGCACTCTTCTCTTAAAATTACACATAATAACAAAACCATATACTTCTTATTCTCGAAAGTTCACCACTTCGACGAGGCATCGTATCCTGAAATTTTAAAACATTAAAGAATGTCAAGAACGAAATTTTAGTCACTAAAAGCGACAGCGAAATCGCTATTTCAGATTTTAAAAATCCTTTCGAGAAACATTCTTTCATAAAATATTATAATATGATCATGTTCCTCTTCCATAACACATTAATAATAATTAACGTTTACCATAATAACATTATATATGACTCACCCACTGAAATAAAAAGAATCCTATTCAATAATCACGATATACCAATAGCAGGACACCTAGGATCATCTCGTATGTATAACCGCTTGACCGCTAGCGCCAATTCGCCGAATTCACTCGACCGCTCAAGTTCCAAACAAAATGTCGCGCCGCCGCTCGCCAGACGGGCGCGTTAACATAAACATTTATTGTTGATAAGTCGGTAGCATGAGTAAGTTGAAGTGATGTTTTTCTTCAACCTTATGGATGACTCGTTCAAGTCGTATGAATTCTTTGTTGATATTTAGTTTTTAATTTATTATACTTAGCAGCGAACATTGACTTTCGTTGAAAAAAAACACTTTGTGTATTTTAAACAGGATTATTTTAAAAAGTAAATCGATGACATACATATTTTATGAGTTTTCACTGTAGAGGGATTCTATCTACACCGAATTAAATAAAAAAAAACATGTATCATAGCATACAAATATTTAATTACACGCATACGATTAGCACGTAATCACGGAGCGCGCGAAACAAAGAGTGGCATTTGACATTATTTTTTCGTTCCGGGTTAACGATTTTAAGACTCGCTTCATATTTTTAGCATGAAGAAATGTTCAATGATTAGAATAGAACAGAGAAAAAGGATTTAAAACATTACGTAATAGAAAGAAACAGTAAATTCAGACCGAGTAAAGCGCTGTAACCAAAACGGGAAAATAGTCACTTGTGCGCGGTCTACGGAATTTCGAAAAAGGGAGAATAGTCACTTGTGCGCGGTCAAGCGGATAACAGAATAAGGGAGTCCTATTATTGGAAGGGAATGAGAAGCGATATTGAATCCTATGTTAAACAATGTAGATCATGTCAGGAAAATAAGGCCTTAAGGAAAATTAATCGCAGTCCTATGCAAATAACTAGTAGCTTAACTGCTCCATGTCAACGCATTGCCATGGACATCGTAGGACCTCTTCTCGACGCAGGAACTGCAAAATTAAAATACATTCTCACCATTCAAGATGACCTCACAAAGTTCTCTATGGGTTATCCGCTTAGATCTATTACCGCTGAAGAAACTAGCGAATGTTTGATACACTTTATAACTATTTTCGGAATTCTAATTATTCTTATTTCCAAAAATCATACTCACGGATCTTGATCCGTGTTGAAGTTGGTCCCTTGGGACCAACTTCATAGCCGAACTGTTCAAAAAAACTTGTGACTTCCTGAAAATAAAACAGCTGTGGTCTTCACCATACCACCCGCAAACGCAAGGGGCCCTAGAGCAAAGTCACTCGACTCTCAAAGAGTATTTAAAGTCCTACGTTAACAAGGACCAAACAAATTGGCCTCGATATGTTTATACAGCCATGCTAGCCTATAACTCAGCAATTCATTCAACGACACATTATTTCCTATACGAACTCATGTTTGGCCATAAGCCTTTTATACCAAACTCAATTTTCGACGAAAATACCAATGTCACCTATCCAGAATACATAAAAATGTTACAGAACCGCCTAAAGTATTCAAGAGAAAAAGCTCTGTATTCCAGAGCTTTTTCTCTCATTCAACGTTCTAAAACTGTTTCCAAAAACTATTACGATACCCGGAGTCGTGTAATTCAGTACAAGGTTGGTGACCTCGTGTACCTTAAGAACCATCTCAGGTCACGTAAAGCCCTATCACCGATTTGGAAGGGACCTTACAAAGTTGTAAAGGTGCATGGTAACAACACCTTATCCCTACTTATAAATCGACGTCACGTGCGCACCACTACGTTAAATAAAAATTATAGGATAAGGCATAACAGGAGCTATACACAGGAAATAATAAACAGCGAACTAACCATAGTATAATTATTTGCAGTTCTGCCACGAGAGGTCAACCGAACCATGTTCAACCAATCACTTCAAGTTCGGGTCTCTATTTTGACCATCTGGGCACGTTACAGATTTACCGTAATCAACTAAGTGTTTTGATACCATTAGAAATTTCGAATTTTGGCACACATATAGATAACATAGAAACCGCTTTGATCACATCAAAACGTATGTTCGAGCAAACGCCGATACTCGACGAAAAGGCGCCACAACATATGCTAGAACCGTTAATAGCACGGCATCATGACCTGAAAAGGGAATTTACCTCTATATCTTACCTGTTAGAGAATCGGTCTAGACGAAGCGCCTGGATAGGAGGAATGGGCACTGTCTTAAAAACGATCTTTGGCACTTTAGACGAAGACGACGCCGTAAAATATAACGATGCTATAGAATTTCTACAGAATAACCAAGTAAAGCTAGCTTCCTTAATGAAAGAAAATATTTTGGTCACTACTTGAATTATCTCATCATATAATAACACGTTAGAGAAAATCAAAATTAATGAAGCTATGCTATCGGAGGCTATCGGCAACCTATCAGCAGATTTACAAAACATAACCAATGTCGTGAACGAGCTTCGGGTACAAACTTATGTTAGCATAATCCTTGACAGATTTTCAACTTCAATATTCACCTTGTCTGCCCAACTAGAAGATATTACCAATGCTGTATTGTTTAGTAGTCAAAATATACTACACCCAGCCATACTTACACCATCACAATTGTACCACGAGCTTGCCGATAACCATCGATATCTACTCAATGATTTGGAGTTTCGTGTATCGTTAGAATTAATTTATATCCATAATTTGCTAAATGTTTCAAATTTATCATGCTATTTTACAGATGGTAAAATTACATTCGTATTACAAATACCTTTAGTATCTGTTAAGAAATTTAACTTGTTCCACACGATAGCTAGATACCTGTTTTACACAACCCTAGGAAGCCAGATTCTTTTGGCCTGACTGTACCGAGTTCCAAATTTATCGCAATGACCAAAGACAGAACCCAATACTGTACCTTAGATGAGTTAGATGAGTGTCGTGTAGTCGAAACCGGATCGTTCCTCTGCAAAATTACAAGTGTGTTTACAAGTGAATCGAAACCAACCTGTGAAAGTGAAATAATCTCTAAAGTGATTAGTGAAATCCCGAAGCAATGTAAAGTCGCTCTAGCATACGGTAAATTAGATATTTGGAAACTATTGTCTAACAATAAATGGTTATTCGTTCAATCAGAGCCGACCAAGGTCACTCTGGATTGTCCGCACCAAGAAACACCTAAAATAAATATAATAGGTACTGGAATACTTACCATTCCTAAAGGTTGTGCTGGTTATTGTAAAAGCACCGTTCTCACCTCTGTAAACAATGTTTTAAATATAACATCACCCGTAATAATATCAGAATTCAATTTAATAAACAGCTCCTGTTGTAACTTAGATAAGTTTAATAGATATAAGGCAAGTGTGTCACCCGTTCACCTACAAAACATTGATTTGGATAATATCAATACAAATAAACATATTTTGGAAAACAATATTGAGAAATTAGACAAAATAATAGATACCCCACATATTGTTACGTACGGGACACATTACTCTATTTTAAGTATACTTACCTTTTTAATTTTATTATCTTTTGTATTTTATAAAGTGTATTCTTGTTGTAAATCCGAAAGTAAACGCTTGAGCTTTACCTTACCCAAATCTCAGTCAATATCTGGAAACATTAATGGTTCTAATAGAGATAACACTAGCCTAGGTTCTGAGTTAGAAGAAATCTCGACGCCTAATATTAAGATCCACCTGTAACTCCAAACTTCGGACATTTAAGCCCTAAGTTCACTTTATCGGGGGAGGTGTTATACCCCTTCCATGTATAGCGTTATGCTATTGAGCAGACGCCCTATTTGCAAGTCAGCAACTATGTTAGTAATATATTCATGTACCAAACCCCGCGTACCTCAGTCTGCGTCTCAACTCTGTCTCAAGCGGTTAGTTTCGGACCCCACTATCCGTGTCATATTGTTCAAGAACAATATACGTCTTAAGCCTCATAAAAAGTGTTTTCTTTAAAACGTCCTCCGAAAGGGTCCCTATAACAGCCCCCATTTGGTCGCGGAAGATAGGGCGCGCGGCAACGCAACACCGACACGCCTCTCCTCCCGCGACCGCACCCGACTGCGAGGGACAGACAGAACTGTCCCACGCACCCGCACCGTTGGACGCATCCTGCGCAGGCCGCTCCAAGCCCACGCGGAGCGTCCCCTCCTGGATTCCTCTTAGCTTCATCGCGGGTGACCATTCCACGGTTACTGAGCCCCCCCACCACGCCAAGGTGGAGATCCCACGGGGGGGTTACAGATGTAGAGGACTAGCGTTATTAGAACCAACCTCAAATAAGGTAAAATGCGTACGGAACCCTCGGTGCGCGGGTCAGACACGCACTTGCCGGAATTTTTTTTATATACATAAATAATTGATGTATAATATGATTCAATAAATATAAACTTGAAGGTATGATTAATTTATTACACTTTTACTACTGATATTGCCGATACTTTTAGATAAGTTTATTATAGGCAGTCGTTCTATTAGTGAATAATTTTATTTAACTGTCATATAATTATATATTATTTTTAGGTTCACCCTTGTTTGGTATAACAACGTTTTGTCGAAAATCGCTACGGCTAATTTTAGTTACAATAAAGTAATTTCGTATAATTATTCATTTGACTGAATAATTAATTGGTAGATTTTTATTTAGCATATTAATTCTTTGAAATGATGTCATTTGACCGTATTTTCAAATGCACTAATTTTATTTAAACTAATGTTTCACTAGACTACTAGTGATTCCTAAAACGATGTAGAACCCACGTTTTATTGTTAGTTGTATGAAATACCAAGACTTAAATTGGATTTGGTTACACCACCTACTTTAATTACACAACAAAGTTAACGGAACCTTGCTTCGCAGGGCTCCTATTTTTTTAATTAAGGGTCACAAGAGAACCTTATTTTTTTTTTCTTGGCTCATGGTGGAAACCAGACAATTTACGGGCTGACCCCCCCAGGCTGGGCCCCTAAAGGGGCTCAGTCTAGGGAGAGTGTGGTGACTCCCCGACGAGAAGCGCCGGGACTACCCACTAAAACCACCATGGTGTTCCTCTATCCGATCCCATTGAATGGCGGGGTCACGGGACCTACGTTAGTATTACTGCCGCGACCCCGCCTGAGCTGGCCCGCCGAAGCGGACCCGGCCTCGCATGCACCCTTCTGCATCCATCATACTTGTCCTCCTACATCCTCTTTCATAGTACGAGCGGAAAAGAACGAGGTAGTCTACTAACGCTACGAGAGGCGCACGCGGAACACGTACGCCGCCTTCGGGCCTAGCGGACGGCGGGTGGTTCAAAACAGGCCCGCCGCCCGCTGGCGTGTTCTCACGGTGGCCGGAGATCGTTGAGCGCCCTCCGGCGACGACGCCCGTTTCTTCGGGTGGAGACAGGTCGCATGGGCTCCCTATCCCTCTCTGCCACCTCCTTGATCGACATCGCCGTCTCACAGAAGGAGGCGGTGGCGTCCCAACACATCTCGCTCCGAACCATGGAACGAATCAAGGTCCGAAGCGAGAGTTCGACCACTCCTATCGCCGCGACTAGGTCCCGGCGCTGCGATGCCCAAGCAGGGCATTCCGCCAAGGTGTGCAGCGCCGTGTCCTCTACTGGGTCACGGCGATCTCCGCAGTGGTGACACCCGGGCGTCTCCTCCCGGCCAATGCGATGCAGGAACCGCCCGAAACAACCATGGCCGGTTATCACCTGTGTCAACCGGAAGGTGAGGGCGCCGTGACGTCTCTCCAGCCACTCGTCGAGTACGGACCTCACTGCTTCGATGCAGCGAAGCCCCGTGCTGGGGTGCGTGAGTCGCTGTCGCCATTCCGCCACTAGGACCTGTCGGAGTTCCGCCTTCCACGCCTCAATCTCGTGAGGCGCGGGTTCTCCCCCTAGTGACCGGGATTCGCGGCGCTACTTATAAAGCGACGCCAACAGCCCGGTCTGTAAGTCCCAGGGCGGACATCCGGTGAGGAGGGTTGCGGCTCCAAAGGAGACCGTGCGGTAGCCACAAATTATCCTGACGGCCATGGCGCGCTGCGGTGCGCGAAGCGCCCGGACGTTGCGGGCCGTCAGGTTCTCGGCCCAGATGGGACACCCGTATAGGGCCATCGACCGCACGACTCCCTCATATAGCCACCGGCAAGAGGCGTTCGGCCCCCCTAGGTTTGGCAGCAGCCTTGACAGAGCGGCCGCCGCCCCCAGGAGTCTAGGTGCCAAACGCTCAAAATGCCGGTGAAAGTCCCATCGGCTGTCGAGAACGAGCCCAAGGTACTTCAAGCTCGTCCCGAATCCGCCAATGCGGACCCCTCCTACCATTATGTTGGCCCCTGCAGGTGGCCTGTTCCAGGCCATTTCGTATCATGGGCCTCGGATTTTGACAGGGCCACCTCAAGGCCCAACTGCCGGATGCGACTCACTACGTGTGCAACCCCAGCTGTCGCCAGTATGGCCGCCGCCCGGGTCACAAGAGAACCTAACATAACCTATTTGGTGATCATTTACTACATTTGGTGTTCCAATCCAATTTGAAGTGCAGTCGTGACTAAACATTATTAACATTTTTTGTTTGATAAAATACATGTTATACCACCTGAACATAACATCAAATGAACATTGTACCTTTTGATCAATAGCGCAAATGATGTTATCGCAAATAAATATTCGATGAAATGAAAATTATGTTAATCAATATTATACAAAAATATTGTTTTCTTAAACGTTCTTCGAATTAGTAACATTACATCAAAAGTTGTTATTCCAAACAAGGGTGAACCATATTTTTATACTTCAATAAATTAATAAGTACTATTCAAGACTTGTCATAAATAGAAAACGTCATAAATAGAAAACGTCCCAAATTGTATAATTTACAAATTATTTTACAGTTCATTAATTATAGCATACATGAAATCGTTTCATAAATTATAGGATACATCTAGTATGTAGCTACGAGTACCTACTGCGAAGCGTATTTTCCAATATTTTGTATTTTTATAGGTACAACTCACGCACTACGAATAAATTCTGTCGCTGGAAACTTTTCACAAAATGTTGCCTCCTGTGGGTTTCGAACCCATAGCTCTCGGTACAGGACTAAGCGACAAAGTGGCCGGTAAACTATTTGTGCTGACAAAATCAGTTGCCATAGTGTGAAGAAGCTTCACAAGCCATGTAAAAATAAGACAACGAAAGTGACAACAGAGGCTGTTTGGACCATCTATGCTCTTAGTCACCGAATAAAATGTAGCAGTAAGAATTAATACTGTTACTTTACTACGATTGCGAATAGACCGTAGACAGGAACAACTTTGATAAAATTATCCAGTGCTGTCATCCACAACAATCTCCCAATCCAAAAACCTGCACATTATTTCAATCTAGTGTATCATATACAATCATGTAGGTAGATAAATCATATACACCACGTAACAGCTCATGCTGACAGCTAGAAACTTTTTTGTACAGGAAATGCTGACTAAGTAGGAAATTTTTAACAATCCTGTTATTATCATTGCTATTGAAAATTAATATATTCCTGGAAATCAAAATACGTAATCATTATCGCCGACTAGATAAAAATCAATTTTATCAGCATATGACTCATGAATTTATCGAATCAAAAGTATAAATTTAAGTATTCTTTACCCAACGGTCATTTGATAAGATGGATGATTTAAATGATGTATTTGATTATTGTCACTAGTTGCGCCTGCTATGTGAATTGCTTTGCTCCGGTACCATAATATCTATAAGAAATTAACAGATTGATTACGTCTAACCGGTGTAAGTGGTCCTTTGGAAAATAATCATTTTCTTTCCGTTTTCTTATCGCATAATTTTGAGACAGCACTTCTTTTATCTGTCGGATATAGACTACAGATTCATCGCTAAACAAAGGCAATATTATTTAACGTTATGTATACTTAACGAAATTCCAGAACATGATGCTTGGTGAAGTTGCCATGTTGGCGTATTTAGGTACTTACATAAACAACCATAATTCACCACAAATATATTTGACATACAAATCTACCGAATAGTTCACGTACTTAATAAACTGACTCGCAACTTGCAAGTAAAATTTCATTTAAAGTCTCATCGCGCGATCCATGAACTCTACCTAAAACTTGTAAAGTATTTGCTAGAAATTTTCAAGATGGAGTGCAATCACGGACTGTACGATCGTTGCAGTTCAAGTTCTGAATCGAACTTGTGACCAGCGTCTTTTTAATTTTTGGACTTTGATGAAATTTTTAAACTCACCAAGGAGTTTCAGTTTGAAATATACGATAAACTTTGTTTAAAGTGGTTTAAAAGATATTCGAAAGCTTTTTGATATGTAGTGTGTATAGTTTGGTCAAATTACGTAGATACTTTGATGAGGATATTATCAGTTATTTACACATTACACAATACATTATAAGAAACTTCGTGAAATTCTACTGCATTGTTAATATGTAAGCCGCTTATAACAATACGTAAATAAGGAAATACAACTGCTATCATGTCATATTTTACAAAGTAAAAATTTCGGTTATGTAGATATCTATCATCTACTTAAACGGTTTTTTTTATATCTGAAAAGTACTTAATCTACTGTTCTAACAGGAGATAACTTTTAAGATATTTGCATTGAATGAGATAAAATATTAAATAATGAATTTGTAGCATTGTTTTTAGAAACTGTAACTTGTAATCAAGCAAATAATTAATCTGTTCAAATTGCCTCCGGATGACTAACCTTCATAATTCTCCAAGAAAACACAACTAATGTCTATTACTTGCACACCTACTCTTTTTAATGCCAATCTTACGTACATTTAAATTCGCTGTGATAGCAATACGAACTTAACAAAATTACAATTCATTTGCAATAAGCAGCAGCTCCAGTAGTTTGTCATTCATTTCATGTATTCGTTCACCCAGGTGCAACTGACTTAGCACAATTGAGTTCGTTAGTCCGACGGTACATTGTTCGGGCAATAGAGACTAACTTTAGAACCGACCAACGAAGGCGATTGTTGCTTTAAAAATAAAATAAAACCTTAAAGTTTAAGAGAACAATCGATTACCATTTTAAAAAACTATTTCAGGAACTACCTGAGTTTTTGTTTTACTACGAACTAATATTTATCTCAGACACGAGAGTCCTTATTTTGAACAAAGCTTTAAAAATCATAAATCAACTGAAGATTCAATGTCTGGAATAAATCTATATATTAAAAGAATTCGTGTTTTATAATACGAGTCGGCCAGCCCGTTCTACCCAACCAATTCGAAGGTTTTTTTTTTAAATGAGAGCTCTCGCTGCATAGATTTGTCATCAAGCATTAGATATTACCTAACTTGCACATTCATCAAGTTATATGCAAAAACAGTTTTCTCCCATACATTTTTTTACGTTTTCGTAGCCGTAGTCAATGACTTTCTGCTTCTATATATCTGGTTCTCATTGAGGTAGGCCTTTTGTTATAGGCCTATAACACGCGCTGAAAAGAGCTCTTTCATGTGATGGTATGCTCAGGAAGATAGGTGTGGACATTGAACTTATTTTTCAATATTTTCCTATAAATTTCTTAAATTCCATTGCTTTCTATCTACATGAACGGTTCTAAATTCAAAAATATTTTTATGGCATCTAATAAGTTCCTTGTAACTGCCAGGAAAATCCGTTATGCCTCCTTAAGGTGACCTTGCCTTACTTTCATACGGGTGTGAGTGTGGTGAAGTGTAAAATAATACCTGATGTTGGTAAAATTATCACTATAGTGAATTATCGCTGATGGCATGTAATATTCCCCGAATGTTACCAATTATCCCTTAATGTTGGGTGAACTGATCTCTGATGTTGAGGAATTTTCCCCCTTTTTTTTGTATCGCGATGAAATCCAGTTACAGACTGTCTCTCAAAGGGACTTCTCCGCCAACTCTGTACCAAGTATGGGGCAGGTGGAGGGGTGGGGTGTGTGTGGCTCGGCTCTCCCCCTAGATGTCAATATACCCGCGGCCCGAGGAATTTTTCCCAAATGTAGTGAAATTTCCGCCTAATGTTGGGAAAATCAACCCTACAGACGGGTAAATTACGTTTTATGTTAGGAATTTTTTTGTGTTTTTGAATTACGGACTTTCCTCGGGCATCTTAATCTTTTTTTATGTGGAACATATTACAGCGGTTCGTAGTACTATTGTCATATAATTATATTACAAGTGTTAGTTATGGTAGAAATTGTAGCTTTGGTAAGAATAGTAGTTTTGAGAGAAAAGGTACTTTTGACAGCACCGGCGGTTTTGGTAGAAATGGTAGTTTTGAAAAATGCTAGATATGATAGTGTTAGTACGAATAGTAGTTTTGGTACAAATAGTAGTTTTGATAGGAATAGTATTGTCGGTAGGAATAATGGTAGTTTTGGTAGCAATGTTACTTATGATTGCTACCAAACCTTTCATTTCTACCAAAGTTACCATTCCTACCAAAACTAAACCCGCTGCATGATTCACAAAAAAAGACGTCTGAAACAACTCCACGGCAGGTACTATTCATGATATTCTTTCGTCCGAAATTTCGAAATTAACATTTTCATGGTAGTCCTCCTGAGTTGTTCACCATTCTCAAATAAATAAAAATTAATTATTTCTTAAGATAATGGTATGTTGGCCAAAAAAAATGCGTGGTATAGTTGGCCAAAACCTCCATACGGAGAGGCTTCAGTCCAGCAGTGGACTGCAAAAGGGTGTTGATGTGAAGCACACGAATTGAAAAAAAAGTTTTAATTATTTTTCCCTCTTCATTTCATGAAGAGGGAAAATACTGACGTTCCTAAAAAATATTGCTCCTTCTTGCCGCATGCGAGGCACCTTTGTTCTTATTTTCAATTTCATGTAAAGCGATTCTAAAAAATCGCCGCCCAGGCAGGAAGTCAGATCGAAATCGTGGCGGTCGGGAGGAAATTGCTCATTCTCACGCGAACGACCGCCGGCCGCCTCACTCCGGGAAATCCGCACTAATGGAAAAAGTAAAAAAAAGTATACAAAACTTTTTATAACAAAGCCTGGTCGGACTTACATACCGACGAGCAACTATGGAGAGGACTACGAGACCAGTATATAAGTATATGTACCCGTGTGTCGGAGGGTAAGGATTCGCATAAGCATTCGTCGCTACCCCCCGACGGGTATTGGCCCGCCAAATGGTCAGGCGGGCCCCGAACAAAACCCCCTTGGCGGCGGATTAAGGTATTGGGCTCCGCCGCCAAAACACTCAGAGGCCGCAGAGGATAGGGAGGACGGCAACGCAACACCGCATCTCCTCTTCCTCTGCGGCCCCACCGCGACGCATCGAATGGTGCGCCCCCATTTGGTCGCGGGAGATAGGGCGCGCGGCAACGCAACACCGACACGCCTCTCCTCCCGCGACCGCACCCGACTGCGAGGGACAGACAGAACTGTCCCCCGCACCCGCACCGTTGGACGCATCCTGCGCAGGCCCCTCTCACGGAGCGTCCACTCCTGGGATATCTCTTAGCTTCACCGCGGGTGTCCAATCCACGGTTACTGAGCCCCCCCCCCCACCACGACAAGGTGGAGATCCTACGGGGGGGAGGGGGCCTTCACCCGCAAGATGGAGGGACTCCATGAGGATTTTCCAACACGATACCAAAAAAAAAATGGTAGGTGCATGATTATTATATTTTAATTATTTACACAATAATTACTATATTACATAATTACTACTTAAACTATAGATATATATATTTCAATATATACATATATGCATACATGTATTAAGTATATATAAGTATAAATACATATATTTAATTACTACTTGCAATAAATATAAAATAAATATATACATTATCTTAATATATAAAATCCTTGCGTTACTGACTGACTGACAGACACGCTACAGCCGAAACTATTGGGCGCAGGAAGCTGAAATTTGGCATGTATGTTCTTTGGGGTCAGTAAGGGTGCACTAAGAAGGGATTTCCTGAAATTCCCACGGGATCGGCCAAAACGGGTAAATATAAAAAAAAATGCAGGCGTAGCTGCTGGCATCCTCTAGTAATATATAAGTGAATAAAAACGGGCGGAAGTAGGTCTAACTCACATTTTTATTTATTAATGACATAGATAAACTTCTACTCTCTGCATCTGCGTCCGATGCAGAGTTTGGCGAATGGTTATAGGTGTAGCGCAGGTCGTGCAGATCCCTAAGACAAGGCTGGTGGACTATCCTTCCCGAGGTTGCCGCCCGTTGTTGGTCTGGTTCCATAAGAAACAGACGTAACCAAAACCTCCAGCCGCCACACACACACAGCGTGCAGACACACACAAAAACACGCGCGCATGCAGACACATTCACCTAAACCCACACACATATACACGCACAGTAACACACACACACACCTACACACTCTTGCATGGACGCACACACACACGCACCTAAACACCACTTCAAACACTCACACACATACAAAAACACATACTCAACACAGACTCATACCAAAACAGACATGGAAAAAGAAAATTATGGAAGTGAAACAAAAAAGTAGCGTACCCCTGGAGGGTACCAGCGTCCGTGACGCTGGAGAATCCCTCCCTGCACCATCGTGTGCAGGCTGCCCCACGTATTCTGGGGGGGGCAATGTTTCACGCTCTCAAGAAAGCTTAAATCTGCACGACCTGGCCAACGCCATGCCTCGTGCAATTCATACCTCATCCACTTCCTGGAACGCTCTGCGTCGAGCTAACGCACGCCAAAAGGCGGATGTTGACTCCGCGTCGACTGCGAATCCAGGTAGTCGCAGACGAGGCGGAAAATGCTACCGCCGTTACAAACGCTCACGTGAGCAAACAACACAGTCGGGTGATAGCGCATCGAATAATTCGGCTAGCGCACTCCCGATTGCGACCACGACGGCTGGTAAAAACAACCAGCGTGGCGACCAAACCTCGACCGGTGGAGCGGACGGTCCGCCCCGGACGACGCAGCTAGACGGTTGTGTTGCGCCGCTGACGGCAAAGAGCGCGACAGCAAAAACAGTCAGCGCACTCCCGCCTGCGCACGGCGCACTAACTGCGGCTGCTCCCGGGGCGCCCCGTCGCGCTCCTCCGGTGGGGATTGGTAACGCTGCGCAGCCGTCGTGTGGAAACAAAGAGCCGCACCGCAAACGCGGCCCAAAAAGACTCGGTCCGGCGCCACCAGGACAGCCCACTCCGACACCAAACACGAAGAGAGTTCGTCCTGAAGACTCCACACCACCCAGCGCCGGGTCGAAACGGGCGAAAACAGACGCCACACCGAATAGCAGTAGAAGCTACGCAGAGGCGACAAACTCGCACCTGATGGTAGCCATCGCTACTACCCCTGCCACGGACCTGACGGTGGAACAGGCGAAGCAACTCGAACGCTCAATAGAAGAGAGCATAGTGGAGACTGCCTTCGCCACACCGCCGAATAACGGGCCGGCACTCGCACCTTCCTTTAGGGTGCGAGAATGAAGACTCTTTAACGTGGCTCAAAACCACTGTAGCCAAAACAAGATCGCCGATTGAGGGAACTAGGCTGGTCGTCATCAGGCAGTCAGACATGACGAAGCGCGTACGCGCAGCGCTATGGCTGCCGAAGACGATCACACTGGAGCTACCCAAGATCCACCATCTTCTAATTGCCCAAAACCCCTGGTACGCCGTACAAACGTGGCAATTGTACAGTGCATCAGTGCAGGAGCACGGAGTCTACCTCACCTTGGGCATCCCGGAACCCGAGATCCTCAAGATCACGGAACGCGGCCGTCGGGTTTTTTTCTTCGCTGGCAGCGTGTACGTAATGTTCCATGCTTCCAGCTGGGGGGACGGCTGTAGGGCCCGAGGAAACGCCGAATGAAGGCAAGAACACAGCGGGACGAGCTGTACCAGCCATCCCAAGCACCTCGGGCATAGCCCGCATTACACCGGCGCCCGCAGCGACTACACAAACACCCACCGCTGCGATGGACGCAAAAGACGAGCATGACTCGTCTGACGGGGAATCTATGGACAGCAATGTTCTCGACTTTTCGTCAGACTAGAGTCATACAAACTAACCTCCAGCATAAGCAAATTGCAACGGCTACCCTACGCAGGCTGCTGGAGGTTAATCAGCAGACAATAGCCCTAATCCAGGAGCCGTGGATTAGAGGCGACAAAATATGTGGTTTAAACAACATCGGAGGTTAGCTACTGCACAACTGCTCGGTCATTAAACCAAGAACATGCATATACATTCCCCGAACAATACCAGCACTGCTGCTAACCAACTTCTGTTCTAGAGACCTCACTGCCGTAGGACTCCAAACAGGGCCCAACAAACAGATGATAGTACTAGCTTCGGTCTACATGCCTGGCGATGAGGACATCCCATCTAAAGAGCTGGCCGAGCTGGTGCAGCACTGTGAGGACCACGGCTGGCAGGTAATCATCTCGGCGGACGCGAACACGCACCATCCGCTGTGGGGAAGCCCCGATGCTAACAGACGAGGTGAGATCTTGACTGAATATATCTTTTCAACAAATCTATCTGTAGTTACCAACGGTTCGGAGCCCACCATTGTTAGTTCCAGATATCAAACCATAGTAGACATCACGCTAGCATCGGATGGGGCCGCGGAACTTGTCACAAATTGGCATGTGTCCGCTGAGCCATCCTTTTTCAGACCATAGACGAATCTGCTATGACATACGTGTCCAAGAGAACGTCCCACAACCTAGGCGCAACCCTCGCAGAACAAACATCGTGAAATACAAGACGCTTCTCGCATCACAGGTTGACAGGTCCTATTTCAAGGACATGTCAACCAGCACTGACAACATAGAGCATAACACCAACTTACTAACAGAATGTATACAAACAAGTTACCAGCAAGCCTGTGCACCCACACTCCCAAAGTCGTCTAGTAAAACCCAGTGGTGGGGAAGAGAACTAGAGGGACTCAGGCAAAACCTGAGGAAACTCTTTAACAGGGCTAAAAACACGAGAACGGAAGCAGACTGGCTCAAATACAAAGAAGCCCAGTCACACTACAAGAAATGCATAAGATTCCGCAGAGGCGAGTCCTGGCGGTGTTTCTGCAGCAGCATAAACACCACGAATGAAGCAGCCAGGGTGAAAAAGATCTTGTCTCAGGACAGCAACAAAACCTTTGGCGCCATTAAAAAGCAAGATGGAACCTACGCAACTACGGACGCTGAAATTAGCCAAGTGCTAATTGAAACTCACTTCGGTTGTGAAGTAACTATTGACCGTCTGTGGGACGAGTCAGACTACAGACCACTGACCCAAACAGACTGGCTGGTAGCCAAAAATGTGGTCACAACAGACCGGCTGAAATGGGCAATTAACAGCTTCCAGGCATTCAAATCCGCAGGCCTGGATGAAATCATACCAGCATTCCTACAATGGGGATGCACAACGATTGTGCCGCACCTGCTCGACATCTACAGGGCCTCAATAGCACATAGATACATACCTTGCAGGTGGAGGGAAGTTAAAGTCTTATTCCTCCCAAAACCTGGCAAAACTGACTACTCACAAGCGAAAGCATATAGACCAATCAGCTTGACCTCCTTCTTACTGAAAACGCTGAAGAGACTTACGGACCGACACCTACGTGAGGGCGCATTATTGCGTAAGCCACTACACCCACATCAACACGCCTACAGAAGTGGCAGGACAACTGAATTGGCGTTGCATTCCGTTGTGGGAACCATTGAAACAGCGCTTACCAACAAGTTAATGACACTGGGGGCCTTCATCGACACAGAAGGTGCCTTCGACAAAACTAAGTTCAACAGTATCAGCCGGGCCCTCGAAAAGTTCGGAGTTGAGCAAACCCTTAGTGGCTGGATTGATCAACTGCTGAAACAGAGGGCAATACAATTCACGGTAAACTCCACCAGAGGGGGCCTAGTTGCAAAAGGCTGCCCTCAGGGAGGTGTACTCTCACCCCTATTGTGGAACATTGTGGTGGACGATCTGTTACGGAACTTAAACGACAGACGATTCTATACGGTCGGCTATGCAGACAGTACTCGGTGCAGTAGTGTGGTGGCCACGCACACAACTAAGCACAATCACAAAAAAGCTACAGAGCCTTCAACGCCTAGCCTGCTTGGCCACAACAGGCTGCATGAAGACCACCCCAACAGCCGCCTTGGAGATACTACTGGACCTAAGACCGCTGCACCTAATGATCCAGCAGGAAGCTGGTGCTGCAGCAATCCGTCTAGACAAGCTCGGGCTGTGGAGAAAGGATGATCGAATAACCCACGCACGCCTAAAAGGGACCTTAACCAAAGAGATCCCGATGCTAGAGGCCGCTTGCGATCTCATCCCTAAAACCTTTGTCTTTGACAAAAAATATCGTATCCAATTACAGGAGGAACACAAAGACAGTTCTGGTATACACGAAGTCAGAGTATACACAGACGGCTCAAAAACGAAGCATGGGACAGGTGCGGGCGTATTCTCCCATGACTTAAATATCAACATCTCAACATCCCTTGGCACTCTTAACACCATATTCCAAGCCGAGTGTGTTGGGATAACAAGAGCCGCAACAGCAATCGCGTCTAGGAACGTAAGTGACCTGTCTATACGCATTATCACGGACAGTGTCTCTGTACTACAAGCTCTCGGCAGCAACTGCTTTAACAGCGGCCTCATCATGGAATGCCACCTAGAGCTGCAAAAGATTGCAGAGAAGAATCGGGTTACGCTGCAATGGATTAAAGGCCACAGCAACTCCACAGGCAATGACGCCGCAGAACAACTGGCACGGCAAGTATCGGACACAATGATAATGGGACCCGAGCCGATTGTACCGATACCGGCAAGCCAACTCAAAACGTGGCTACGCGAGAGAACCTCACATGAACATGAAAAACAGTGGGCACACATAAAAGAATGCAGACAAACAAAAGATGCTATCCCCCGCTTGAACAAGCGATTCTCGCACAAGCTGCTGTATTCTAACAGAAAAACTCTTAAGCATCTGACAGGCATAATAACCGGCCACTGTCCACTCAACAAGTACATATTCAACATAGGCGTTACGGACAGCCCACTGTGCAGGGGCTGCATGGAAACCGAAGAAACACCCGCTCACGTCATTCTGCACTGCACAAGTGTGAGCGATCAACGGGCAAAGCTGCTGAACAACCCCAGAACCATGTGTGAGGCTTTGAACGACATCAGCCAACTAATGGCTTTCTGGAAGGAGCTAAGGTGGTATGAGTAGTTGGCGTCAATTAAGTCGCCACTTACGCACAATGGCCCAAATAAGTGGCTAAGTGCGGAAAACCCACGTACAACTAACTAACTAACTAACTAAGTGAATAAAAACAGTCAATATGCGATTATTCTGCCATTTTGCTCCGTAAAAAATCTCGAGCCTTTAGTTTAAAAGTGAACCGATTGTTAGCTATCCTGATTTCGAGAGGGAGTGCGTTCCATAATGAGACAGATTGGACGAAGGAGGAAGAGTTAACAAGCCCAGAACTATGGGAGGGATATAATGGGTGACGATTATTAGATGAACGTAAATGTTTGTCATGATTAGAGCATAAATATTGTAGATAAGGACTTAGGTAGAAAGGAATAGAGAGAGAGGTAAGAAAGGAGAAAAGAGTAGTTACGGCACGCAAACTGCGGCGTTGGCGAATAGTTAGCTATTTGAGTCGGGAGCGGTATTCGGAGACATGGTCATATTTTCGAAGGCTGTAAGCGAATCGAATGCAGTTAGTAAGAAGCCGTTCTAGTTTGTTGAGGAGGTCTGCATTCAGGTCGAAATAGCACACATCACCATAGACGATAATAGGGAAGTTAAAAGTCTGCATGAGCATTACCTTAGTGCTAGAAGGGAGGAAGTTCTTTAAACGGTACAACGAACGTAAGCATCCTGTTACTCTTTGACTAACAGAAGAAACTTGAGGCCGCCAGTTGAGGTGGCTATACATGTATAAGCCAAGATTTTAAACAACTGTGCTAAAGTGTATTGTTGTCTGGTTATACTTGACTGATAGAAGCGCTGAAAGATCGACTTTGCTCATGTTGCGTTGACTGCCTATGATAATAGCCTGGCATTTTGCGGGATTCACAACAACACCAAATCGTTCTGACCAATCAAGTATAACAGACAGAGTATAGGCATGTGAAAACTTCCGTCTCTTTCATAGCTGAGGGCACACCGACGATCACAACTCTAGGCTTCCGTTTATGTGGCTCATTGATTGTAAGGGCTGCATTTGAAAGTTGTACTGATTGTTTCACTTTCTCTATATCGTCTTTGGTCTCAGTGCTGATTATCACGCCCCCGTTCTTGGTTTTGCGTAATCCTCTCACGTGGAGATGCATTTGTTCGGGGCAGATGATTTTTTGAACTAATGATTTAGTGTCTTCACTAGATTTCAGCTTGTCGTTCGGATAAATTGCCACCGAATTTACACTTATTGGCTGTATGAAATTGTGAGCAATCTTTTTAACCATGTCAGCAAAAGACGGTGTACTCGTGGTAGGTTTCGAGGTCTCTTGTATAGAAAGTTGCAGATCTTGAAGTCTTTGAGACAAATCGAGTTGGTCTTGCTGAGATTTGATTGTGCAATTGGCCTGGATAGCATTTGACTTCAGGGACTGGTACTGAACTTCCAACATGGAAACTTTATGGCCCACTTTTTGACAGAGATGGCTGACTTTCATCTTCTGCTCAGTGTTCAGTTTTCGTTCTGCTGCTACAGAGCATACTTCGTTGAGGTACTGCTCAATGGACGACATCCAGGACTGGATTTCTGGGGTAGAGATGGCTTCAAAGGCATGATTGCCTTGCGTCGGTGCTCGACGTTGGGGATCTGGTTCAGGTGCCGGCGTTGGAGGTGGAGAGCGAGCAGTCTTGCCACTCCGATTGAAAGGACTGTGGTCCATTATATTGGTATACAGTTTTCCTTACAAACGACACATTGTTTAAACACAAGTTATCTTTTGTTATGTTCGCATAATGTTGTACGCGTATATTGAGGTCACGTACTTAATGCTATTCGACACGTCTGTTCTCAACAATAGCTCACGAAACATCAGACAGATATAAAAGGGACCTTTACAATATACTGCTATATTTAAAAATGGTATAATTTAAACTAACCGAAACCTTATCATTACTTTAAAAAGAATGAAGTTGATTTTGGGTAAAACCTCTTCCGGTATCTAATTTAATTTTCATAGTATTTTTACATTGGGAAACAGATAGAATGAAGGCTTGATTTTATGGTCTGATTGTATCGTTTAATGTCATTATTTTTTCAATCGGGACAGATTTGGTGGACCGTTTTTATGGCAGTTTTTTTTTATGACGTGAATGTGTTCAAAATCTGGCAAAGCAGTTCGAAAGACGATAGCATAATGGAGGAGGCGTAGATATTTAGTAAATGAAACTTTATATTTATATTTTCATGGATTTATATTTCACAGTTCAGTAAAATATAAATCTCTTTGCTACTTGTATTTGTATGTATAAAATATATTATTCATTAACTGTATCAAACTAATCGTTATGCTTCCACCAGTACGAAATAAAAAAGCTTTCTAAACCGTAGTTTGAAACTACATAATGGTTATTAATAAATTGACACTTGCACTAGACCAAACTACGAAAATAAGTGCATAAATAATTTATGCTACTTATAGGCTGAATGTATGTAAAGGCAACCCAGAGCCAAACGCCAGCTAAAAGGTAGTAGTGCTCTATAGTGGCATAATTTTAGCAATTTCATATATTTGAGATTCCATCAATTTCTTGTAATATGCGCTCTTTATAATATTGCCATTCCTTGTACACAGACAACCAAAAACTACGCAACTTGGCAATCGGATAAGAAACCTTATAAGCAGGCAGAAGTATTCCCTCAATCTACTACCGCGAGAGTGAACAAACTTTTATATCGCAGTCTCTCTCTCTCTCTTCAATTTAAGATCTTTGCTCTTGTCTGTGGAGTTTACGCCATATATTTATATTTTCGGCCAATAACTTGACCTCCTTATACGACATGACTTTTGCCTTTTCTTTAATTTGATCCGTGTATCCTGGGTCGACCTGTTCACCTCTTTTTGATAAAGTCACCATCGTAAATCATGTCATTATACCACAGTACTTTATAATAAATGTCTACTTAAATAACCTACGAATTTCAGTTGCTGAGGCCTTACAAATTATGAAAGAAAGTCAAACCAACTAAGGGTAATATGTTGTGTTTGAGATCTGTTGATAATGTCTAGTTACCAAAGGCAGCTAAAGCCAAGTAGAGAAAGTAACAGACTGCTACGCTGAAGGTCTTGGGTTCAAATCCCTGAGTTGCTAGATTTCGAAGTTATATGCATATTAAATTGTTAACCTGCTAAACAGTGAAGGAAATTATCGTAAAGAAACTTGCATGTATAAGACCGATTCTTATGTTCTTGAACGACATGTCAAGTCAGTCAACCAGCATTTAGCCCGCGTTGTAGCCTATTAACCTTTCGGTAGAAGAGGGCTGTGGTCAACAGTGAGACAGTTTATAAACAGGTTTAATGTTATTTGTTACAACTCTTGGCCTTTAGGTCTGGCCTTATTCTTCGGGTTAGAATATATTTGATGTCGAACATAGTGACGGCAGCGGTTAACCCAATTAAAATTTAAAAGCCAGGGCATCCACGAAGTCTACAATAATAAAATCTATCGTTACCTTTTTCGACCTCGTCTAGTTTCTGTATGTAACACTGTTTATGTGAATTATTCTATCAGACATCGCGGTGGTTTTTCATATTATCACCGTCATCCTAGTGTTATCCTGAAGGCCTTCACCTTGGAGCTTGGAATTTGTCTACTAGTCTAACTCAATTGGTAGCAGCCTAGTTTGTATTTAGAAAGTAATTGTAATTATTGTGTTCAGTGACACGATAATTACTTAACGTAATCATACGTTTACGTATGTAATATAAATATTTCAATATTGCAGATAGAAATCATTACAATTCATATTTATTAAATATAGGATACCGCACTGTGGTTACGTTATCCAATATAATTTTCAAAATCAAATTTGAACATATTCCTCACTAAAACCTTTGTTGTACTATTTGCATTTCAACGAATAATATGAGTAACAGCAGCTTATACAGTATACAGAATACATTATATTTATCGCTGTGAACTGTTCCACTAGTAAAACTATTATAAAGGCGAACGCTTATGAGGATAGGTAGATGAATATTTGCTACAATCTCATGCAAAAAGTAATATACAAATGTTGATAAAGTTTGGCAGTTATATAGCACCACATAGGCTACCATTCACGACAACGAACAACTACTCAAGCAGAAACGCGAGCAGAAAATAACTTTCTGATTATGATTATTTTAAAAGGTAATAAGAACCGCTTGCTACAAATACTTATCACGTAAATTACGTTCCAACTTTTCTTACAAGCACCTTTTATAACCACAGCGATCAAAATTAAGAAACAGATGTACTCCGCCTACATTAGAAGCAAGTATTGCCGCATAATGACTGCAAAGTCGCTACTACTTAAGAGGCTTTGAGTATCAAGCCCCGACACCCTCAGGCACTACACAATAATTGACTGTACTTTTCCACAAAGCTGCTTTATAACCAATAAATTTTCTTTAGAATCTATAAATAGAAAGTACAAGTAATGTAAAGTAATGTAAAACTGATATTATAAAGGGTTTCTTCAGTTAAATATAAAATAAATTATAAATAAGATCTTGGGATTTTGGTAGTACAAGAAAATTGGATAAGTATTTTGTAATTTTATTCTGTCTTATCTACTATACAGAATAAGTACATATTTTTATATTTTAGAAAACTTTTATGATCAACATAATACTTTTCATCGATTTAATTTCTGCTTTGCAAGATAAGATTAGTCCCTCCGTTATAAATCCAAAAATTGTCTTCGACTTATCTGAACATATATGAAAGAAAAAGTAAACAATACACATCTTACTCATCCAAATATAGAAAAAAGAAAATTATCTTTATTTAAAATCTATCAGGGATACCGGGGAGATAGGCCTCGTTAGCCTTGGTTGGCAACCTGTCTAGGAGAAGGAAAACTCCAAAATTAAACCAAACGTTCGGGGGGATGGGCCTCGTTAGCCTTGGTTGGCAACCTGTTTAGGAGAAGGAAAACTCCGAAATTAAACCAACTTTCAGGGAGCATACCCGACACAAAACCCCGATCTAAGGTGTGAACCGACCCCTGCCGAGGGATTCGTGGCCAGAGGGCAAGCTGGTCGTAACCGGAGGGTGCCTGTGTTGGTGGTCACAGGGCACAGCTGATATTCCGACATATCCCCGTAAAGGGCTCTGCGGGTATGGACCGTCTAGATCCCTAAATCTCGTGGGAACGCTATGGGGAACAAAAACTTCTTCTTCTCCATACGGCGGCGACGCGGTTCGCAACCCGTCACGTCTCGTTCCCCGCGAGGGCGAAAAGCGCCTTAGGGAAAGTCGGTTTGCAACGTTGAATGTTGGAGGAGGGATGGACTACAAATTGGATGAAGTATGTCAGATGATGGATGATAGAAAGATTGATGTTCTTTGTGTGAATGAAACAAAAAGGAAAGGGTGTGACACCACCAAGTATGGCACATATACGGCTTATTGGTCTGGAGTAGAAAGTACCACTAGAGCCTGCAAGGGAGTTGGTGTAATATTATCTGCGCGAATGAATGAGTGTGTAAAAGAGTTTGAATGTGTAAATGCTAGCCTACTATGGATGAGAATGAAAGAAGAACTTGTGTCTTTATTATATGGGTGAACGCCCCGGTCAATATTGTTACGGGTATGTCACAGCAAGAGCAAGACGAAAGGCAGGAGTTTAGGGAGAGTTTAAGAGATATTTTGAGGAATTGTAAAGATAACGAAAGATTGATTTTGTTAGGGGATTTCAATGGATGGGTGGGAGTAAAGCGAGATAGATTTGAAAGGGTGTTAGATGCATTCGGTGATGATAGTGTAAACGAAAACGGAAAAACACTGCTTGAGGTTTGTTTGGAGTGCTGCCTTTGTGTGACAAACACCATGTTTGATCACAAAAGGATACATACAGGGTAATTTTTTATGTAGTTCGGATATTTTAGTATGTTATACATATACGAAAATTAAAAAAAACGTTTTTTTAATTTTTTTGTTTTACCAAAAAACAACAAAGTTATCGCTTATTAAAGAATATCTACTTTAAACAGATGTTCATGGTCACCCAATGGCTTATCATCTGTGAGCTCGACGCGACGCAATAAAGCGCGCGGGCGCGCTACCTAAAGGTTGAAAGACTTGTACCTACACCGATCAGATACTGTGTTCTAGCTTCAAAATTATTGTTATTCACGTACCTACCGTGCTTCATCAGTCCATAGGATGTTCGCTTCGGGATGATTAATAAGCCATTCACACAAGACTCGTCGTGGTATTTGGTCTACTTCCTGAAGATGTTGTACCGGCTGGTAGTGGTACGGATGGAGACCGGCTGCGTTTAGCAGTCTCCACACTGCGGGCTGGCTCACACCGAAGCGACGTGCTGCATCGTATGTGCTGGCTCGTGGATCCCTTTCGAAGAATTCGAAGATCAAGTCTTCGAGGTCAGTAGCCAGGCGAGGTCTACCATACCCTAGTGCATGGCTAGGGGTTGTGAACTGGCCATGATCCAAAAGCCTTTGGTTGGCCGCTAAAATAGTCCGTTCACTTGGAACTACTGGGTTGTTTACTCCTTGAGCTCGCATACGAGGTACACTTTCTTGTTCGTACATTGTTCGAGCTGCACGAAGGCTTTCACCACTAAGTAAATAAACTAGTACCATTTCTTAGCACTCGCGATTTGAACATCTTTGGGACGTCATTCGAACGACTTACGACCGGCGAGTGCGTCGGCGCTTGCGCGAAATTGCGACACGTGCCACTTTCTCGATGCGCCCGAGTTGACTGGCGCGCGGCCGGCACGCAGATTGTTCGTTGTCCTTTACCACACCCCGCACCCCGCGTCCTGCATCCCGCGTCCCGTACCCATGTCGCATCGCGCACGTGTTTGATAGTATTATTGCAACTAATAACGTTGTGTCTATGATTTCCTGGTTTCTCGGATATTTTTACTTGGATTTGGTGGGATAAAAAAGTAAAAAGTTATTTATGAGAATGTGTTCTATTATTGACATAGCACCAAAGAAAAAAAATATCCGAACTACATAAAAATTACCCTGTATGTATATGCGTGAGGAGAGAAATGTTAGAAGAAGTATGATTGAATTTGTAATAGTAGATGAACGACTGAGAAAGAATGTGTTGGATACAAGAGTGTATCGAGGGATCGGCATACACACAGACCACTTATTGGTGTTGAGCCGGATAAATGGGCTCTTTAAAGGATGGCGACACCGAGAGCATAATGAAAATAGAGTCTTGGAAAGAATAAAAGTAGAAAATCTGCAAGAGAAAGATGTGAAAGATGAATAAAAACGAAGATTGATAGCAAGATTTGAGAGGTTCGATGGCATAAACGATATTGATGAATTATGGCAGTCCTTTAAAGAAGAGGTAGTATGTGTGGCATCTGAAGTATGAAGTGTGATCAAGAGAAGGAAAAGACGAAAGGTTAAGAATACATGGTGGGACAAGGATGTACAATCAGCAGTATCAGAGAAGAAGAAAGCTTGGTTAGATTGGTTGGCTGCCAGAGAAAATGAAAGAATGGGAAAAGCAACGCGTGAGGACATAGATGAAGCAAGTAAGGAGTTTGTTAGGTCAATAAGAATAGTGAAAGAAATGGTTAAAAGGATTTTTTCCTTTTAACCATTTCTTTCACTGTTTGAGGAAAAGAAATATGAGACTGCCTCCGTGGTCCAGTGGATAGCGTATGCGACTGCTGATCGGAGGTCCCGGGTTCGATTCCCGGGTCAGGCAAAAATGTTACTGGGTTTTTCCGAATTCTCAGTAGTAGCACGGAGTTTTGAAAGTAATTTATGGTGCAACATATCTGGGTTGTATGTGTTATGGTGCGCCTGCATGGGCTGATAGAGCTACTATCGGTGCTGTACGACGTAAAATGCTACAAAGTCAACGTCTCGCGTTGATATTTTTGTGCAAGGCTTATAGGACAGTTAGTACTGAAGCTTTGCCAGTACTGGCAGGTGTATTTCCAGTCGATCTTGAGGCACAAAGACGAGCAGCAATGTATTACGTGACACGAGATAACATGGATCTAAATTTTCTAGCTCCGCGCGACAGACATAAGATCGCTAGATTGTTGAACCATCAATCCACAGTCTATGACGACCTTCTTGATGAATGGCAATGTCGCTGGAACACTCTACCAGTTCTTCCCATGCGTCCGAGAGCGACTGGCGAGGAACTGGTTGGAGGTGGATTACTGTGTAGCCCAATTTCTTACAGGTCATGGCAACTTTAAGAGCAAGTTGTATTCATTTAAGCTAGTTGATTCACCGTTATGTCAATGTTCAACATCTGGCAACAATTATGAACAATCTGCTCATCACATTCTATGGGAGTGTAGTATTTGGCAAATTGAACGTAATATCATCCTTAACGATTTAGAGGTAACTTCTGGAGTAGTGTACTATACGGATCTTGTGGCAAGTAGGACGAATTGCCGTGCGTTCAGGCGTTTCTGCCATACATATTACTGGAAACAGGCATAGTTCACAATTTAGGCCCCCTTAATGCTCATGTCCGTGGTGCTTATCTTTTCTCATCACTATATCTCTTCGTTGCTTGTCTCCCGCTTTGTTAAGGAGGGAAGTGGATTATTCATTTTCCAACTCTTCCAATATACTTCTGATTAAGTTCGTTGCGGGTTCCAAGACAGTTTAACTTTCCCCGGGACTTCACGAGTGTCAAATTTCGTTGTCATCAATGGTCACTGCTGCTGAACCTGGCTACACAGGTGACACAGTAGTGGGAATGAGGGTGGGATTAGTCCCAAAAAAAAAAAGTAGCACGGAGTCTGGTGATGTGCCCGGTAACGGCAATAGGCTCGCCCTCTATTACGTGGGACATAAATATTTATGGCGAAATGTGGGTGTAATATTACGCCTCTGCCTACCCCTTCGGGGATACAGGCGTGAGTCTGTAAAGAAAAGTAAAAGTAAAAAAAGAAATATGAGTTTGATAGCAGACTATCTGACGATTTCCGGAGAAACACTAAGTTTTTCTGGAAATCCGTTCGTGCAGTTCGAGGAAGAACTCAATCCTCAGAATACATATCGATCAGAGACAAGAATGGAACAGTGAATGGTGAATCGTGCGTGCTGAAGAGATGGAAAGAGTATTTTGAAGGTTTATTTGAAAGAACGGCGGTAGAGACACCCATCGATGAAATGAATGGTAGTGATAGCAATGATGAATGCGTTATTGGCGTGGACGAGATCGTGAAGGCACTGGGAAGTATGAAAGTAGGTAAAGCTGCAGGATATGATAGGATTACAGTCGAAATGCTGAAGGCTGGACAGGGCATCATAGTTGGTCAGTTGCAGCGGTTATGTAACTTGTGCTGGAGCACCGGCCGAGTACCTAAAGACTGGACAGCTGTAGTTATGCCTCTTTATAAAGGAAAAGGCTCGGAACAAGACTGCAAAAACTATAGAGGCATAAGCCTTCTCAGCATTGTTGGCAAATTGTATGCAAAGGTACTGATTAAAAGAATGGGATGGAGGATGTACGGATCAGGTTTTTTCCTTGCAAAGCATAGCCGAAAAGTTTTTGGCCAAAGGTCAAAAGGTCTATTGCGCATTTGTGGATTTGGAAAAGGCTTACGATAAAGTGGTGAGGAATGAAATGTGGTCGGTGCTGTCAATGAATGGGGTGGACAGCAGCCTCATTCGAGCTCTGAAATCCCTTTATGAGGATTCTAGAGCTTGTGTGAGGATAAATGGGGCATACACTAATTGGTTTACTATCGAGAAAGGTGTTAGACAAGGATGTGTAGCGTCACCGTGGCTGTTTAACCTCTTCATGGACAGTTGTTTGCAAGATTTAAAACATAATGACTGCGGATTAAGGATGAATGAGTTACTCGTCAAATGCCTCCTTTATGCTGATGATCAGGTAATACTTGTGTCTTCAGTGGAGGAGTTGCAGGAGATGGTAACAATCATGCATGGTGCGTTAGAGAGGAAAGGAATGAAAGTGAATGTAAGTAAAACGAAAGTTATGGTTTTTGAAAAGGAGGAATGCGTTACGGCTTGTAATGTTTTGATCTATGGACGGCGAGTGGAACAAGTGAATGAGTTGGTATACTTAGGTACGTTGTTTACAAGAGATGGTAAGAATGAAGAAGATATTGAAAGAAGAGTTAATGCAGGTAATAGAGTGAATGGAGCGCTGAAGGCGTTTATGAACAGTCAAAACGTGTCCAAAAAGGCTGGCAACGTTTCGCTGTGCATACAATGGTAGGCACTAACACCCCTCGTGTTAGTGCCTACCATTATGTATGGTAGTGAAAGTTGGGTAAGGCAGAAGAGACTTGAAAGTAAAATAAATGCTGTAGAAATGAGAGCACTGAGAAGTATGTGTGGTATATCTTTGACCAACACAGTAAAGAATAGTGTGATAAGAGAGTGGTGTGGAGTAAAAGAAGATGTAGTGACAAGCATCGAGGAAGGCATGTTAAGATGGTTTGGGCACATGGAGAGGATGGATGACGAAAGACTGACAAAGAAGATATATAAGGCAAATGTGAATGGGACAGCACGAAGGGGAATACCTAGGCGGACGTTCTCTGACCAGATTGGGGACATCCTAAAAAAAGGACAGGTGAGAAGTACCCTAAACAGAAGAACATGCATGAGAAACTTGATGGAAGTGAATGAAGCAAGAGAGGTATGTCAGGATCGTTGCAAATGGCGTTCCGTAGTCTCTGCCTGGAGGGGTACCTCCGGGAAACAGGCGTGAGTCTATGTATGTATGTAAAATCTTTCAATGCTCATCGGATAGAATCAACTTTTTCCAATCTTACTGGGCTTTGTTCTCAAGTTAAATGAAAGCATCAGAAAAAATAACAGCCAACTACTAATAAAAAAAAAACAATTGTAGATTTATAAGCCCACTAAAGTAAAATTCTAGATTTCAGATAATTCGTTTTCCCAAACAAGTGCAACCAATAAGTTATTAATTTATTTAAAAATAAATATCCTGGTTATCATATTATATTATTAATAATTGAAAGAAAAAAACAAATATACCCAGATAGCTCTGCACACGTATTTTAGCATTTTCATTACTTTCACATGGCAATACAAGGTCAGTTCTTTTTTAAAAATCTTTCAATTCAAAATATATGGTACCATAATAATAAGTATCTTCGATGTGCTGTTAAAGAAATAAAAATAAAATGTGCTTACAACAATTCAGGCTATGTGTTTTGAAGGCGTCGACATTCTATAACAAACACCTATTATTTTCTCTTGGCTCGACTTTAAGGCGCTGTCCTAAGCGACTGTTTTGGTAAATGAGGGGGTGAAGCAGGGGAGGTGAAGGGCGCTTAGCTCCGTCTACTGCGGGGCGCCCCCCTTCATTCTCGTCGTGTGCGACCGTATTCTGGCGACATCCGTATTCCAATATTTCAAAATCGCAAGTAAAATGTTTTAGCATATTGAATTGAGATACTGATATTAAAATTTATATTACATAAATCAACCTGTTTGTACAATATAGGCATAGCGCAATTTTTGTTCTCAATGGAGCCATGAGCAAAACTTGTTTACGTTACACGTTATAGGTATTAAAAGTTGACGAATGTAGATAAATACCTACGTGCCGTAAGATGATAAATATAATTAAGTCAGTTCCATATACGGAGGCCCTAATTATTTTTGTTTTGTTTTTGTATAAAAATGGTGAAGCAGTTCATAGAATACCTACATCTAATTCCATTCCTGCCAGTTTTCAAATCTGTTTTGCAATAAATTGGCTGCGACATACGGGCGGACAGACAGACATACATAGCGAATCTATAAGGGTTCCTACAATATATAAAAAACTACCTATATATACTATCCTACAAAATATAAAGGGCTTTTACAATTTTTGGTCTACTACGGTCCCCTTAAAATCACAATACTGCCCTACTAAGCGCAAAAGCCGTATCTCAACTAAAGCGAGTTACGAAATAATTGAAGTTTAGTAAAAGTTGATTTATTTTATTTATTTATGGATGTTTTATTGTTATTATAGGTATAATTATTATGGTAAAGGTTTCGAAATACATCGCCGTTTTTAGGGGTTGTGAGTGATTGAGGGGTAGGAGGGGAGGTTTCCGAACCCGCCCTCACCATTTTCACTTGCCGGAATTACCTGGTTTCTTCTAAAAAAAAAATATCTCCAAACATCGGTGTGTATGGCACTGCCAACTTCCACATTCTTCACACTAGTTTAATAAACTAAGGTTGACGGAGCCCTGCTTCGCAGGATACCTATTTTCGGATTAAGAGTCAAAAGAGAACCTAACATAACCTATTTAGTTACTTATTACAGTTGCACCTAACCCTAGGCACTCGAAAGCAATGACGTACAAATTTGACATTAGCTGTCAATATGAATATTCGAAGATGGCGGGTTTGCGTTTCGTTTCACGTTTTTCACATAAAACCTAAAAATTACATTTGTAAAACTGTACTAAAGTATAAAAACTACTACAAAGAATTTTTGGAAATGGAAAAATATAAAAAATTCCTTCGCTTAAAATATGTATTGTTTCAAAGAAAATAAATATTAAAAGATATTTATTTATATTTATTTATCATTTACTAACGAAATACAGAGTTTACAGCTCATCAAAAGTTAGCTGTCTCCTACAACCCGGCAGGTTTTCTTTATTCTCATCGAAAGTTAAAGGACGTGTGTGAGGTAATGAGGCTTCAATACTTATTATTTGCTGTTGTTCACGAGGCACATTTTCATTTACTTTCCTATTAAGGCTTGGTAGTGTAGAAACTTCAAGCACTGATGAAACATTTTCCTCTCCGTGATTTCCTAATTCCATCCCTTGAGCTCGACGAGAATCAACAATTTCAGGCAACGGCCAATTCATATAAAACGCCACAAGCGGTATTCTTTCATTTTCATCTTCCAGAAACCATCATCTCTTTCTATCATTTCTATTTATAGTGGCATACTTTCGCCACTCCACACAGCAAATTTAAACATTTTTGTTTGCGTGTAACGTGGCGTTGCCCCTGAATTTGGTAATAACAATTACAATATTTATTTAGACTAGTCAGTTAACTTTTTTATCATGTTTCCATATTTGTATTTTATTTGCTCTTATACTATTCTCCAGGCCATTCTTATAGGCAACTATAGAACATAAAATTTCCACAATCGACCTATTAATCCATCTGGCGTGGCACCAATAAACGGATAATCCACAAGGCTCGATTGTTACATTTTCTTGCTTCTCCAGTTGTTGCAAAGCCAGTTGTTCATTTTAGACTCCATGCGCAACTGCTCTTACATTGCAAATATGTTATTTGTACTAAATTTTTTTTACTAAGTTGGCTTTACTGCTGTTATCTCTTCTTTTTACCACTTTACCAAAATTTGAATCTGTCAACATATTCTTACGCAATTCGAACCAGTCACTGCTATCCCTCTTGTATTTTTTGCTTATCACTCTTGAACAAATCGTGTTAGGAATTACTGCAGTCAAATGTGTGTAAGACGTTGCTAAACTGTAACTTTAACTTCACTGTAATTACAATAAAGATAATTAGTTAGGTACTTTATTATTAAAAAAAAATACTATAACTTGTGTTATAGCAAACAGAGAAGTCACCTACTTACTTATAAATGATTGATTTTAGAAATTAAAAAGATATTAGATGTACTGAGACATACCTAATAGTTTATGAAAAATCAAAGTTTTACCCGATGTACCTAAATAGGTACATCGGTAATGTTCACAACACAATAATACAACATTCGTTACCGCTTGTGTGCGGACTGCGGAGCGCCATATTAGCGCTGTTTATTGTTCACCGTGGCGGCATCTTAGCGCTCCAGGCGCTCGGCTCTGACAAGCAAATGAGTTTGCAATATAGGTACATAAAATGATTCAATTTCATGTTATTTATCTTTCAACTATTGAAATATGTGGCAGCTATGTATTGTGAGAATAATTTATATAATTATATTATGCATAATCGCTAATGTATAACATAGTCAGTCATAAAATACTTTTATGAAAATAATTTGTGTAAAAATGTTTCATATATCATAATCACTTGGCCATGGATGAATTTCTATTTTAATACGACGCTTTCTTGTCCAAATCCTGCGTAGAACTTTACTTCTCTAACTGTCCATATTTTATTCTTCTAATTATATATTTATAAGCACAGAAACAATAATACATTAAACGCAACAAGAATATAAACTTAGGTCCTAATTATATGTGCCCATAGTCACATGAAAAGCCTATTTGATTTGATTGAAATTACGAACTCAAATTGGCGTATTACAATAACAAACAGGTTTACATAAAATTTCGTGCAGCGGAGACGCAAGCGACATGACCTATCTCTCACAGGGCTCACAGCCGAATGATGAGGTCTGGGCGGGGCGTAAACTAGCAACTGACACTCAGTACACCGCTTATGCTAATAAGGTTTAAATTGCCGAAGCGTTTGATATTGATGGGATCTACCGAGCGTCAAAATCATAGACGTTTGGCAGATTTTATTTAATTTTACAAAATATACACGTATAATAAGAAAATAAATAGGGTAATTCTTTAGTTCATTAGGTTTCCTACAATATTATTAAATAAAATATGACAGCTTACGATCAAAATATTGCAAACAGTGAGACGAAAGATTATTTTCTGCCTCGTTTTTGTGATTTTTTTACCGTGATTCTATTTTACATACATGAAAAATTATTTCAAAAGTCTTTTGTTCAGACTTTTGACTATAAGCTCTATTTTTTGCAAGTTTGTAGTATGTACCGTTATGGCTAGTTGCGCGACGAAAAATTAGGTGTTTCACGGCTTCTGAGGTATAACAGCGCCTTAAGCAATTATAAAATATAGTAAACGGCACAAATTCACTACGACTATTTATAGCAACACGCAAGATATATTTTACCAAAATTGGTATTACACCCATACCATCACAAAAATACAGGAAACTTCATTTAAATTTTAAAAACCACAGTTGAAAAGTTTAAAAGTAACATCCACGTTTAACTGAATTATTTTGTTTTTGTAAAGTTGATTTTGTAAAACCTCGCTTACCTTCTGTTTCAGGTGTATAAAAAACTTTTTGTAAGCTCCGTTAAATGTTAACGTAAGTAACGTTATTTAGATAAAACTTCTATGAGGTATCTAATTCACAATAAATATTCGGGAATTTTCAAGGCTCAAGGCTTTACGAATTGGAAAAACTGTCTTGCATAAGACAGTTATTCCTTTTTTTTAGCTACCTAAAAAGCTATCTACTATATAAATCACTAAGATATGAAACCAATATCTGATTAATACGACTATCTATTCACATCGTTTTAATTGAACGTAATGGTCACGCAAATAGTATTTGATGTTTAGGTTGACTAGTGAAAAATCTTCGAATTATAGTCGTATATTATGTGAAACCGCAAAGTTCGCAACTAAATAAAGCAAATTAGGAATTCCAGTTTTATTTAATGTAATAATAATAATTGAGCGAGCGGAGTTTGTACGTTGTATTCTGAATACTCTGACAGATCAGGCAACATTTTTGATTCAAATATAACTGATTTTAATTGTTCATCTATATTTTCAGCTATGAACTCGATTCGTACACCAATAGACTAAACCAATTGTTGGGTATAACTGGGATTTCGATAATCCGTTTCTGCCCTCGCAAATCCTCCCGAAAAGATCGTGGCTACTATAAATCATTTTTGTATGTTTTGCGGTTTTAAGTGGATATTTCGCGACGGCTTGGTTTATCTTGTTTCGATTTAGGATTTAGACGAAATTCTCGTTCGACTATTGATTTATTGCTGTGAAACAATGTATGCGTCACAATACATTTACCGAAGGTTGGTTAATTCACTTCACGTGCAAGCCTCCTATTTACAGCACAATTTTGGAAAGTAAAATCGATGGGGTATACATTTGAAAGTGTGTTTGAGAACAGTGTTTATTTGATTTTCATGAATTGATTTGTGCCTTACGTAGTATTATACGTACTATTGATATATGCTGTATATATGAGTGTCTTCTTTATTTCTAATTAAAGTTAGTATAACATGTAAGTTTTATTAATAAATTTTTATGTAGAAACTATATTACAATAAAATTATTTTAATTAATTTGCTAAATAAGGTATACTACTGATATATCTAATAATTAAAATATTCATGTCATCATTCAAAATTAAGCCATTACTGACGCGCGATTGTTTTTATAGCAAGGTGAGGTAGACAGTAAAAGGGCGTTGATCTATTTCGCTATCTTTGTTGCTTATCTTTCTAAAGGCAGGTAGGTGTACGCAGACTGACGGTTACTTGCCATGGTTTGATTGCAATATCTTGATCTGTTTAGACGAATTCGTAAGAACACTATCATATCCTTATTATGGTCTTAAATTTGTAGTAATACGTGCACTTAAGAATGGCACTATTCTTGACATGCCATGACACTTTGCCTATTTAGTCGGCAATTATTTCTTCTTAAAACTAAAGAAAAAAAACCTAAAACTTCTGCAAAACCTAAAGAAAAAGAAAAAAAATCCTATACACTTTTGACTTCCTACTAAGCATATGTAAGTGTGAATTATGCCATTATGCCCGCAAGTACTACAACCGTAATACAAAACAAAAATAATAAAAAATCTGCTCCAGACAGGCTCGGTCGTAAATTAGATTTATTATAATTTCATTAATTACTTAGTATTAACATTTCGAGCCTAAATACATTTTGTTTGTTATTTATACAGAGCGGCTACGTGACTAGACAATCAAATACCGAGTAAAAAGTCCGGCTAATGTACTTAGCTTGAAAGAGGACCTTTCAGTGACACTTGAATAGCATGAGAGAACCTAATATACAGTTTACCAAATAATCTTTCAACTCAGTATCACAAGACCTTTCGCGTCTTACTTCTATTTATATTTATTTAAAAACAAACATCTATTCAACCGGTACCCACGCATTGTGCAGTCTAAAACGGGTAAACCAAACTCGAAACAAATTTAACTTTCAATAAAACTTCTTTATTGTTTGTCCCCAAACCAAAATAAAAACATACTGAACCCTTTTTACCAATTGCGACTGTCCAAAGTTGCACATTGCGTTAATATTAAATAAAAAAAATACCCTTTCGAGGTAGATAGAGCTTCAGTTTGAGCAAAGTGGCTGTTCTCCCTACCTTCAGGCATTCATTACATTACGTCTGTTTCCTCAAGTGTTGACTCAAGTGACGTGACAATACAACGCCATTTCAATTTTTCGCACATCTCTCTTTGTTACTTGAAAGATCTCGTTGTCTCAAAGGCGTAGATTTACATTCACACTTCGCTGAAAGCGATGCATACTTTCTCGGATGTGGTAACTCTGTGAGGCATTTTAGTAGGTAGCTCAAGATTTAGAGTAGTTAGTAATATGATGAAATTTTTTTTACGCTTTTTACTGGACAGAGAGTATAGACTGTGTACAGTTGTGTACTGTGTAGCATCATCACCTGTGACATTTCTTAACCAATTATTTTTACCTCTTTCTCGCCTAGAAACGTAATATTCTAAACCTACCTAACTTATTACGAATGTATAGACGTAGTACCACATGGCGCTCCTAGATTCAAACAACCCCAGTTATATAGCAGATACCACTCTAGAACACAGAAACTTACGTATATTCGCATAACGTATTTTGGAACGCGTGCGAGGCATATTGCCGTGAATATTTAATGCTTTGCACCGAATACCTTCCACGAAAAATATTTCTTTGAGCTATCCGAAACACTATTCAATGCGTACAAACACTAGAAAATGCGTGTTTCATTCCCTATGAGAATTTTGTAAGAGGTATGAGAATTTGGTATAGTTAATAATATGTAAGATGCTTTTAGTGGAATCACTGTTTCGCGTGCCTTGTGAAATAAACATTACCAGCATGTTATTAATACGACTGTATGACGTTACAAATTGTCTGTTCATTACCATAAACCTTTCAAGTTTTCGCCCATGTTACACAAATTGACGAAAGTCTGAGACCTTAAACTTAATCAAACCGGGAGCCTCGTTTTAATTATTTTCAAAGGCGACCGGTACCGGACCAAAGGTATTAAGTTACAACTTGAACAAGAAAATAAGTCGTCGGTTCATCGTTTTATAGCGATGACTGCTATCTAAAACTTTATGTACAAAATTTTAACGAGTTGCGAGGATATATAACTAAATATAACTCTGACGATAGTAATTGAATAGCAGATTATCATAGTCGGTACTCGGTCGTGTACAGCAGCAAATTATATAGTATTTTAAAATATTTTAAAAAAGAAGAACAATTAAAGACAAGGCGTTGTAGTCAGCTTTAGGCGCTATAGTCAGCTTTGGGATAACACAGTCTACGATTATTGTAATTAACATCCAGATTTTTACTATTAGTAATGGATATTTTTATTTCGATTGGTGGATGCAATTGGTCTATAGTGGTTAACACATCGGATGTGCCTGTGACTGTGCAGGAAGGCACATCGGAAAATACAAGGTCAAGAATCTTTTGTTTATTATTTTGGACATAGTTGAGCTGGCTAAAGTTTGTTACATGTACAAAATCGATTAAAGTCTGACACAGTTTGGAACTGTAGTTGTTAACAGATGACGCCCAATCAATATTACTTAGATAAAAGTCTCCCAGTATACAAGAGTTACGATCATATTGATCAAATATAGAGTTACAGTTTTGTATATAGTGTTCCAAAGTTATACTTCGGACCGGTGGCGGGAGATAAACTGCACATAATTATAGTCAATTGTTGCATGTATTTGCAATGAGACACATTTATTAACACCCAAAGATCCTCACACTTACTCTCCCAGACACTCATCCTCTTACTTGTCAGGAGTTTCGATACAGCGATTAACACTCCACCGCCTTTTTTGTCACTATGGAAACCTGAATATTCTCTATCACGCCTGTACACTATGTAGCGGTCATCAAACAGTTCCGTACTAAATACACTAGAGTTTAGCCATGTCTCTGTTAACACTATGATATCGTAATTGCTTATAACTAGATTCCTATAAAATATATCGACAGAAGAAAGCGAAATTGTCGTAACTTGAAAAAGCCAACTTTACACCAGAGCCAGAAAACTATTTCAAAAATTCATAACTTATGTATTTATGGAGATAGAAAGTTGAAAATTGGTACATATTTATTTTAATCTAAGGCCTATCTGATGCTTTTGTCTAAATGTTCGTAAATTTTGTGTATCATTGATTTTTCACAAGTTACGCCAATTCATGTTTTAGTTTCAGGCAGTAGAAATGTTGTATCTGTGAGATGCAATGTATGGACAACTTAGACAGACATGTTTTTTGAGCTACAGATTTGCTGTATCTTAAGTATGAAACCTTTGATACATGTTTCATGTAGCTGTATTTCGTTTATTTTATTAAATTGCATCAAAAAATTGTTTTAACTACAAATATGGCGACATATGTTTTATAAATGAAATGTATTTGGAACTGAATATTTTATGAAATTTTGGAAAATGTTATAATCAACTGACTATAAAAAAGAGCATACAGGCTTTTAAACGGTAAATATATTTCTGCAATATGTGGCTTGATAGTTTTGAAGTTGAAGAGCGAAACGTCGGAAACAAATAGGTATTCATACCTTAAATAAGTTAAGTTAACGCGATGACCCGCTAAATTATTTTGTATGATGTATACAAGTCGCGAAAGTTTAAAATCGATTAGTGAAACCGATAGTACTACAACGCTATATAACGCTACTGTATTACAGCCATATAATGCAGATAAATATTGCCCTTTTAGAAACTCGTAACAAAGAAAGTTACGTAAAACTATAAAAATCGCAAATTATTTCTTCATCACAACCCTCTTCCTCTACATCAGTTTCAAGCAAAGTATCTTTAACTTTCTTGTCGTGTTTTAATTTCAAATATTCTTGAAACCTCATGGAAGGAAAGAGGAACCCACGACGCATCCTCGGATTTACCACCCCAACTATTGGTTAAAAAATCAAGGTACGATATTTATCAAAACTTAATTTTCTTCTGAAATTTTTTTTTGTACCTATTCTTTTGCTTGATTCTTGAGATGTTGTGCTATTGTTGGCTTCAACATTTGTATCGATGGGAATTGGACTTGAGACTTGGACTTCATAATTAGCATTCCTAATTTCTTTTTTTAATTCATAATTCTAAGATGAACTTTTATGAACGGTAAGTAAGCAACTTTATCTTCTAATGAAGTCGTGAAGTCTGTCTGTCGTGAAGTAAGACTTTTGTGGTACCTATTGTATGGAAGCAATCTATTGATTTTTCAGCAGAAGAATTTTCAGCAGCGCAAAGTAACGTTTGTACACGACAAACGTTTTGTAAGCAGTCTGTAATATCTTTATTTTCAGGAGAATCTTTAGCAGTGCAAGGGAACTTCGTAAGTGTGTTAGGTAAGCAGTGTTTATTTTCATAAGAATCTTCAGCAGAGCAAAAATACTTCGTGTGTTAGGTAAGCAGTCTTTCTTTTCATGAGAATCTTCAGCGGTGCAGAGGACTGCATACGCGTGTAAGGTAAGCAGTCTTTATTTTCATAAGAATCTTCAGCATATACCTACTTCTAGACTCACTAGACTTTCGTCAGAATCAACAATAACAAAACAATTGGAAGATGCATGACTAGTAGAGACAACGGCGAGTATTTGCATAGACATAACCAAGTAGCCAGGATTGTCCACCAGCAACTTGCCTTAAAGTACCAACTTATCGATTCCGAAGTACCGTACTACAGGTATGTGCCCGACCCAGTTCATGAAAATGGTCGTGCTACTCTATGCTGGGATCGGTCTATCATTACTGACTGAACTGTTGTGGCTAACAAGCCGGACATAGTGGCGATAGACCGATTAGAGCGCCTTGCAATGATCATCGACGTCACCGTACTCCATGACGAGAATCTCGTGAAAGCCGAAAAAGATAAACAAATGGAGTATTTGCACCTAGCTCACGAGACTGTCGACATGTGGGATATTGTTGACTATCGGTACAATGATCGCCGAGTCAATATCCCACATGTCGAGCAGAGAGAGACGCAGAGCATAAAGATTGTTTTTGACAAATTTCTTCGATACATGGTATTTTTATTGTTATTTTTACTTATAAAAATAGTAACAAAAAATAGCATAAATATAAACCCCTAGATGAGCAATTAATCTCAATTCAAAGATTACCGGTTAGACATTTTGTGGAACTACTATTATAACATGTAAGCATGCTTGAGCCAAGAATGCAAAATAAAATTGATATCAAACATCTTGCTATTTCATTGAACATATTGTTATATACAGAGGTGACCGTGCAGATTGATTGATTCAATGAAAGCATGGGTGTAGCAAGGTTGCCGCGGTCAAGTTGTAGATAGATGACTTTTGCGAAGTCACGTACTTACGTACTTCTTTTTTTTATGGTAATAGGCGGCAAACGAGCAGATGGTAAGCAATTACCACCGCCCATGGACACAAACAACACCACAGGAATTACAAGTGCGTTGCCGCCCCTTGGGGTTGGGAAAAGGGATAGTATGAGGAGTGGGAAGAGGGAAAAGGGATAGGGGATAGGGCCTCCGGCACTCTCACTCACCGAACGAAACGCAACAGTTTAGGTACTGTTACTTTACGTCAATTTTCTGTGAGAGGGTACTACTTCCCTGGTCGAGCCGGTCCATTCATGCTGTAATCAGCAAGGCTCTACTACCTTAAGATCATTGAACACGTAAAGCAATAAATAATGTCTTTATGAACAGATCTTTTGATTTTATCTTTTAATTTCAGAATTTCATTATATATGATTGTCATTACATATGATGGGCATAGCAGAGTTGAGAGACCGACATACTGCTACGTAGATGGTCTCGGGTTCGAATCTACGGCACGCACCAATGACTTTTGGAAGTTACGTGCGTATTAATTTGTTAATTATCGCTTGTTTAACGGTGAAGGAAAACATCGTGAGGAAACCTGCACGTCTGAGAGTTCTCCATAATGTTCTTGAAAGACATGTGAAGTCTGCGAATTTAAATCCGCACTTGGTCAGCATGGTGGACCTTACCTTTCTCATAGTGAGAAGAGGCCCGTGCCCAGTAGTGGGACAGTATATAGTGCTAATGATAGGGTACTTTAATACTTTGGTATAATGAGAATCGATGCATTAAATCCCTTGCGAATAATAATTGACAATTTTATGTCATCTGATCCCAGACAAAGTAGAGCACATGGTACAACCATGTTAATAAAACAACTGATATTATAATAATATGTACTTATATTATTTTATTTTCAATAAATATATATCAAAGATGAATTAAAATACACCTAGACTTAAAACAAATAATCGTGCTGATCACCCTGTTGGTCTGAATGTCCATAACAGTAGAATTGAAATATACGTAACCGCGGACAACCTGCAGACGACGGGCGCATATATTTTTTAACACAACGACCGCACTAAAAGTAATCCCTGCGCCGTGGAGGCTTTGCAAATATTGAAACAAATAGTGATGAATAATAAATTTATAAGTCATTTACATGAGTAACGTACATCAGTTGTGCACAGAATATCCGTATATTTCAAACTGTTATAGCTTATTCAACAGACCATTTTTCTGGTGAATCGGACCTTACATTAAGATATGCTTTGGTTCAGCGCTACGATCTCAAGCCGCGGATGAATAAAGTAACCTATAGGCAAGTGTGCTCCAAGGTAGAATGAAATCTTAAGTCCATACCCATAACAACAACTGAAAAGGAGTTTAATAAAAATAAACGCTTTTACACAAATAATTATGTTCATTCAAAATTCAACCCTCTACTCGACCGAACGAACCTTTTTTCATACCATTGTCTCTAACCGCTGAATTCAATCTATCTATTTTTTAATATTTTTTATTTAATTTTTGACATATGTGTCTCAATACAAGTGAGACATGTTATGTGCTCTTCTAGCCTTAAAAAGTGAGGTGTGTTTGACACCGTGCCGTGCGGTGAAGCCTTCGAAGCGCACTCAAAGGATATCGCAGATATTGATGGCACGTCCTGTTTTATTTGACAATACGACCGTCGGTCGCTCGTACAGTTAAGGTAGAATTCCGTGCATCGCGATCGATCGCAGCCGCGCGCGGCCTACGACTGTCGTCGATCGCTCGCGACAATAGTCAAGTATGAAAATGTATGGCACCGCTGCCGAGGCCCGCGACTGACGCGCGCGGCCGACGAATGTCGTGAGCCGCGCGCGGCAGTGTCTTGAAATTAGTAGATGTTGTTCGTCAGTTCCCTCTAGACATGTGTCTAGCGAAGTCAAAATCATGGTCAAAATGCTAATTGACATCCTTGAAGAAGAAGAGGAGAATGACGAGCTGCTGTTGCTATATTATGAAACTAGAGTACCAATCAACCCTTTCTTTAGAGAAGAAAAATTCCATACTAACTTTGAGCTTCAATATCTTCTGAACCAGTAATTTCCCTGGTATGGTGCCGAAGTAGAAAATGTTCGTAGTGATTGGTACAACATGGGATTTCAGTTTTCGTTAAGGGTCTTTTTACACCCTGTATAGTCGGCAAAACTACCGATTTTTTTTTCATTACTACTACTAAGTTCAAGACACTGCCGCGCGCGGCCGACGACATTCGTCGGCCGCGCGCGTCAGTCGCGGGCCTCGGCAGCGGTGCCATACATTTTCATACTTTGACTATTTTCGCGAGCGACCGACGACAGTCGTAGGCCGCGCGCGGCTGCGCTCGATCGCGATGCACGGAATTCTACCTTTACCTTCAGATTAATTTCGCGTATGACATAAATGAGAGTGACTTTGAGTTTTCATTTTGAGTTATCATTGGTTTACTAATCGTGGCAATCTGGTTATGAGTTTTTTGAGCTTTCAGTAAATTAAGTCACATTTATCTGTTTGACAGGAATGTCAGTGACAGTTAATTTTCGCTTGTCCTGTGCCTCAGAGAGCACGTTAAGCTGGTGGTCCCGGTTGTCATGAAGATCTTTGACAGTCATTATAGACCGTCAGTAACTTCTAAATAAACTGATACCTGTGTAAACCATGGAATATCGCTATCCCTTCGGGTTGCAGAGGTCAGACAGGCAGTCGCTCGGTGCTAAAGGTAATATTCAGCCAAATCCGCTTAGACTGGTAAGCGGACCCCAGGTTGCACCTGGTATAACTCCAGGAGGATACTGATCTGTTTGACAGTTAGCTCGCTCTCAAATTACACGCAACTGTCATTGGTGTGATCAAGTTAAAGCACAAAATATATGTCGGACATTTAGGTGGTGACTAGTTAATGTTTATTTTAACTGACATGTGAATTCCGATGTGTAAACACTACACGCATTCTTATTTATAACGAGTTAAAATTATAAATTAACTTGATATTGAGTTCACCTATATAGGAATTTAAACTTTCGTGGTCATTAAAACTTATTTTAAATTGTCTTTCGGGATATATACCACGCACCTTTTTTTCGAGTAACCGATATTTCGGCACTGTTGCAAGCGCCATGTTCACGGATGTACTGAGGGTATTGTGGGTGAACGAATGTTACGAGCAAGTAAAACGGTCTACCTGCTTTCTTACTCATTTTTAGGGTTCCATATCTCAAAATGAAAAAAACGGAACCCTTATAGGATCACTTTGTTGTCCCTCCGTCTGTCAGAACCCTTTTTCTCAGAAACGCATGAAGGTATCAAACTGGAATTTACATCAAATAGTCAAATCTGCTGTCCCTTGAAACTGTGAAAAAATTGAACTTCTAAGCCAACGCAGTCAAAAGATACAGCCGTTTATGCTACAAATTTCCGCAAATTTTCGAAACTTGCAAGAAAAGCAAAACCTACAGGGTACTTCCCGTGAACCCAGAATCTTGAAATTTGATATGAATCCAATATCTTATAGCATAGATTAAGGAAAAAATTACGAAAACCGTAAATTTTTTGTTTCATCATGTCATAAAAATATTTTTTAATAATTTTAAAGTTATTACCATTTCTCATGAACGCGTAGAGGTATTAAATTGAAATTCATATCAAATACTCAAATCTATAATACCTTTAAGCTGTAACAAGATCAAACTTCTAGGATAACGCAATAAAAAGAAACAGCAATTTAAGCCGCATATTTTTTCGCAACTATTCGCAAAGAAATCAAAACCTACAGGGTTCTTCCCGTGAGATAAAGGAAAAATTACGAAAACCGTAAATTTTTAGTTACATCATATAATTAATATATTTTTAATAATTTTAAACTACCCCTTTCCTCATGAAGCCGTAGAGGTATAAAATTGAAATTGATATCAAATGCTCCAGTTAAAACTAAAGGGTACTGCCAGTCGATCTTGAATCTTGGAATTTGGCATAAAGCAACGTTTATAGCACATAGGAAAATTTTTGAAAACCTTCTATTTTATATATTATACCTTTAGATTTGTACCGAACCCTCGGTGCGCGAGTCCGACTCGCACTTAACCGTTTTGTTTGCGTACAACACCACTATCACTGTTATCGCTATAGCACTGTACCTCATCACGACATACTACACTCACTACATCAGCTCACGGTTTGAGTATTTTCGTTACACGGGTTTTACATAGACGGACTACTGGAGGCCAGATACTCGACAGTTGAAACCCATCCTCTCTATTGAAATTTTGGAACTTTTTAATTTCAATAGCCTCCTACTACATTACTCAAATGGTTAGCATACGAGTTATGTAGTGGCGTTCTGTCGAAAGCACCTGAGGGTTGTGTAACTCAATCCAGTGGTCGGTACCCGAGTCCAAGAAGTGTTGAGCTATGGCTGACTTATGTGGCTCGTTATTTTTGACTGCCCTGATGTGTTCCTTTATCCGGCAAGAGATGGTGCGTTTTGTTTGTCATATTAGGAACTCCCACAGCTGCAGTCAATCTTGTATAAACCTGGCTTTTCTAAGGGAAAACTGTCTTTCGGTGTTCTTATATACTGCGACAGTTTCTTAAATGGAGTGAAGATAGTTTTAACTGAAACCTTCTTAAGGATATTGGCGACCTTATCTGTCACTCCTTGAAACTTGAAACCTTCTTAAGGATATTGGCGACCTTATGTGTCAAAGGAGTGACAAATAAGGCTTGCAACAGTGCCGAAATATCGGTTACTCCAAACAAAGGTAGGTGGTATAGGTATATTCCGAAAGACATTTTAAAATAATTTAACCTACTTTACACGAGTGCAACCTGTATGAATGTAATGACGCTTTATCTACGACACACATCACATCACAGTTCACCTCTTGCAAAGGTAATCTTAATATATAAAATCCTTGCGTTACTGACTGACTGACAGACACGCTACAGCCGAAACTATTGGGCGCAGGAAGCTGAAATTTGGCATGTATGTTCCTTGGAGACCGTAGGGGTGCACTAAGAAGGGATTTCCCGAAATTCCCACGGGTTAGGCCAAAACGGGTAAATTAAAAAAAAATGCAGGCATAGCTGCTGGCGACCTCTAGTTATTTATATTTTTTATGTTTTATTCATTGTTCCTGGAGATTTTCATAACATATCTTATTAATTTAAATTTTAAAAGTGATTCTGATAACCCAATTAAAAGAAGCAACACCGTTTTTGCTCCCCTGTATATCGCATAGATAGCTGAGCAATAAATCGTGTTTCCTTTGTGTGATCACCGCTGAACCTTGTCAAAGGAGTTTGAGCGATGGCCAAAGCGATACCTGGCGACAACTTTATTGTTTCCACTCGCTACATCACTACTGAGTGACGCACCGATGGATTTACATGCGGATCGGCAAACACACAACCCCTGTGCGGCTGTTTGTTGTTCTGTAATGTTTGCGTATACTAATATACTTAGTTATCGATATTGTATCTTCAGTATAGAATTTCGATCAAAACGAAATAAAAAAATAAAAAAACAAACATTTAAAACTGTTTTGACGTGTATTACTAAACCAATGGAGGCCAATTTCAGAACTTAATTGGTAGCAGCTGTTATTGAACTCCCTTCCCAAAGGTTCTACTCATATTTTTACATTAGTGTCGATTTCGTATGAATGAAAAAATGTTTATATTAAATTTATACCATATAGCTTTACTTTGAGGTGCCAATATTGCCGTGCTATTGAAAGCGTCATAGTCACTGATGCACTGTTACTTATATACTTTATGCGATATCAGAACGGTTTCCGCCACACTCTTTTGCAAACTTACTTATCTTGAACCCAAAGTTGAGTGGGTAAATGCTTGGTGTGTGACAAAAATAAAATTAATAGTGCTATCGACTTTTTTAATTTTGTCACCGTCATACTTTGATTGCTTTTAGTGCGTAGGCTGAACTAAATTCGAGAGCCGCACAGCCTCTCACCAGGTGCCAAATACATTTCGACTTTTTCACCACCTTAACAAAATAAGGAAAAATAGTGGCAAAGACAAAAATACCGTTTAGTCTTATTTATTAACAAAGACACTAAGCTATGACAGCTGGAAAACACAGTCCTATTACTGAACTAAGTACTTACATATATAAAACAATAAAAGTTCAGCTCCAAATAAAACTAATAAAGGCGTTTGATATCATAAGAATATTTGAGGAGTGACTTTTGAAAAGGGCTTATTTCTCATATTCAATATATCTTTTTTTAATGCAATGAAGTTCTAATACCATGTTCTTAATACTTTTCAATTAAAGTTTGGTAAAAAGCGGCCATCTTTCCCTAAAAAATTGACTAGAAAAAGAGACATCCGCGTCAAAAGTGCTTATATCCATATCGTTTTCGTCCATTGAATCCATTGAAAGATTCCTGTTCGAAACTTCTAAATTCTCTAGGTAATTGTTTCTTCTACAGTATTTACGGAACAAAAGGGCTTATATTAGTCCCTTCGCTGTTCTTTTTGATGACTTTTTATCCTTGTAAGTTTAACTTTCTGAAAATATGGTTAATGAAGAAATAAGCCCTTTTGAAAAGTCACTCCTCATTTACAATAAGCTTTACGTAAAGTAACTCAAGAAGATGACTATAAATACTTACAGCTAAAGTTAGTACTTTAGTTGTAAGTATTTATAGTCACAAATATTTATAGTAAACTTGCTATTAAGATAATTTTAATCTGTTTTGCTATTGCATTTAGTATATATACTGTTGTTTTAAATGGAGCGCTAAAGTCATCGTGCATGGAATTAAAAACCGTCAATCTTAATTTTATAGTATCGGCGAAAAGGAACATGCCCACGACATTACCATAATGTTCTCCGCGAAACACCGTCCAATTCAAAATGTTTAATCGAAAATAGAATCATGGATCCGATAACTGGACGAGAGTTGAATTCATATTCAGTTATTCGATATGAATCGTAGGGTCCTGTCGCAGTTTTATTAACACTAATGAAAGAGTTAGATACACAGTCATAATTGAGTCTTACCTGACAAAGGTGCCTTTGATTTTCGCACTCGTTATCTCCATTTTCAGTCGAAAATATTTAGGCATTTTTACTGAAAGATTGTAAATCGCGAGGACGGCGAGGTTTTATTTTATATTTTTCTTTAATTAAATAGACTAGCTGAGTTCATGCATATTCCATCGATGTGGTAACGAACATTAGTAAAACTGTTTAGGTACCTACTGGTGTTTTAAAGGTATTTTATCAAATGAGAAATTATAAGTAAGTAAGTATGTCTTACATATAATGTTTGAAATGTTGTTTCCGGCGCTTGTACACGGTAAGAAAATACGCCAGGCCTATGCAAGAATTCGTGTCATAACTAGAAAAGAACTGTGTACACTGCTCGCAGCGATGCACGAAAAAAATCTTGTCTGCCCAAGACACGACGACACGGCGAACGTTGTTGCGGAGCGGTGGGGGGTGGAGTAGTAGGGTTCACACAGCCAGGTAAGTAGTGATCTGTGGGTAGTTTTTGTTGTGCGTTTGGTGTAGACGTGTATTGCAGCGTAGAGTACAAAATGGCTGATGAGTTACTTATAACTTTAGTAGAGGGACAACCGGTATTGTGGGACAAAACTTCAACAACTTATTTTCATGCGAAAATAATCCACAAATTTTTTCTCATGTTGTCGCATTAGACGGTAAAGGGTAATGAACCCACCAAACTAATTTTTCTCTTGAATAATTGGGTGAACCCAGTGAAGTCTCTAGTTTTCTGTTTCCTTTTTCATTTTGTTATAATAATAATATGCAATTATCATTCTTTTTTGCTTTGTAGTTAACATTTTTATAAATAAACGAAAATGATTATCAGACTTGTTATTACTTGCGCACCCTACGCCCAACTGACGACTGCACGAAAAAAATCTTGTGGTGTACACGTTCCGATTGGTCTTGTTTGCGGAAGACACGAAAGTTTTCGTGTGTAGAACAGACAAAATTCTTGTCGTGTACACGAAGAATTTGTCTTGTCTGCCGCAGACACGGTAAATTTTCTTAACGTATACAAGCGCTCTTCTTGTCTAGTTAGCTGACGTCAACTAGCAAGTTGACGTCAGTTATTTAAAAAATAGTTTTTTAAGGTATTTTCTAACCAGATATGCATAGGAAATTGGTAAGTTATCTCTTACCAATTTCCTATTTCTCTATATTTTCGCAGCATCATTCATAATTAATTTACTTCTCAGGGTAGCACGCACGTATTTACGTGCTTTTTAACTAAAACCATAACGTGTGATCTGGCTGAAGAGTAAATCCCAAAAAATCATTAAGACAAACAACATTTTTGTGCAGAAAATTATTTACTTTATTTTTTTAAAGAACAACTCCCGCACTGTACAGGCAACAAACACAATGAATACCCAGACTCGAAACAACATTTTACGGATTACACAAATTGTTGTCTTGAGTGAAGATCAAACTCACAAAACTCTAGGTAACGTCAAGCAGCGCGGCGGCCGCCTAAACCACTACGTAAACCAAAAGTGTATATAATTATTTCTTCGTCTTTTGTCTTGGAAATTAATTATCACTAATCACTTGTGCGTATTCCTTTTAAGTATAATTATCTCTCACGCGAGCAATTAATACTGTGTTGCAAGGTACATCACAAACATTCGATCGCTGGACACAAAGTACACCCAGACTCGATACGATAGTTTGAACATCACTCAAAGTGTTGTCTAGTGTGTAATTCTAAACCGTTAGGCAATCTAAGCAGTCTTCTAGTCACTACGCCGTCTGTGCTATCATCTCTAAGGCTTTTTTTTCGAATAGACAAAAGTCACTAACGTACCTATATATTATTACACATTGCACTAATATAATCATCATCAGCCCTTTATACTGTCCCACTGCTGGGCACGGGCCTCTTCTCGATATGAGAAGGGTAAGGCCATAGTCCACCATGCTGGCAAAGTGCGGGTTGACAGACTTCACATGTCTTTCGACAACATTATGGAGAACTCTCAGACATGCAGGTTTCCTCACGATGTTTTCCTTCACCGTTAAGCAAGCGATAATTAACAATTTAATACGCACTCAACTTCTAAAAGTTATTGGTGCGTACCATAGATTCGAACCCGAGACCCTCTGCGTAGCAGTCTTTCGGTCTCTCCACTCGGCTATCGCTGCTAACATATATAATATATATTTCAATATATCGTTCTCTTCGTAATGAATCATAACTAATTAATCTTATTCTATCGCTCTGTTATGATTAATCGTCAAGTGTCAGTGGCTAATATAAAAAGTTTTTGACTGAGTCTCTATGCAGTAGTTGCGTGTGTTGTTAATCCAAAATGAATACAGTGGTTTATGAATACAGCTATTTATTTATTTATTTTATTTTATTTATTTATTTTATTTTATTTGGAAAACAAACAGTATCTTACAACTAGATTAACAATTTTTTATCAACTGCAAACCATTTATGAGTTTTCACATATGAACATTTAATGCTTGATCTGATGAATTACCCATATGAGCAAAAACTGAATTTTAGCACAATACATAAATGCAAAAATTGGCGATATTCAAAAATATACATAAAAAAAAACAAACAATAAAACAAAAGTAAACAGCAAAATATAAATAAAAGATTATAAAATGTTACACAATAATACGTGGACACAGACACTCAGGGGATCGACTCGAACCATTGTCTTGTCATTTCAATCCTGTATTTAGTCGGATTTGTGTTAAATAAATCTAATTCAGACGAGCCAGCCAGATCATTAATGTAAGCAGCGGATCTTGAAAAGAATGTATTACTTTGATAGTTCGTGGAGCTTCGTGGAACATGAAGTAAGGCTGGCAGTCTTACAGATCTTGTAGGAACTTTTAAATTTATTTTTGAAAGAAATTGCGGTGAGTCTATTTTAGATTGTGCTATTTTAACTAACAGTGTTACATCCGCAACCTTTCTTCTTTCGTGAAGAGGTATTAAATGTTGCCTCTTGCATCGAGCCTCGTAGCTGTTATCAATAGTTCTACATTTGTATTGGAGATATCTCGTAAATTTTCGCTGTATAGACTCCAGTCTGTCTATATGGATGTTATATTGTGGATTCCAGATTGGTGAACAATACTCGAGGATGCTACGAACATAAGAACAATAAAGTATTTTAACAATTTTTATGTTGCTAAACGGTGAACATGATCTCATAACAAATCCTAATGCCTTGTTAGCTTTTTTCGCTATATGATCTATGTGTCTATCATATTTCAGCTTGGAATCGTGAATTATGCCTAGATCCCTGATCTCGTTGACTCTCTTAAGTACGATTCCTTTGAGTGTGTAGCTGAATATCTGGGGTTTAGGTTTGCGAGTAAATGTGATTGCATAACATTTGGTTGCATTAATATCTAACCGGTTATTGTGGCAGTATTCCTCAAATCGATACTACGACTATTTGTAGTCTTATTGAAGAAGTGTTACACGAAATTACTCCATTTATTTCATAACTTGCTGGCCAAGTTTTATGAATTATACCGGCTCAAAGAACTTTAATCACCTCATTATCTCAAACAGCTATAATTTAAGATGAGGTTATAATAAAAATGTTCTCAAAAAAAGCCCAGCCCAGTGGTGTACGTAACGGGCTGCCGAGACCATGGTCTCGGGTTCGATCCCCAGGTAGCCCGGGCACCCACCTCTGACTTTTTGAAGTTATATGTATATTAAAAATGTTAATTATCCTTCGCTTAAAAATGTGCCTAGTAGATGGCAATAGGCTCGCCCCCCCCTTTAATATTGGGACCGAAACATAAATGTGTGGGTGTGTAATACACCTCTGCCTACCCGTTCATAAAGACGGGGACAGCCGCGATAAAGGCGTAGATTTATGTTAGGTGCCGTTTAATAATAATTATTTTATACTATAGACTAAATTCGGCTTAGCCAACCGATCTCAACAGAGAGTAATCAGCTGCACATGACATAATTAATTCACGTGCAGAAGTGTATACGCAAACACGACTGTACTTTTTACCCGTTCTTGTACTCCCATGGGACGACATATTCGACACCATCGAGAGAGAGATAAACGATGCTGGTTTAACCCCTCGCATGCCCCGCTCCAAAGTGCATTTTCTCCGGTAGTGTCCAGCCATTTTGAGGATGTAATGTTCATAAGATCCTAGGTTATAAAACTTTAATTTTCTCGCGTTTGGTGCAATTATATGACGTAAATTTTAAACCGTATACAGTTCAGAAGTTACTCTATATGAGAATTATATTAAAATACCTTAACTTTAACCTTTTTTATGTCGAAAAAAATGTATAAATGCAGGGCACTTTGTTATTTCTTACACCATGTAAAACATTTTTCCACAATACACATAAATTATTCACGAAATTCACTTTCTCACTGCACTAATATTGACACGGGTAGACGACGCGACGGTTACATACATTAATTTAGCACAGGTCACCGATATCAATTCACAATAACCATTTATTCATAACAGCGAAAAATTTGCGTCATTTTGACGATTCGACGGAAAACTTTTCTCACTCATAAAACATATTTATACCTATTTATAGCAAAAACAATACGAAATGTCTAATTAACAATGGATTCTAAGACAACTTTGTGAGAAACTTATCTATATTTAGTAAAGTAATTAATAAATACTTACATATAATCATTTAAAATATGGAGGACGGCTAGCGGCCAACGCCCAAAAATTGCATCACAAAAATTACAACCACTTTTTTTGTAAATGTTTTTATACCTGGCTAAAAAAATATGTAAAACATATACTTCACTAAATTGTCAATAATTTGATACATAATACTATTACATTTTTGAAAAATCACAAATTCAACTTAGTTGATCGCCACAGCGCAGTATGGCGGCACGGAGAAAACTGAGCACCGAAATCAGCAATTTTATTATTTTTCTCAGTTACAAGCTTGGAAATATGGTAAAAAATGTATGGTATTATGTTAGTTGACCTGTAACTAATCGATGTACGTTTTTATTATTGTAACCAATCACACAGAACCGGAGTGAAGTTCACACAAATCCTTATGGGCACACCGTGCCGGTAGGACGCTATCGGCCTATTTCTCTTATACCGTGACCGTAGGACACTCAAGGGGTTAACGCCACAACTTGCTTTCCAAGGCGCAGTGGTATAACACCACCAATTGCGTGATTTCTATGTTGCATCCAGCCGAAAATCAAACCTCGGATCCTATAAACCGCAATCCTTTACTCCAGAGGGAGCACCTAGAGATTCAAACAAGGTTGAATCTCTAGGTGCTCCCCTGATGATACTAACTTAGTAAAAATATGTATCTACTGAGTCTAATTCATTATGCAGGTTTTCTCGAATCGTCCATAAAAGAGTACTTTAAATATCGCCATTACATTAAATTGTTATCTGCGACGAGACCCTTGGCGCACGGTTTTGTAATTAAAACAGGCAATTTGGTCCTGACGTAACCCAAGATTCACAATTATGTTTTTGTCTTCGTAGTTACGAACTTCGTGTACTAAAGGAAATTTATTTTTAAAGAAACTTTAGAAGATTTTTGAATTTAATTGTTGTAGAAGAATTTACACAAAATAAAATTGTTAAGATCTTACGCTGTGGAAACTCGAGAATTGTATTAAATTATCTGAAGATGGACGAGGGCCGCGGACATGATTCTCGTTCGGTAAGCTGGCTCGCCGATTTATCGAGTGGCGTGTGCTCCTGGCATGGCACGCTACTCCCATGCAACGCCGGCAAATGGAAAAATTCTTGCGAAGTAACCCGAGGCTATCGAAGCCCCGATGTGTTACAACAAATTTTATACCGGCGCCGGCAAACTTTCCGCGTACTGCTCAGCAATAAATAATACTGCCTGAATATTGGAAGCGATCGATAAATAATATTTTATCGTTCCTTATTTGTACTCGAAGTGGACTGCTCGAGAGTTCCCGCAGAATATTTAATCGCAATATTCTTGACAGCGAACGCTGAGCTTAATAAGCATAATACACCAGAGAATGAGCAGCCAAATAAAGGGGTAATATTCATGACCGAAACGCAGTTGAAAGTTTTTGATAAGAAATTATGCTAATGATTTTAAATTGACCTAATCCATTTTGCGTAGGCCCGAAATTTAGGCAACAAAACTTGTTACGGTGGCAGTCTGATGCCTCAACTCCAACTCAATTTTCTAATTAATTCATACGCGCTCACAAAAGTTTGCTTGGAAGGATTGTAAAGATTTTATTGTGCTGTCTTAAGATGTGTTGAACTTTTTAGATTAACAATCAACAGCGAATTCACTGTAATTTCATAGGACAGTTAATAATAATCTCTTTATTTAACATTTAAATTGTTATTGCTTGCATACAAAGAGCCGCAAAGCTTATTATGAGTTTATGCGTGGGCTTTCTAAAGGCTAGACAACTAAGCATTCGGTGTCTAAATAATCCCTTTAACGAGTTCTTTGTTAGCAATATTTATCCTCAGAAAAATTGTTCTATTGAATTAGATCAGCCTTTTTTCTGTCACGCAATTTTGCCGTCTCTCGCAGGATATAAGCTTAATTTTTTTGTCCTTCATTCTATCAAAAAATTAATCTGTGATACAGCGATGAGCGTATAACTCACGTCTATTTATATTCCGGCTCATCGGCGGAGGGATAAAAAACGTCAGTAATACCTATCTGTAGATACGTGTTCATAGTTATTGCGGTTCATTTTCATACGCTACGTCCTCGCTTAAAAGCTTTCATGATATCAAATTGACACTTTCCAAAAAATATGACGGCAGCATGAAAATGACGTTGATGTCACGTCACATCATTTTCAACGCACTGAAATTTTATGGCTACATATATTTACACATAATAAGTCTGGAACGAAACGAAATACATTTTAGTGAACGTTTCTTTATTTAGTAAATTCGGTTCACGGGAATAGCTTCAATTACAGAAATTGGGATACTGGTGATTAACCTTCTTTGAAAGGTGCTACTTTTACGGCAACATGACACTTATGGTATTAATATAATCATTGCTATATTTACATTTTAGTAACAGTTCTGTTACCATAGCTTACCACAATCTTGGTTGTCCAAAAAAGTATCGTTATAAGTGGTCTGTACTATTTCTATCTAGATTTCGAATAACCTTGGATGAATCGTAAAACCAAATTTTGCATTAATTGTCAATTAAGGTTGTGCGCCGAGCCAGTGGATAACACGAGCTACGCTATGCACAAATTCATAACGAGGATCTCGAAATATAAATGGAGTCTGTGACAAAGCTTGTTGAAACAGTAAACTTGAAAGATTGACTGTCATCTGGAAGACAAACTGTGCCTTGATTAGTAAGATGGATGGAGGAACCTTATTACATTAAATACGGACCAGTTGAGTTCTGCAGTCGAAAGTCGGTTTTGTTCTTGCGACGATTTGAACTTTTTCTAAGTTTGCTGTCTTTAGTCCTCTATGATAGCGACGATACCTTTTCTTGACATCAAAATATAATTTTTTCGGTTTGACGACAGCTTCATATTCTATAAGACGGTACACCTACGCGAAGAAAACATTGTTGTAACTGATATAGTGTACGCTCACATAGTATTCGACTAAAGTGCTAATCTAAATCGTTAGTCTGAGATTTGCACTGTTTCACGAGGCGTCCAAAAGTGATGGTGGGTTTAACTCCAGAACATTTATAACCTTAGTTCAAGGCACATATTTTTATTGTCATTTGTTGTAAAATACGCTATTAATATAAACAAACTTAATGTAAATAACAGACATTTGAATATCCTGAAGAGAAAAATAAGTCTACAATGACACTATTACAGACTTAAAGAAATATTCAAATAATTGCTTTGTACATTTTGTAAATACTTCACCGAGCAGTAAGCAAAGCCTTGTTTAATTTCCGATATTGTAACAAAAGCCAGGGATCTTTACCTCCCACCAGTTGAACTTCTCCCTTAGTATTATGTTTACGATTAGAACCGTTGTTTGAAAGGCACAAATATTATTTGGAACTTATACAAATGTGGAGAATTCAAACGCCAGTTTTGGGTAGCAGTGGAATTACAATCTACAATCTAATAGATGGTCAATTTTATTGTTAAAATTTGTGTGCTTGTATTAAAGTACTTTTCGATCATGTTGTTGACTAAGGTAAAGCCAACGAAACAGCAAAAAAAACTGCAAACCATTAGTAGTTTTAAGCTCCCATCCTTTTCTTGCACGAAAAATATCACTATGTAACAAATATTAATTGATTAACGTACATTAACACATTTGGTAGGCATTTTGCCAAGCGCCAGTTGATTATATTTTATGATAATGTGAATGAAGCTAATTTATGATCCAAAATCGCAAAATTTGCATAAAGTATTTTACTATTTTGCATGGAAATGAAAACGATATAGTGATCAGTGATGCTGTGTACACTAAGTTCAATGTTAATTTTAAAAAGTAATTATGAGAATGAACAACGCGTTGGTCACATTGGCAGAGAAACGTTCCTCAGTCGGCACCATTGTGTTGCTGATGCAGTAATTTTATTGATCTAAGCATTACGATCATCATCATCAGCTGTATATATATAGTCCAACTGCTGGGCACGGGCCTCTTCTCTCTATGAGAAGGGTGGGTCCACCACGCTGGCCAAGTGCAGGTTGGCAGACTTTACATGTCTTTCGAGAACATTATGGAGAACTCTCAAACATGCAGGTTTCCTCACGATGTTTTCCTTTACAAATAAGGAAGCGATATTTAACAATTTTGTGCGTGCCGTGGATTCGAACCCGAGACCCTCTGCGTAGCAGTCTGTCGTTCTCTCCACTCGGCTATCGCTGCTATTATAGCATTACGATATTATACGCAAATATAGATTCTATAATTATGATGATGTCTAAAATGGAACCCGACAAGTTCCTACAAACCCAAAATTGTATTTTATGTTCATGCACTATGTAAAGACCAACCAGAAGGCTATGGGGTGTAGACTTTGTCAATAATTAAATATGTAAGAATAACACATAATTAATTTACTGTTGACATTTTGAGGTGGTGAAATTTTATTTAATTTTATATGATACTTGTATCCCTAAGAACACAATGCCTTAGTAGCTATAAATAGCAGTAATAAGTAGTCTGTCTTTTTGTTACATGAATCTGATTGGCGACAGTAATCATAATCAACAACAACGGTAAGATAGGCAGTTAATAGTAGCAGTTTCTTAAGACCATGTTGTTTTTTAAACACAAAAATCCGGTTTCTGCAACTATATTTCTAAACGAATTCTTTGTATTCCATACGTAGTCTTAAAGTAACAAACATAAATTGCCTTTTCTTTATTCTATTTTAGTTCAGCGTCTCAATACTGACACTTGAAGCATGACAATGCCATTTCTGCTTACAGTCAAATAATAGAGCGGCGTGTTCACAGAAAAGACATTTATGGAGTTCAATGCGTGTAATAACGATAGCGGGAAGATACATCCACGTGAAGTATAATCCGTGAAATTGATATAGGAGTATGTCGTGCGTTGGGGTGTCGCTACGGCCCCGTCACGTTCCGTGACACGCCAATGTTTCACCGCTCGAAACGCGACTCCATCCATTCTTTTATCCGCTCATCAACCTTTCTACAAACCTTTAGTTTTGATATTGGATTTGCACCACGTTCCCTTCTTTTTCAAGATTTATTGGATTACTGTTCGCGTTGTTTCATGTTAGTAGTGCGCAAGTACGTTATTATGTAATTTCTGATAGTCTGCCTGACTCGCGTGTGTTTCGGTTTTTTATATATTTCTGATATATTATAGCTGAGTTTGTTTGGGTTTTGTGTGTATGTTTTATAAAATTCGTTTAAAATACTAGAGAATAATCTTATTAAATATACATCGATGATAGATAATCCTTTATTGCGTTTAGTCGCAAAATGCCTAATTCGCAAAATGGCTACCGAGTCTCAAATAGACTAATGCGCGAAATGCCTAATTCTCAAAAGGTCTAATTCGCAAAAAGACTAATTCGCAAAATGACTAGTTCGCAAAATTACTTATTTGATGTACTTACTTACTCCAATGGCTCATCGACCCAAAATGTGCCTTGGCCTCCAATACAAGAGAACGCCACTTCACCCGATCTTAGGCCACTTCTCGCCAATCACCAGCTTGAAGTGTCGTAAGATCTCGCTCCACAACGTCTTTTCATCGGTATCTGGGGCACATACTCTCTCTTAACCCCACGTTCCTCTCCAATTCTCTCAACTTGACCGAGCCATCAGAGTTTAGAGGGCTTTTATTTCCATTTCAATTTCGAAATTTTTGCGACTGTTTGTGCAGAGCTGCGCTACATCTCAACGAGTTTTGGATGCGGATATCAATTTCCTCCTCTCAAGTGTTCGTATCTGTTATGGTGCAGCCTAAATATTTAAATTTTGACACGCCTTTGTAAGTGTTACCTCCAACATGTAGGTTATTTTTAGCCACTCGAGTATTTTACCTCATGTGGAGATATTTCGTTTTTTCTTGGCTTATTGTTAGGAGGACTTTTGCACAGGCTTGCACCTCATCACTGCTCTCTCCAAGCAGTGCCAGATCGTCGGCATACCCTATTACCAGATGCTTTCCATTAAGTTTTGACCCTGCATCTTGTGCTAGCACTTTTCTAAGGACATGCTCTAGAACTAAGTTGAAAAGCATAGGCGATAGCGCGTCTCCTTGTTTCAGCCCTGGCTCAACAGTGAACTCATCCTAACGGACGACGCTACGAGCTAACGCTCGTTCTGAACTCTCATCTTGCTTTCCTTCGTGGCCACTTCAACCATGCCGCTTTGGTGAAATCTACGAAAAGGGAGTGAGATCTTGTGCAAATTCCCATTTTTTTCTCCATCATCTGCTTCAGAAGAAATATTTGGTCAATTGTACTACGGTTTGGCCGAAAGCCACACTGATAATCACTGAGGGTTTTTTCCGCGTACAGTTCTAACCTTTTAAGTAGTACATATGACAAAACCTTATAAGCTGTTGGTAACAATGCTATTCCACGGCAGTTATGGCATTTCCTCTTAAAACCCTTTTTGTGTATTGGGCAGATTACTCCGAAGTTCCATTGACCAGGCTGTTGTTCCGCCTTCCATATACTAAGCAAGAGTTCGTCAATCTTGGATTGAATGGCTCCCCCGCCATATTTCCGAACTTCTGCAGGCATGCCATCAATTCCAGGAGCTTTATTGATTTTTAGCCTCATTACAGCTTCTCGAACCTCGAAAAGGCTAAGTGCCCCACTTTCTCCGAGTTATCATCAGTGGTGCGGGATAGGGAGCTTTCCAGAGGTGGGCAGTTGAGTAATTTCTGGCAATACTTACGCCACCGGGTCTTTATCTCTTCGCAAGATGTTATAAGATTGCCGTTATTGTTTTCCATGACCTGTGTTCTAGGCTGATAACCCTTCTTGAAAGACCGGACCACTTGGTAGAATTTTCTCGAGGCATTAGCTCCTATCAGAGTTTCCATATCCTGTACCATGTAATTGAGGTGGTCTCGCTTTGCTTCTCTAATAACTCTTTTTGTACTTTTTTTACCTATCCTGTACTTTTCATCCACCGTTGGTCTTTTTCTGAGAGTAATTTGTATTTCCTTCTCTCTTCCAATGCTTTTTCACAGTCTTCACTGCATCATTTCTTTCTCTACTTTTTCCTTCGGCGGAAAAAGAAATTTTTATGTAATAAGATAAAAATAAAAGTTTGTTAGAATCGCAAATCAGTCCTTTTGAGAATTAGGCATTTAGCGAATTAGTCCATTTGAGACTAGCTAGTCATTTTGCGAATTAGGCATTTAGCGACCAAAAGCTTTATTATACACCATACATGGTAATATTACAGAGATAAGAGAGATAGATAGAATATAATCAATAGTGGAAAGATGCTAATTATGGCATACGTCTCTGTAATATTACTTTGTATAATTTAAATCTTCATCAGCCTTTAACAGTCCACTGCTGGACTAGGCCTCTCCTTTGAAAGGATGAATTGGCCTACTATACCACGCTGGCCAAACGGGTTGGTATAGGGTTTGTATCAAGTTTTCCTTCTCTTACAGTGCTGTTCTCTGCATAACATGCTCCCTTTGTCGGCTCTTACGACACCCATGGGATGATATGGGGTGGTGACATTTCGTATTCTTAATCCATCACCACACGGAAAATATAATCTTAATATATAAAATCCTTGCGTTACTGACTGTCTGACAGACACGCTACTGCCGAAACTATTGGGCGCAAGAAGCTGAAATTTGGCATGTATGTTCCTTGGGGACCGTAGGGGTGCACTAAGAAGGGATTTCCCGAAATTCCCACGGGATCGGCCAAAACAGGTAAATTAAAAAAAAATGCAGGCGTAGCTGCTGGCGTCCTCTAGTAATTTAAATATAATTCGAAAACTAAAAACTAACTGACACGCGAGGTGCTGGGAGTTGATATTATTTTGAATTAAAGAGGAGCACTACTAGTGGTTATTGGAAGTTCTTTTCTGAGGGAGTGAAAACGTGGTCAGAGTTGTAACAAACTTTTTATTCGTCCTTTTATTTTATTTCATTATTTTTAATCTCTGTAGACACAAAGTGTACACAGGTCTGGTCCCTTGGGTGCCACAATATGGATATTATACCCAAGGCACCTCATGTATATCTTGAAAATATTTGAGTCACTTATCAAATCTCAAATGCCAATAAATCAGAGAAATGCCAATACATACACACTCTAGTACCAAAATAGGCTATATTATAATAGTGGACAAATAAAAATAGGAAAATATTCAAAAACGGAAAAGCTTTGAAAAATATTAAATTGTTTGTTTCATAAAGTTGTCTATCACTGCACACATAGCAATTTCTCACAGTTCCAGTGCCTGATTTTTATGTATGGCCATATTCTAAAAATATATGCGACTTATCAACGTAACAGGCAGTTTTGGGCATAGTTTATGACAGTAGCTAAGTTTGTGAATTTTCGGTATCAAAAATATCTTCACTAACCTGTTAAGTATGGTTGTATAAGTAGGGTAAGGCAATGGCGTATTTTTTTATTAATCGTCATATGATAGAGTTGATTGCTGTGGGAAGAAGCACCACAAAAACCCATATTTATTTCAATTCAAAACATGTCATTTTAATTGCCAGCTTCTCCAATTTACTTGATTACTGATTAATTCTGTCGCTGGTTCCATGACAGATAAATTTGTTGGACTTTATGACTGTTCTGACACTCGTTGTCGTCAATGGTCACTGTTGCTGAACCTGGCTACATAGTTGGTACTGTGGTACAGTAGTGCGAACGTGGGAGGACTATTCTCAGTAGAAATGTATTTCATTTTACGATAACGCGTACACTAGTTTATATTACTATATTCTAATATAAATACTTAAAACAAATACAATGGACAGAAAAGACATTGTGTAACTGCTGTAAATCGTGAAACATAGTATTTTTCCACACTACCAGTAAATTGTGTACTTTATAAAACGCAGTTGCATGCTAAGTACTTAACATGTTTCGTAAGGTTATTATACAGCCACAGAAGATCTTTAGCGAAATTATTTGTTTATATTGCAATAACATGACCTGACACAATGTAAACAAGAGAAATGAGAAACAGTTCTTAGCAAATCATTTTACGATTCATCGATCAACTTTGACCCATCCATAACCCTTTCTTATAAAATAATAATGAAGTACTGTGCTATCTTGACATTCACAAATTATTCATCAAATGCTGACAGTAATTGGCCCGGCCACAAAAAAAGATAAATTATTGTTAATATTGGATATAACCATAATAAAATATAAATGTACTCAAACACATATTCTAAAATAAATATAAACTGTATATCTATGAGGATAATTCAAATATTGAACAAGTACTAAATTGGCACTCTAGGACTTATATGGTCTGATATGTGGGCCACTGGCCACAGAAAAACTGCATCGTTATTGTTTTAGCAGCACAAGTTTGGTTTGAACTTTATTATTTGTTTCAGTTCTTATGTACACAACCGCGGCAAATGCACGCATCGACGCGTCGCTGAATCCATGCAATTATGTGTACGTACTAGTCTTAGTAGTCATAACCCAACTATGCACATGTATGGCATTTACAATATTAAAATCTTGCTTTATAATATTCCATTCTGAATTTAGTTGGTTACACACATTCTGGTCCCATGTTACTTTCTCTAGCCAGAACTTCTGTAGCAGTATCTTGGCCATTACAGTGCTTGGCGCAATCCAACCAAGCGGATCGAATAACCGCTGTATATCTGACAGAATCTTTCGTTTTGTTACAAATGGTTCATGTAGGTTAGTAGGTTGGCAGAGTTAGGTTGTATCGAAATGTGTCTGTGCCCAAATTCCAAACTTATTGGGTAACCGTTTGATGTCTGCTTGAATAATCTAGGCGTACTCTTTGACGCCTAGAAGAAGATCTATTGGGGCTGATGATAGATAACTGGGATCAGCCAACTCAATTCCATCGATATGAAGCCATGGTTTTGTAACTGTGATTGTTTTGGTAGGTAATTTCGTCGTTAATGGTTTTGACATCACGTAGGCCTGTATTTGTAAACTATAATTATGGTCCCACTGTAAACGTATGGTAAGCTGTACTGCATGCTTGAGTTCTGTTCTCGTTGATCCTACTCCAACAACGCTTCCTTTAACTGACTCACGCTTCAGTCTCAGTAGTTGTGTTGCTTTCTCGCTGATAAAACTGGCTTGTGAACCTTGGTCTACCAGTGCACGTAATGTAATAATATGGCCATGTTCATTTATTGCTTCTAATAGAGCTGTTGATAATAATTCTACTCCTTGTCTAGTAGTGTAGTGAGACGCAATCATTGTGTTCGTCTGAATTGTTTCTTCTTCTTCTGCTACATGCTGTGAAGCCAACGGCTGCGTTGAAGTACTCGATGAATCCGCTGGTTCTGTCTGCTTGGTCTCATGTAGCAGTGAATGATGGCGTCGATGACATATTTGACAGGATACTGGTAGTTTACATCTCGTTACTGAATGACCTGGTGTCAAACAGTTAAAACACAAATGTTTGTTTATCACGTACTCGCTCCTGTTTAGGTTCCATTTTTATAAATATCTTGCAATGATACAGTGTATGATTTTCTTTGCACATGATGCACGTCTTTTCCTTTGTTGGTGTGGTAACGTGGTATGTACGTTCTTTGACTTGCTTTGGTTCTCTGGTGTTGTTGTTTGCCGATACTAATTCCAAGGTGCGAAACTTTGATTCCAAAAACTTCTTCAAGGTATTCCAAGGAGGCAAGGCTTCAATGTCATCACGATTGGCATGCTCTTCTCAACTTTGATGTGTCTCTGGGTCCAACTTCTGTACCAGAAGATATATTATTATAAGATCCCAAGAGCCAGTGTTGATTTGTAAGTTTTCTAGATTATTGAGACATTCTGTGGTTGTGTCCAATAATCCTTTCAATTGACAAGCTGATTGAGAAGTCATTCTGCGTTGATTAATTAATCTTTTCAATATACAATTCAAGATTATTCGTATTTATTTTTATACCTGGTATTAAAAACATTCTATGCACCTATATAACTACTGGATGTCACATGAATATGTTTTAAAAATAGCTCAGCTTCGCCGGTGACACTGGTTTTTAGGTAATGGAGCTTCTGAACGTCACTGAGATTATTGTTTTCATGCACCAACGACGTAAATAAATCTTTGAAAGTCGGCCAGCCTTCATAATTACCACAGACCTTAGATAATTGAATTTTCAGTAAGTGTACAAAATTGCTAGCCATAAATGTATTATTCATGCTTGTATTCGCAGATCTTGACTCCATCGATTGATCTTTTATGGTTGTGAGCATATCTTTCAAGTCACCTTGCAATATATTGTACAAATCTTCGTAAACAATTTGTTCTTTAGGTGTATTCTTCTCTAAGCCGTCATGTGCACTTTTGAATGAAATCCAATATTCATCGATAAATTTGTTTGAGTTCTTTAAATTTGTTTGAGTTTTTTGCAATAAATTAGCACTATCTTCTAACGCTGAGAGTAATTGCTGTTGTTCTTTTGTAGTAGACATTGTTCACGATGATAAATAATGTTACAATTCTTCAAAGCAAGTCCTTTTGATTATGTAAACAAACTTAGTTCACTACCGAGGCCACTATATTCTAACGATGTTAGTTATAATAATTAATAAATTGCAATATTGGAGCGCCGGTGACAAGTCGTTATCGCTCAAAAATGTGTTTCTTTTGTTCTCGCGGCCCAGGTGTGCGGCCGCTCCGAGATCCTTTTATGCGGCTCGAAGGACCATATGGTGGTTGTAATAGGGTTCACTTTGGTTTGTAGGTGGTTTTAAATGAAAAGACGTATGTATCGTTGCAAGTGTATTAAGCGACTGATCTGTCTGGCGAGGCTTTTTTATTTTCTTTATTTGGATCACCAACAATTGTTTACACAAAAATAACTTTTACAACAATAATATTAGGAACAGTGCGAGTGTAACAATCACTTACAGGTGATTACCGCATGAGTAAAATATAAGTGTTAATAAAGCTAACCTAAGCATAACACGCTGATATTATAGATATTTCCCATCCCCAAGGGGCGGCAACGCACTTGTGACTCTTGTGGTGTTGCTTGTGTCCATGGGCGGCGGTAATTGCTTACCATCAGGCAATCCGTCTATTCGTATAGCATTGAGACTATACAAACATAGTTTTGCGAAATATATATATATATATATATATATATATATATATATATGGTAATAATACATATAATGTAATACATATAATGGAACAGAAATGCAACTTATAAGTAACTAGAGGACGCCAGCAGCTACGCATGCAATTTTTTGAAATTTACTCGTTTTGGACGATCCCGTGGGAATTTCGGGAAATCCCTTCTTAGTGCACCCCTACGGTCCCCAAGGAACATACATGCCAAATTTCAGCTTCCTGCGCCCAATAGTTTCGGCTGTAGCGTGTCTGTCAGTCAGTCAGTAACGAAAGGATTTTATATATAAAGATAGATAGACAATAAATAATAACAATTTGAAGCAATGAACCTACGAACAACAACGTTAGTCAACTACAGTACGAGCCATTTTACAAGAAGGCTATGAGCTTCGATTTTAGTGTCGCGATTGAATCATTGTGTATATCAATTTTATCGCTGCAGCTGTTTATGGTCCTACAAATTCTTGCAAATGGTGAGTTGCTTCCTAAAACAGTTCGTCGAAGAGGAGGGCAGAGTGAAGTGATTGAACTGCGTGGGACCCTTGCTGGGGCTCGGAATTTAAAGATGTTAAGCAGATTAGGACAGTCGATGTTTTTTTTTAATATTTTGCACCCAAATACTGCATCATAATAGCATCTACGCTTCTCAAGGCTGCTCAACGTGAAGTGGTTTAGTTTGCTTGTGTAAGATGGTAACTTTTTTGACATAGCTGCGGAGAATGCTAGGTGCCAGAGGAAGCGTTTTTGAATGCGTTCGATTCGCAAGGTATGTGGTCGCCAAACTACACTACAATACTCCAATGTACTTCTCACCAAACTGTTATAAAGGAGGATTTTAGTTTTATTATTCTTAAAACATTTACAGGTTCTGATTCTGAAGTCTAACATTTTTGAAGATTTTTTAATTATAGCATCTAAATGTGGAACAAAAGTTAGTTTTCTATCGTATGTATCCCCAGGTCACGTATAGTCTCTACTTTCTCTAGTATTTCACTATTGATCTTATATGCAGAGTTGAATAAATGATTATTCTTAGAAATTTAAGATCATCGGCATAAATAAATATTTCGGAATACTGAAAGCAATTCGGTATGTCATTTATGAAATAATTGAATAAAACTGGGCCTAAATTTGAGCCCTGTGGGACGCCTGAAGAAATGTTATACATAGTGGATTGGAATCCATTAACTACTACATAAAAGGATGTCTCTGCTAAATACGAACTTACCCAATTCAGAAAGCTACCTGTAATGCCATATGCACTCAACTTGTGTATTAGAATTTTATGCGAAACCTTATCGAATGCCTTGCTGAAGTCCGTGTAAATTACATCCGCTTGGTGACCTGAATCAACAGCCTTTATTAATAATTCAGTGAAAGGCACTAAGTTCGTGCTTGTAGAACGCGCATTAACAAAGCCGTGCTGATGCTCACTTAGATAAAGTTTTAGGTGATTTTGGAAGTACGGACAGATCAGTGATTCAAATAGTTTGGAAAATGCTGAAAGAATTGCGATTGGTCTGTAAGTGCATATGTTATCGTCATTATGTATTGAGGTAATCGTAAAAACAAGCTACCATCTCATTCACTCCACTAAGCTCCTTGAATAAATCAGTCCAGTTGACTTTCTCTAAAAATATTTTAATGGGCGTGTAATCTGCAGTATAGAAATTATATTTTGGTTTAAGGTCATTGTATGGTAATCTCGCTTTAGTATTAAAATCTATTGTTATATCTAGTAGAGGATGATGGCAATCAACATTAGACATTGGGTTGAAACTCTTGTTTACATTGCATGACGGGTAAGTTGACAGAACCAAGTCCAATATACGACCATTCTGGTTAGTAACATAGTTTAGTTGTTGTTAACGATTTACATGTATAAGTCTATTAAAATTTGGCTTACAGTAGACAAGCCAATATTGCTAGTGGTTGCGCTCACTAAGTTCCAATCAATTTGGGTTAGGTTAAGATCTCCCACGATAAAAACATTAGAATATTTTGTTTGTTCAAAAACATCATTACAATTGGTTAAAAAGTTTTCAAGAGATGTGCTGCGAATCGGCAGCGGCAAATACACTGCACAGAGAAGCACTCGAAGGACGCTATGTGGTAGTGGTAAGTCCAATGCAACCCACAGGTCTTCACAGTTGCTTTCCCAGTTCATAAAACGCTTAGATTTTAATCGTTTGTTAACTGCAATTAAAACACCTCAACCTTCTTTGTTACAGTGCAGGCTAGAGCTATCCCTATCTCTTCTATATACCACATATCTTCCGTCGAATAATTCACTGCTCAGAACTGAGCTGTTAAGCCACGTCTCGGTCAGTATAACTATGTCATAGTTGTTACAAAGAATATTTCTAAAAAAAAACATGAGTTTTGGTTCTTAAACCACGACTGTTCTGGTAATATATTTGCAATTTATTGAATTTTAATTTTTATTCTACCAACGCAAGTACTTATGTAGATATCAATTTAATCAAACAATGTTAAACTATCTTGTTTAAGCTGTCTAAGTTTTTAATGAAGATATGATCCGCATCTTCGTTCTTCCTAACAAATATCTTGCCACCTCTTACCCAGACAAATGAATACCCTTTTTTTTAGCCCTGAAACTAGTAGTGGCATGAAGTGCTTTATGAGCTGGAGACAAATGCTCAACGATAAATACAGGTGTTCTGTTGCCAGCTATCCCGAGATCCGCATTACTAAGATTGTTGTCGGAATGGATTTTGTTGTATTTGATGACTGAAGCGAGCAGCTGGTCGCGGATTCTTGTAGATGCAAGATGAACCACAATAGAGCGTGGGCGACTGTTTGTGGGCTGAAGTTTAGCTGTACGAGTGCAATTCAGAATATCGTTATCTTTTATTTCGCATCCAACGACTGTGCTTAACTGCTTGACAACGGTAAACAAATTCTCCTGTTTGTTCTCGGGTAAGCATTAGATCTCCAGGTTGTTTGAACGGACTTGTTATTCCAAATTATTTAGCCAGTAACTAAGATCCGATACTGTACGTTTCAAGTGATCGTTCTCCGTCTTTAAGGATTGCATATTAGTTCTTAGTGCAGCATGTTCCAATTGGAATTTATCAAAATCAGCAGTATGCAAGTTCAACGAATCAGTTAGGTCCCTCACGCTAGTTCTAATGGGCTCTAGTTCCTTGTTGATAACACTAAGTTTCATCTGCAGAACCATCGTTGCCAATTCCTTCTTTATTACCTCTTGCACTATAGTGCGCACTTCCTCGCTGGTTACTGGCTTATCTTTTGGGGGAGAGCTTAAGGCAGGTCTCATCTTGTTGCCTCTTGTAGTGCAAACATTACGAACAGGAGTGCTATCTTTCTTTGAATGTTTAGGCGTCAGATTCGTACATTCCGGACACTTCTATTCAATATAAGCTTTCGAATGAGAAGGTACTGCTGGTAAGGATAAACAGAGCAAATGGTACGATTTTTTGCACAATATACAATTTATACACTTCTCGTCGCCTTCCAAATTTTCGTTACCGCAGCATCCCCATGCAGTAAAACTCTGTTCCATGTTGATGTTTTAAATCAGTCGTATTTCGATATAATATTGTAAGTTCAGCAAGTTCCAACTCAGAACCAAATATTGCTTACGACTCATAGTTCTGTTATTGTAGCTCCGTCGACCTCGCGGCTAAAACGTCGTAAGCGCCGTGCAGAGCGCGTCTGTTACGCGTTTGCACAAGACACTCGATGATAACACTAACTGGCGGTACTTAGTTATTAAGTTCGTATAGTTTTACTAGAATTTCATTAATTATACACTGTAATTTCGTCACTGTATTCACTTATTTGATTTAAAAAAATCATTGTAATCCATTACACCACAAAAATTGCTTAGAAAACTTATAATAGTCATAGAAAACAAAAAAACTTACAGAGCTTTTTAGCAAGGATGTAATATAATAAACATAAATATAGGTGTTTAAATTGAATGAACTATTCACAACAATAAGATTTTTATGTTCTTTTGTGTTTGTTTACATGACCGGGTGAATTACTTTTCGTTTTACTTATATTCTACCTTCTTTCATAATCTATTTTCGAAGCTATACCTTACACTCAATGATATTAGAAAAGTCATAGATACGTCACCTACGTAGTAATCAATCCGTAGAAACGGTGCACTAACGCACACATCGATAAATCCATATTTTATATTAATTTCGGTTGACAAGATGTGTCAGTTTCACTATGACGCCGGTTCGCGACGTCACACACACGTATGTCAGACTTGCCAACTAGCTTATGTTTAGCGTCCTGCTTTTGGCACGCCTATAACGTATCTACTTCTTTTTACTTGTAACATCGTTGCTTACACTTATTTTATAAATCTCACTTTTTCACTGTTGACATATTACCTATAACACTTCTAATCTGACAGCTGTCATACCATAGAGTTCTACCTATTTGAATCTCAGGCTTTTAATCCTTGCTTATCTTTTTTACGGAGTACCGAAATTTTTATTCACCTGGTCTAGTTCTTCCAACTATCTTTTATTTTTTATATTTTTTCACTTATTTGCGTCTTGGTATGTTCAGATATCTGTTTGTGCCGTTTTTGTTACTCGGGAGATACTTAATTGTTTATTTATGTTTTTTTTTGTTTTACGAGGTGGAAAATCCCTTCGGATCTCCGACTCTTGGGGAAATGAGAGCCAGAGTATGTGGTGAAACGTGTGTAGGAGGACCCTCCGAGGTAGGGAATCGCATAAACGTTCGTCGCTACCCCCCGATGGGTATCGGCCCACCAGATAGTCAGGCGGGCCCCGAACAAAACCCCTTTGGTGGCGGAATAAGGTGTTGGGCTCCGCCGCCAAAACACTCAGCGGCCGCAGAGGATAGGGAGGACGGCAACGCAACACCGCATGTCCTCTTCCTCTGGGACCCCACCGCGACGCATTGAATGGTGCGCCCCCATTTGGCCGCGGTAGATAGGGCGCGCGACAACGCAACACCGACACGCCTCTCCTCCCGCGACCGCGCCCGACTGCGAGAGACAGACGGAACTATCCCCCGCACCCGCACCGTTGGACGCATCCTGCGCAGGCCCCTCTAAGCCCACGCGGAGCGTCCACTCCTGGGATCTCTCTTAGCTTCACCGCGGGTGTCCAATCCACGGTTACTGAGCCCCCCCACCACGACAAGGTGGAGATCCTATGGCGGGGAATTGTTGATTTATGTAACACGTAACTGGCGGGTGGAGTTAACGACTATACATATTTTTTTTCTTCAATATAAGATATATATTACTTTGTTATAGCAGCGATAGCTGAGTGGAAGAGCCCGACGGACAGCTATGCAGAGGGTCTCGAATTCAAATGCACGGCACGCACTAAAGACTCTTCGGAGTTTTAAGTGCGTATTAAATTGTTAATTATCGCTTGCTAATTGGTGAAGGAAAACATCGTGAGGAAACCTGCATGTCTGAGAGTTCTCCATAATGTTCTCGAAAGACATATGAAGTCTGCCAACCCGCACTTGGCCAGCGTAGTAGACTATGGCCTTACCCTTCTCATAATGAGAAGAAGCCCGCGCCAAGCAGTGGGACAGTATAAAGGGCTCATGGTGATGATTATTTTTATATTATATTAATTTATTTATTTTTAAATTTATATATTAATTATTTATTTGTGTTATATTATTTTTTTAATTCTATTATGTTAGATGACTATTTTAGTAGTGATAGTGACAGTTTCCACTCTGTTAGTAGTCATAATGATAGTTTTGTAAGCATTCGACTGTAAAAATATCCATGCTATTCTTATTTCTGAATCATGGCTGAAACCATGTCTCTCTTCTGTTTCTTACACTTTACCTGATTTCCGTTTAGTAAGAAATGACCGTACTATTGGCGGTGGTGGCGGTGGTGGCGATGTTGCCATTTATCACCGTAATCACATTCCTTACAATGTTATTGATATGTCAGCACAGCCACCTCCGCTTAATGCAGGTGAGCATCTCTTTTTAAAATTAAGTCTCGCTCATACAAAGGTTCTGCTTGGTGACTATTACTCGTTTAACTGCCATATAAATTATTTTTTATCTTTCGAGCGTATTTTAGAAACTCTTACAACTTCTTACACTCATACAATAATCATGGGCGATTTTAACACTTGTCTGTTAAAGCATGATTCTCGCTCTTCTTCCTTATGTAGAATAGTGGAATCCTGTAACCTGTCTATTCTTCCTCTAATTGCTACACATAACTTTCCGAATTCAACTCCTTCTCTTCTTGATTTCATCTTTGTTTCTTCAGCTCTTGTCGTCAAGCCTGGTCAATTTTCAGCTGATGCATTCTCCTACCACGACTTAATTTTTCTCTTGTATAAATTTCGTCCTCCTAAGCCTAAGACTAAAATTCTTCTGCAACGTAATTTTGGTGGCATGAATGTGGAGAATCTTCGTAGTGATGCTCGCAACATTAACTGGGAATCTGTGGAAAGCGCTCAATCCATCGACGAAAAAGTTGAAATTCAATTTTCAATTCAGTTCAATAGTGCAATTATTCGTCTATTCGATATTCATGCTCCAGTCCGTGCAATAAGAGTCAAGCACTTGCCTTCGCCGTGGCTAACTAAAGAAATAAAAAATCTGTTATCAAAGAAAGCAATGGCTAAAACCAAATATAAATGTCGACCGACTCCTAGCAATCGGGCAAGCTATATTGCGATTAGAAATCACTGCAGCAAGGTGTGTAGGAAATCACAACGCCAACACATCCATAAATCTGTTGAAAGTCAAGACCCAGCTAAAGTCTGGAAATTTCTAAGAACACTGGGAGTTGGAAAGTCAACATATGACCACAGTTCCAATAATATTGACATCGATTTACTAAATCAGCATTTCACTTCTTCGTCGCAATTTGATGCGACTACTAAAGATAAGACTTTACACGATCTTTCCACGCTTTTAAACTCCAAATTATTCACATTTCGTCTTTAATCAAGTTTCTGCGTGTGATGTTAAAAGGTGCGTATTATCGATTTCTTCCAATGCTGTCGGTAATGATTGCGTCAGTCGTAAGATGATTCTTCCTATCCTAGACGAAATCCTTCCCATCCTTTATCATATAATTAATTATTCCTTATCCTTGCATCCTAAGCAGTTGGAAATACGCTCCGTATTTCCAACTGCATGGAAAGATGCCCAAATTATTCCTTTGCCCAAAAAATCAAAACCTACTTCCTATTCTGAGTATCGTCCTATTTCCGTGTTACTTTTCCTTTCTAAAGTGCTCGAGCGCCTAGTCCATATCCAACTCACTACTTTCCTTAACAAGAACCTCCTATTCAATCCTCTATAATCCGGATTCCGTCCTGGTCACAGCACCGTTACGGTACTTACCAACATTACCGACAACATTAGGTTCAGTATGGAGAAAGGAAATTTAACGGTAGTTTGTTTACTGAACTTTAGTAACGCCTTTAATACCGTTGATTTCCACACTCTAATTGGTATATTACGCTCTATAAACATATCTCCACCAGTGATTGATTGGTTTCATAATTACCTGGTTGGCCGTCGGCAGCGTATACGGGTCGAAGACTCTTTCTCTTCGTGGTGTAATATGACAGCTGGCGTTCCACAGGGTGACGTTGTCTCTCCACTACTCTTCTCAATTTTTATAAATTCCATCTCCTATCAACTTCAGTCATCCTACCACCTTAATGCAGATAGAAATAAAATTCAAAACTTATTCAGCACGACTAAAAAAGATAATTTGTTTGACACAACGACATAAAAATGACCATTATATTAAATCATCTGTAAACGAAACAAAAGCAACCTGGAACATCATAAATAATACTAAAGAAAAGCAGCCTAGGATGGATATAAGGAGTATTATAGTTAATAATAAATTAATCAATGAACCAAAGGACATATGTACTCCATTTAATAATTATTTTTTTGACATAATAGATAATCAACATTTAGGTAAATATAAATTAAAACTAAAAGACAAAAATAATCAATCAATTTTTATAGCACCTGTAACTCATCAGGAAATATTTAATATCATTAAATCTTTAAAAACTGGATACAATGGTATTACTATATCAGTTTTAAAAGACGTAGCCAATATAATCACTCCAATTTTGTCTTATTTAATTTATATATGTAACGAAAAGGGTGTGTTTCCAGATGTATCTATTTAAAAAGCTATTATAAAGCCCCTTTTTAAGACAGGAGAAAGGTTGGATATTAGCAATTATAGACCAATCGCTCTTATACCTACATATATTTGCAAAAATATTTGAAAGGGTAATATATAACTGCATTAATTTTTATTTGGAAAAAATAAACGTACTGGTGCCAGAGCAGTATAGAATTAGAAAAAATAAAAATATAAATATGGCTATCTACAATTATTTTAAACATGTAATTACAAATGTGGACAAAGATCAACCTGCAATTAGAATGTTTATGGACATGTCAAAGGCCTTTGATCGTGTAAGACATGACATTCAGCTAGATAAATTAGATCATTATGGTATCAGAGGCAATGCCCATGATCTTATAAAATCATACCTTTCAAACCGACAGCAATTTACAGAGATTTCGACCATATGTATGGAGTCAAAATCAGAGTTGATTCATAGGTCCGACGTTAGAACTGTCAAATTTAGAGTTCCACAAGGCAGCGTGATGGGGCCTTTACTTTTCATTATTTATATAAATGATTTTACATCTAGCACCATCTACGACATGACTTTGTTTGCAGATGACAGCACTTTACTTTTTAGCAATAAATCCATGACATCTATTGAAACAGAGATTAATAACACTATTAGTCACTAGTAGTTAGTATTATAGAATGGTCACATATGAATAATTTAAAAATTAATCTTAGCGAAACAAACTTTATAGATTTTAAACAAAGAGGCAAAAATACGGATTATAAATTGAATATAAATTACAATGGTCATAAATTTGAAGAGAACGAATTTACCAAATTTCTAGGATTAATAATAGATCAGAAATTAAATTAGAAAGCGCATATAGAACACGTTTGTTCTAAAGTAAGCCAAATTGCCTAGTACCTACTCTTATGTATTGTAGTGATAGTTGGGTATGGCAGAAGAGTCATGAAAGTAGAATAAATGCTTTAGAAATGAGAGCACTGAGATGTATTTGTGGTGTTTCTCTGACTGACAGAGTAAAGAATTGTGTGATAAGAGAGTGTTATGGGGTAAAAGAAGATGTAGTGACAAGCATCGAGAAAGGTATGCTAAGGTGGTTTGGGCACGTGGAGAGGATGGATGACGAGAGACTGACCAAGCAGATATATATGGCAAGTGTGGAAGGGACAGGACGAAGGGAAAAACCTAGGCGGATGTTTTCTGACCAGATTGGAGACATCCTAAATCAGGACAGGTGAGAAGTACCCTAAACAGAAGAGCATGCATGAGGAATTTGATAGGAGTGAATGAAGCAAGAGAGATATGTCAGGATCGTTGCAAATGGCGTTCCGTAGTCTCTGCCTACCCCTCCAGGAAACAGGCGTGAGTCTATGTATGTATGTATAATATTTTGTTGACATAACTAATTCTGTTAATTTTGATATTGTCATTTTATGTTTATTTTTATATATACAATGTTACTACTTCCAATCCAGGTTTTTTATTTCATGTGAGACCAATAATCTGTGATATTTCACAAATAAACTTTCACTAAGAATGCCTAACTTTCTTGTTTAAATATTTCTTTAAGTTCAAAACTCAATCCGTCTTATTAATAAACTAAGATTAGCGTCAGAACAACTTTACTTCAAGACTTAGGCAAAGATTAGGCAATTATGGTATTAATAAACTAGGAGTAAGGACGGAGTTAACTATTCATTATTTACTCCGCGAGTAAAAGTTAGTCCGGGGAGGCCCATGGTTTAACGCTGGAGTAAGCAAGGAGTACGCATAATTTTGTCACGGGGTACGGTAGACTAGATCGAAACTTTACCTGAATACTAAAACATAAAAAATAAATATTTCGAGTCGACAACATATATCCGCAAAATTCTGATTGTCGAATATTTTGTTAATTTCTAATTCTTCTGCCACTATTAGAAATTATAATATTAAAAAAAGACAGAAACGTCACTCTTTTGCATGGCCAGGTTCTGTATAATACACATAATTTACATTTTGTAAGGTGCTGCAACTGTTACACCTTCTATATCACTTGTATATATATATATTGTACACTAGTGGACGCCAGCAGCTACGCCTGCACTTTTTTTTTAATTTACCAGTTTTGGCTGATCCCGTGGGAATTTCGGGAAATCCCTTCTTAGTGCACCCCTGCGGTCCCCAAGGAACATACATGCCAAATTTCAGCTTCCTGCGCCCAATAGTTTCGGCTGTAGCGTGTCTGTCAGTCAGTCAGTAACGCAAGGATTTTATATATTAAGATAATAATACTCAAGCATAATACTTAATTTTAATTTTGATGTTCATTTAAAAATATGAAACAGGAGCATCCACTTACATTATGTATGCCATTAATGCAGGCAATCCGCGAAAGTGGTCAGAACCATGATGGAAATGATGCAGTTAAATATAAAAATTTAATAGATAAAAACTTTCTATTAAATAAAACAATTTAATAAAAAGTTTTTATTCGAGCAGGTCATTTTGTTCATTCTTTTTACTTTGAATATCAGCGGGTTGCCATAACTTAAACCTTAATCTCGGTGTAAAAATGGTATTGTTACTCCGATCTTACTCCGTACCTATTTATTAATACCGTTACTAACACGTAGCTATTCCATATCTAATCTAGAATTAACTTCTGCCGGTGTTACTTTGGAGTAAGAGAAGAATAAGCAATTTTTATTAATAAGACTGAATAAGTGTACTTAGTGTACAAATTCATGTATTCATATTCATTTAATGTGTGGGAACTCTGAATAACTACAATATAGAATTAGCTAACTACGGTATGTTTGCAATATCTTGGTGTGGCAAAATTGGATATCTTGGTTTGTTATTTATAATTTTTATGGTTCATGATACAACTTAGTTTTATTAAGCATAGAATCGACAGCAAGTTCTCCATTTCTTAGTGATGTAAAAAAAGTGTCAAAAAAGCAGTAAATCGCGCTTATCTCGAAACTTGAAATTTTGAGTTATTCAGTTCTTCCATTATACCCACGATATGTATTAGTATATAAGATCTACAAATGTATGTATACCCATATTCGCAAATGATCAAATGAATTATGAGATGATCTTCAAATTTACACACAGGCACATGAGCTGTTTGAAGCATTTCGCATCATGAACTCTGATTTAGAACGGATATCTGCTTGGAGCCTGAGATTTATTTTGCAGATCAACCCTTTGAAAACACAGATTATCGTTGTTGATAGTCGCAGGATGATCTCGCCCATTGACTGGAATCTGCTACCCCAAATTATTTTTGGTGGTATCCCAATACCTATAGTGATTGCGTGAAGAACTAAGCTGTTTATATTGACAAAACTCTATCTTGGGGACCAAAAATCACCGAAGTTAGTCGCAAATTGTTTTATCATTGTGTTCATAGACACGACGAGCCAAATCAGCCCGACTAAAGTGGCTCTGGATCGGACACGTCTGCCGCATGTACCCGGATAGATGGGCACATGCAGCTACTAATTGGATACCAAGCGATGGCGAGATGACCTAGATACTTTTGAGGGCGACTGGCAAGAGATTGCCAATGAACGCGATTTATGGAAATCCAGGCGAGAGGCCTTTTCCTGCAGTGGGACACCATAGGGTAACAAAAAAAAGACACGATAATTACTTTAACATATACATTCGTTTTAGGTATGTAATATAATAATTTCAATATTGCAGATAGATATCATTACAATTCATATTTATTAAATATAGGTTATCGCACCGTGGTTGCGTTATCCAATATAATTTTCTTTATTAAATTTGAACATGTTGCTCACTAAAACCTGTGTGGTACTATTTACATTTCAATGAATAATATGAATACCAGCAGGTTATACAGTAAACAGAATACTTACGTTATATTTAACGCTGTCAACTGTTCCACGAATAAAACTATTATAAAGGCGAACGCTTATGAGGATAGGTAGACGTATGGATGAATATTTGCTACTATCTCAGGCTAAAACTAATCTACAAATGTTTATGACGCTTGGCAATGATATGGCAGGACATAGGCTACCTTTCATAATAACGAACAACCACTCAAGCAGAAATGCGAGCAATCATATTTAGAAAATAACTTTCTAAATATGATTATTTTACAAAGTAATAAGGACGGCTTGCTTCAAATATTTATCACGGAAATTACGTTCCAACTTTTCTAACAAGCACCTTTTATAGCCACAGCGATCAAAATTCAAAAACAGATGTATTCCGCTTACTTTCGAAGCAAGTCTTGCCGCATAATGACTGCAAAGTCGCTACTACTTAAGAAGCTTTGAGTATCAAGCCCCGACAACCTCAGGAACTACACGATAATTGTCTGTACTTTTCCACAAAGTTGCTTTATAACCAAGAAATTTTCTTTAGAATCTATAAATAGAAAGTACAAGTAAGGTAAAGTAATCGAAAACTGATATTATGAAGGGTTTCTTCAGTTAAATATTAAATAAGTTATAAATAAGATCTTGGGATCAAGGGGGACAAGAACATTGGATAAGCTTTTTGTAATTTTGTTCTGCCTTATCTACTATACAGAATAAGAAAAGTTTAAAAGACTTTCATGAAATCTATGACAGAAAAACTGAACAATACACAGCCCATCAAAATGTAGAAAAAAAGATAATTTGCTTTATTTAAAATCTATGTGGTGAGCGGATAGAATCAACTTTTTCCAATATTGCTGGTCTTTGTTGTCTAGTTAACTGAAAACATCAGAAAAAATAACAGCCTACTACTTATTAAAAAAAAAATTAGCTTTATTAGCCCACTCAAGTAAAATTCTAGATTTTATATAATTCGTTTTCCCAAACAAGTACAACCAATAAGTATTGATTTATTTTAAAAGAAATATCCTGATGATCATATTATATTATGAATTGAAACAAATAAACCACATATGCACAGAAGCAGCGATAGCCTAGTGGAGATACCAACGGACTGCCATGCAGATGGTATCGGGTTCGAATCCACGGCGCGCACCAATGACTTTTCGGAGTTATGTGCGTATTAAATTGAAAATTATCGCTTTCCCCCGTGCCTCGGAGAGCACGATAAGCCGTCGGTCCCGGCTGTAATACAACATCGCAGCGGCAAGTCCCATGGTAATGCAGAACGCCCTATCGCGTAGGCCGTGTCCCGACCAGTGCAAGTACTGTACCCGACAGGAAGCAAAGCAGGCAGCATTAGTGAGGATGTTGAAGACAGATCTGAGCGACGAATGGAAAGAAGCTTTGCAGAGTGCTCAGCAAGACGACAAGGACATACAGCCGATTCTCGAATGGAAGAAATCAGACGCTCCTAGGCCCAAATGGAGCGATATCGCAGCAATGAGCCCTATCACCAAGAGTTATTGGGCAGAGTGGGCAAGCTTGGTTGTCCAGGATGGAGTTCTGTGCCGCAAATGGGAAAACGCTCGCGGTAACTAGTGCCATTTGCAAATGGTAGTGCCTAAAACTAAGGTGCCGGAAGTCTTGCAGCTCTATCACAATGGTGCTTCGGGAGGTCACATGGGAGTTAAGAAGACGCTTACTAAGATCCGAGAGCGGTTTTTTTGGCTCCACTGTCGGGATGACGTCGAGGATTGGTGCCGCAAATACACAAGTTGTGCGGCTGTGAAGGGGCCACACACTCGTAGCAGAGGTGCATTAAAGGTGTACAATGTAGGAGCTCCATGGGAGCGCATAGCATTGGATGTCACTGGACCATTTCCTGAGAGCTAGGACGGCAACAAATACTTCTTGGTTGTGATGGATTACTTCACGAAGTGGCCTGAAGTGTTTGCAATTCCAAATCAAGAAGCTACCACAGTGGCCGATAAGCTGGTGCATGAAGTCTTTTGTCGGTTCGGGGTGCCCTTGGAAATCCACAGCGATCAAGGCCGGAACTTCTAATCTGAGGTGTTCAAGGAGACTTGTCGCGTAATGGGTGCACATAAAACCAGGACCACGGCTTATCATCCGCAATCAGATGGCATGGTTGAACGGTTTAACCAATCACTGAAAAGGTACCTGGCGAAGGTCGTGGAGAGCAAACAAAGAGATTGGGACAAGCACATCCAACCATTTCTCCTGTCATATCGCAGTGCGGTCCACGAAACTACAGGAGTAACACCAGCCTTTGCCAATTTCGGTAGAGAACTACGTTTACCTGCAGACTTAATCACAGGTATTCCACCAGAATTTCCACGCAATATAACGGATTACGCGACCGAGCTACGCAACAAGATGAACGACGTATACGAGCACATCAGGGAGTTAGGACAACAGATGTCTGAAAAGATGAAGAGTCGCTACGATCGGAAGGCGAACAACAAAGGCTTCGATGAGGGATCATTGGTGTGGCTTCATAACCCAGTACGAAGCAAAGGTAAATCGCCGAAGTTACAAGCCAGATGGGATGGGCCATATCGCATAATTACCAGGATTAACGACGTCACCTATCGAATCCAGAAGGGGTCGTGAGGTGCACCGAAGATATTTCATGTGGACCGGTTGGCTCGTTACTATGGGTCCAACGATGTTCGAGACGAACACGTTTAAGAGGGAGGCCGTGTTACGAATGGCAATAATTGAAAATAACGCCATCTCTCAGTGAATGGGAGAACTAGATGAGATTAGATGTATCGGTTGTTTAAAGCTGTTCCATCTATTCTCTAATACATGGCGTTACTGTAAATAGAACAAACTAGAATTACCGCAAGCTACCAGAACTTTCGTGATGCGTCTCTAAAATACTAGTTATGTGTTTCGGCCGGTATAAATACCGCGCAGACGGGCGAGAAGAGACAGTAACAATCGGATATCGGAGCGATAATCATCAAGCGAAGGGCAGTTAATCGGAAGTGTTTAGTGGTGTTTCTAGTAGTGTGAAATAAGTGTGTTTTTATTAGTGTTGAGAATTAAGTGTGAAATAAGTGCGTTTTATTAGTGCATAGAAATAAGTGTGTATAATGATGTGTTATTAAATAAAGTACAGTTTAGTGGCAAAGTGAGTTTTAATTTATCGTTGAACCCCAGCTCGTAACAGTATTATAAATTCAAAACTTATTAAATATAATCAAAGATACAAGAACTTTATATTTTTTTATTAGATCATGTTCTAAACATAATATAAGAGGAAAAAATTATAAGTAGAAAAATTAACAAAATTCTTAACATTGAATAAACATGTTCTAAAAACAAAATAAAATCACTCGTTGTCATCATTATCACTAGTAATAATCATTGAATTATCAGTAGATGTTACCAAATTTGCATAATACTCGTAATAAATTGGTGGAATAATATTTTTGCGGCACAAATCAATTAAATCTATTTTTTTGGATGGATGTATCGGTAATAACTTGTAACGTTGGATCGCCTTTGGGTTTGGTTAGAATGAAAAATGTGAGTTGAATATTACAATTAAAAATCGAATTAATTCATCAAAGAATCTAATACATCCTTTAACAAATGATTTTACTTAAGAAAAAATCCGGCCAAGTGCGAGTTGGACTCGCGCACCGAGGGTTCCGTACAAACCTGTAGGTATATAAGTAAAAGTTCACCAGTAATCGTAATGGTATTTTTATTGCAAAATGAAAACCATAACATTACAGTATGGAAAGCTGGCGGAGCATAAAATAAAGAAAAAGATCCCTTTGTCGTTTGTAATCAGTCATCCTTTAATTTATATTAACATATTATATCGCTTATTTTATAATATAACTTAAATACCTATACTAGCTAGTGTATGTCTGTAATTAATAGACAAGGCATGTTGAGACTATATTTACTATTGTAACAGCTTTTGTGTACACATGTTTAAGACAAATAAAAATATCTTTATCTTTATCTAGCCCTGCGGCAGCCTTGCAAAAGTCTGCTGATGAATGATGGTAAGATTTTTTATCAAAGTTATTGATTAACAAAGTTTTTAGTGACTATTAGAAATCTGTTACAAAAATATTAAAAAAGTATTTTTAATAATTATAGTATTTATTTGCGATAAAAATAAAACTATTACTAGGTGACTATTTGCACATAAAATAAAACAATAATTAATATTCTTAATAAAAAAATTTAATAACAAAAATGGGTCAAGTTACTTATTTTTGTCGGGCTATCCCAGTGGTGTACGTAACGGACTACCGAGACGATCATCTCGGGTTCGATCCCCAGGTACCCCGGGCACACATCACTGACTTTTCGGAGTTACATATGTGTGTGTTTAAAATGTTAATTATCACTCGCTTAGTAATGTGCCCGGTAGATGGCAATAGGCTCGCCCCATATTACATTGGGACCGAAAGATAACTGGTGAAGTGTGGGTGTGTAATACACCTCTGCATACCCTTTCGGGGATAAAAAGGTGTGAAGTTATAATACGTTATATAAATTTAAAAAAAAACATAAAAATGGCAATAAAATTTTTAAGTATGGAATTCAGTATCAAATTTGAACCAGACCTGTAAATGGTGACTGAAAAAGGTATGAATAGTACCACATTGAATATTGATGATCTAAAAAACGTTATCTACAATTGTACTACTTCTACTTCGTGTTGTGGTGATTCTTGAGTGAAAATATGTCCTACATGTAATACAAAATGTCTGATCAAAATTAAATATTCTAACTAAACTCAATATATCATTTTCACACAATACTGCTGGTTGGACAATCTCTCCTCCTACTAAATCCGATTGATTTCCATGTAAATATAGACAATGATCTGGATCACCTTCTTGTGTTTCTAATTCATAATCGTCTAATGGACGAGCTTTTGCTTTCACTATACTATCCTCATCCTCTTCATCTATATCTACATTACGAATTGCATCCAATAGTGCCTCGAACTCATCTGGTCCCCCCAACTGATTAAATTGAAGACTTTCTGAACGGATTTCATTACTAAGTTCAATAAATTTCTGTTCGAGGTTAGGTTTAAAGAATTTATTTCTCATAAAAAACTATACAGTTTTACTTATAATGAGAACAATTTTATGCCTACTAAATATTATACCAGCGTGTTGGAAACTTAGATAATACTAACTAATACTAACTACTTAAATATTAACACAGCATAACAATGTTAAATCTGTATAAAATTACAAATTAAATATTTATATTCAAATACCCTCCTCCACTTATAATCTAGGCTATAACAAAAGGAAGCAGGTATAGCTGTCTACCAATATTAATAATCTACTCCATTGTGTAAACATATTCCTTTAACTTTCTCTTAAATGTACTAAACAGTTCGCATTCCTTGACATTATTTGGAAATTTATTGTACAGCTGTACTCCCTCAAACAGTATAGACTTCTTCCCGTAATTAGTCCGAGGCTGTGACAGCTGTAGCTTATGTTTATTTCGCAGATAGTGCGTTGATACCTTTTTATGTAACTGTATATTGGTCTTTATGGAATGTGTATTAATTTTTCTTATGAGAATACATGTGGCATATGTGTACATTTGCTTAATATTAAAAAGTTTAGTCTTTGCGCATATTGTTTTCGTTGGCGTTAAGTAAGGATAATTAAACAATACTTTGATGATTTTATTTTGTGTTCTTTGCACTGCATTAATATTAGTCTGGGCGGCCGTACCCCATACTTCAATTAAGTAGTCGAGGTGCGGTTTTACTAATGAATTATATATAAGTGTACGGACTTTATGCGGTAAACAATTTATTATTTTACGGATGGCACCCAATAATGATGTTAATTTTGATTTTACATGATCAATGTGAGTGGTCCATGTCAATTTGTCATCTATCCACAAGCCGAAGTTTATAATTTTATTCACCAATTCAGTAATTTCATCCCTCCAGTTTGTGTATAACATTAGCTGTTCCCTGTAGAAATTGTCAGGATCTTGAGCCCTATTATATCATCGGAAACGTATGAACCTGGCTTTTCTTCTTTTTCTCACGTATCCATCATTATTCAACAGCGCAATCCAATTTCCTATTCATTCATGGTAAGTGTTTTCACCTTCATGTGTACACGAGATTTTACTTGAAAAAGTATAATAATACGCAGCAAAATAAGCTAAACTCATTGTATCAAACGTTTGATCATGTGGCCGATTTTTATAGTGATCCAGTATTTTTTTTTAATATGTCTGTGGACGATTGATTCAAGGACTGAAAATCTATTATTTATCTGTGCTATAAGACGTTGATGACGTGTGCTATAAGATCGTACCAAATTTCAAGATTTTGAGTTCACGGGAAGTACCCTGTAGGTTTTGATTCCCTTGCGAGTATTCTCAAGTTTGAAAATATGATTATATTGCTCTTTCTTTTGATCGCGTAAATATAGAAGTTTGATTTTGTTACAGCCTAACGGTGTTATATACCTGAGTATTTGATATGAATTTCAATTTAATACCTTTACGCGTTCAAAAGAAAGGGGTAGTAACTTTAAATTTATTAAAAATATTGTTATTATATGATGTAACAAAAAATTTACGGTTTTCGCAATTTTTCCATTATATGTGCTATAAGACGTTGCTTCATACCAAATTTCAAGATTCTGAGTTCACGGGAAGTACCCTATAGGTTTTGATTGACTTGCGAGTAGTCGCGAGTTTGAAAATATACTTATATTGCTTTTTCTTTTGATTGCGTTGACATAGAAGTTTGATTTTGTTGCAGCCTAACGGTGATATATACTTGAGTATTTGATATGAATTTCAATTTAATACCTCCACACGTTCAAGAGAAAGGGGTAGAAACTTTAAATTTATTAAAAATATTTTTATTATATGATGTAACAAAAAATTTACGGTTTTCGCAATTGTCCCTTTATATGTGATATAAGACGTTGCTTCGTACCAAATCTCAAGATTCTGAGTTCACGGGAAGTACCCTATAGGTTTTGATTCCAATGCGAGTTTGAAAATATGCTGCAATTTGCAGCATAATCGGCTGTATCTTTTGATTGCGTTGGATTAGAAGCTTGATTTTTTTACAGCTCTTTGGAACCGTAGATTTGAGTATTTAGTATAAATTTCAGTTTGATACTTCCACGCACTCCTGAGAAAAAGGGTCTTGACAGACGGACGGACAACAAAGTGATCCTATAAGGGTTCCATTTTTTCCTTTTGAGGTACGGAACCCTAAAAATTACAAAAAAGTGCTATTTAAAGATATATAATCAGGGTCGCGTGATTCGGCGATGGTAAGGAGTCTTGTTGGGGACTCGCCTCCGAGGACGTCCAGGAAAAGCAGCTGGTGTACTTAGCTTCTCGGTGTTCAGTCGAATGCAGCCAAAAGAGAAGGCTCGCTCCCAGCGCCTCAGTATTTATAGTAGCTCGATGTGTGGTGTCTGAGGTGAGGGGCGAAGGTGCAGGCGGCCGGGCGGACGGTGTCATCACGACGTCACAGCGACGTCACACACTCCCCCCATTAAGCCAGAATTTTTCCAGAGGGAAAATTCTGTGGCTGGTAGGCGGCAACTGCATTCCGGGACCCTGAAACAGATGAGTGGTGGTGTCAGTAAGCTAAGTACAAGCAACTACTAACCCTGGAAGAAAAAAAACAAGTATAACTCTCGACCATTCATACGTCACCAAGCATTGAACGTTCCTATTACCTGACATACATCACATTCAAAAGGCCCACACACAATCATACGTATGAACAAACCAGCATTCATTCCCGATGCGAGTCGCATTCATTATAATACACGACGCGCAAAGAGGTATTATACGTGAGGTTTAGAGTAAATAGCCACCCAGCCTAGGCAACACCTTGCAACCCGGGCTCGATAAGTAAAATTAAATTGAAAATGTATAAGTCGTAAACTAATATTACGATCTTACTATATTACGATACTAACAATATTACGATTAGTTGGCAATAACACAAGCAAATTGCTCATTAACACAATCGATGCGAATTGCAAGGGCAAAGTGTATTCATTTAAAATAAAACAAACAATGATTACGGCAATGGAAAGTTTGAACCGGTGAACACGTGAGTCATCACTGCGCGCTTGGCGCTGACCGCATTCCATTGTCGCGGACAATTATTTAGTTTCAAAACACGATACAAATTCATTAACGGCAAATGCACAATTCGGAGTAAGATGTAATGAATAATATATCACCGCAGGAGAACGATCAATCATATAGTATACACTACCATAGCTAAAAAACACAAAAAAACACAAGCGAGAATCGAACCAGAGACCGATCCGACAACAACCTTTTAACCACTGAGCCATACGGGAAAAAAATTACATTACGACCAGTCATTACTAAAACTATATGTAACAAGATAATTGGGTACATGATTTAGCTGTAATTGGGAGTTAAAGATTTTATATACTTTTTGTAACAAAGCGTTAAGTTATTTTAGTGATTAGATCATTAGTGATGAGCATTAATCATTACTTTATTAAACTTTGTAGTGAGTTAATTTAAGATCTTTTATATGGAAATTACCAAGACAAATCTGATAGTTAGATATTTAGTTAGATAAATAACAGATTTGTGTAACAATATTACATTCAATAAACTTCTGCGACAATTTATAACAGTAATAACTATTCATGTTTTATGTTAGCATGTTTAAATGAATCGTGAAAACAACACAATGCGTTATCTTGTGAGCTCCAACTCGGAAACAATAGCACTTTTGTTGGCCTTAACTAATAATTATGTAGGTAATTATAACTTCGCATACATATGCGTCTCACATTGCTGTTAATGATACTGTACCCAATCGTTTATAAACATGTTTTTGCTGTAGTAGAATAAGGTTTAATTATTTTATTCAGCTTTTAGGTTTAAAATGAACGATGGTGAAATACGAAATGGTATTTTCTTAAACTTGTACATCAATTAATTTGCTTTAGTTATTAAAGTATATAAATTATTGATTCATGTATAATTACCAATTTTAGTTATTTAAGTATTGAAATTATTTATTTAATTTGTGTGTAAACAACCACTTTAGTTATTTAATGAGGTATAATAATTATTTATTTGATTTATATGTAAATAGATACTTAGTTATTCAAGAATAGAAGTTATTGATTCAATTTATGTGCAAATACCCTCTTTAATTAAAGTTAGTTTCAGTTCAATTAAGTTTGATAAATTCAGTTTGATATAATAACATTTGCGTAAGCACAATAACACATTATAACCAGCACTACTTAAACTGGTTTAGTAAAACCAGATGCATAGCATTTTGTAAAAAGGGAACAAGTTATATATTGATAATTAAGTATTTTTACGGCTGTCAGCGGTTTAATTATCATTTATTTATCATTATATGTTTTATATATTTCAATAGAAACCAGACATTGAAAAAACAATCCTAATGACACAAAAAAATACAAAAAAAAATTAATTCAATAATTGCGACGCAGGAATTTAATGTTTGAGTTCACAATGAACAGTAAATGCATAAATAGATGCATTTTCAAATAACATAGCCATAGGCAGTAACAAGAAGATAAAATCGAAGACCAAAAACATCGATTGTAGCAAAATAAACATTTGACAAAACGAACAAGCAATAATTATACGATGATATTCGTATTTTTATACCAAATATACCAAGATTAAATTCGTTCATTGTTGTCAGTGAGCAACCTGCATGTGACACGTGTACATTTCATTAATAAATGGACGCGGAATTCTAGCTAAATACCTAGTATATAATACGCTTTTTATCTTTAGGTACGTTCATTCTCAACCAGTCCAACTATGGTAGGTACACGTGGTATAATAAATATGCAACTTTCTTAGTAAGAAAGAAAAAGAATAGTTAATTTTAAAAGATAAACGCCGTAGTAGGCGGTAAAAGTATTTAATAATATCTACTATATAGAAATATATCGCCGTACAAAATCACTAGCAGAAGTTTATAGTAGAAAAATGAGAAGAAATGGAAAAGAGAAGGGTGTGAATTCGTTCCATAAGTCAGCCAAAGCAGTATTTATTAGCAATAATTACCAGCAGCAATTAATTACCGTAGTGGCATTTAAAAAAAGCTAATCGCGATGCATACGATCAACGAAAGCGACCTTAGCGCGTCATTAGAGGACGCGAGGCCCTAAATCGCAATACAAATGCGATCAATGAATGTGACCACAGCGCGTCATTTAGTTGACACGTGGCCGCAAGCAAAACGATTATAACTTGTTACTTATGCGGTTGACTAAATTAAATATCACACGCGGCAACAGAAATAGTTATAATATAAAAATGCTTACCATGCGTAGTAAGAATAAATTTGTCTGTTGTGACCGGCGCAACACAACCGACCATCCGTGCACAACAGAACAAAAAGAGAAAATGTCTATTGTGACCGGAATAACACCACCGACTTCCCGTGCACAATAGAACAAGCAATAAAAAACGATATATGCCACTAAAATAATCACACACTGCTTTGGAACGATTTCACACATACACGGTTAAAAAAATAAAATAAAAAGGACTTACACGGAGGCGGATTCCCAACAAAACCCTACCTATATATTCCCATGGGCGCCACTGTCACGTTGGATCGCCTTTGGGTTTGGTTAGAATGAAAAATGTGAGTTGAATGTTACAATTAAAAATCGATTTAATTCATCAAAGAATCTAATACATCCTTTAGCAAATGATTTTTCTTAAGAAAAATTACTAAAAATGCTATTTAAAGATATATAATCAGGGTCGCGTGATTCGGCGATGGTAAGGAGTCTTGTTGGGGACTCGCCTCCGAGGACGTCCAGGAAAAGCAGCTGGTGTACTTAGCTTCTCGGGGTTCAGTCGAATGCAGCCAAAAGAGAAGGCGCGCTCGCAGCGCCTCAGTATTTATAGTAGCTCGATGTGTGGTGTCTGAGGTGAGGGGCGAAGGTGCAGGCGGCCGGGCGGACGGTGTCATCGCGACGTCACAGCGACGTCACAAACTGATTGTTACATAGTTTTAAGGGTATGTCCGTAGATCTATCAGACATTTGTCTTCGTGTTCTAACAGGAAGATCAGTAATATTAATTTGCTTTTCGATAGCATCTTTAAATAAATTCTATTTGTAAAACAAAATATATGGTTCATGTTTACTGTCACGAACTTGTTCGATTTTAGACCAAGTCACTTTTTGCCCCTCTGAATTTTTTGTCCAGTTAAAACTAGCACTAGATTGCATATTTTTGAAGTCGAATATCATATTTTGAGATACATCTATAACATTATAAAGAGCATCTTTAACTTTAGCCCATCTAATTAATGAACTCCACTCAGATGGTGTATAAATATTCTTATGTCTAGAAGCTTTCTCAATGGTGGTATGTATGGAGTCACCCTCATTTTGGGTATGTCTTTTTTCAAGGAATGTATGTTTAATATTAATATTAAGCTCTTTAGCAGCATAAAGATACATATAAAACATTATCCTATTCCTATTTTGACCAGTACAATTATCTGACCATAACTTTGATAATATCGTTAATGCAACTAGCTATTTCGTTTGAGCCCTTCATAGCTACTTGTTTATTCCATAAGTAGCTGGTACCAACCAAATTTCCAACATCAAACACGGATAAATTATGAACTTTCAATAGTTAACAATAATAAAATAAACTAATATCGCCACTAGGCGCTAGCAATACCTTTTGTAAATCAAAAGTGGCACAAAATATTTTAGGATTATTCTGTGAGGCATGTTTATCGTTCTGTTTTAAAGATCTAGACAATTTTTTATTGTGTATGTGATTTTCAAAGTTTTTTTTATTTCCGGAGTGACGGGACTGTTTTTATAAGAATGGCAAACAAACATTGATCCTTTTTGGGTTGGTGATATGACAGATATTGATATTTTTATTCACGACATCTCTACAATGTGTTAATGACTCGCACTTGGTACCATATTTAGTTGGATCAAACCACTCTTTATATAAATTAAACATGCGAGTAAAACTTAACGATCCGTCTAAATAAAGCCTACTACTGTCTTTGCGACAATAATATGAATCAACCGGTTCGAATAAATTCACGTGATCACAAATACTTTTGATCATTTCTGGATCGATCGATGTTTTGTGGTAATTATGCCAACCTCTATTATCAACTAAGGCAAAACTAACAGTATCACTTGATTTAGACATTGTGGTTCTTATCATCTTTGGTCCACAGCTAAGAGTATTTAAAACATCTGTTTGCAAACAATTGACTTAGAATTTTGATTATTCTGAATACAAGGCAAATGATAAATGTATGTAAATGACCTGCGAGATTCACTTTCTGTAATTGTTCTTTTTTATTTATTTTAACAACATGGTTCCTAATAAAATCATACTGTTTAGAATGATCACCGATTCCCCAAAACTTATTAAATATTTCACTTCTTGTTTTGACGTCAATCCTTGACGCATCACTCGGCCCGGTCGACCCCGCCACCCGCGCCCTGCAACGGGCTATAAATATGGAAGCGCTGGCCGCGTTCAGCCTTTTTCTGGCGGCTGCGAGACGAGTTAAGTCAACCAACTCTCCTGGACGAACGGGCAGCAGGATTCTCCACATCAACCCACCCTATCGCCGAATCACGCGACCCTGTGTAATTTTTTATTAATTCCTAATTTTTTTTTCGCTTGCTAAATGATGTCTAAAATTAATTGAGAATTAAATCAATTTTTATTGTAACATTTAACCACGTTTCTCATTTAAACACACCCTAGTAGGGATAACGTAACAGTGGACACTTGAAAGGTGTTTTTTACGTTACAGTGGCGCCCACGGGAATATTATAGGTAGGGTTTTTTTTTTTTTTTTGTATGTGTGAAATCGTTCCAAACCAGTGTGTAATTATTTTAGAGGCATATATTGTTTCTTTTTGCTTGTTCTATTGTGCTCGGAAAGTCGGTGGTGTTGGGCTGATCACAATAGACATTTTCTCTTTTTGTTCTGTTGTGCACGGAAGGTCGGTTTTGTGTTGCGCCGGTCACAACAGACAAATTTTGTCTTACTACGCTTGGTAAGCATTTCTATATTATAACTATTTCTGTTACCGCGTGTGATAATGATATTGTATCAACCGCATAAGTAACGAGTTATAATCGTTCGACTGCGGCCACGTGTCCTCTAAAGACGCGCTAAGGTCACATTCGTCGATTGCATTCTTTGTATTGCGATTTATGGCCTCACGTCCACTAACGACGTGCTAAGGTCACCTTGATCGTACTGCTTCGCGATTAGCTTTTTTAAATGCCACTAAGGTAATTAAGTGCTACTGGTAATTATTGCTAATAATCTGCTTTGGCTGACTTATGGAACGAATTCACACCCTTCTCTTTTTCATTTCTTTCTATTTTCTACTATAACCTTCTGCTAGTGATTTTGTACGGCGATATATTTCTATATAGTCGGTATTATTTAATACTTTTACCGCCTACTACGGCGATTATCTTTTAATATTAACTATTCTTTTCTTTCTTACTAAGAAAGTTGCATCTTTATTATACCACGTGTACCTAACATAGTTGGACTGGCTGAGAATGAACGTACCTAAGATGCTAGCGTATTATATACTAGGTATCTAGCTAGAATTCCGCGTTCATTTATTAATAAAATGTACACGTGTCACATGCAGGTTGCTCACTAACAATAATGAACGAATGTAATTATTGTCTATTTGGTATAGAAATACGAATATCATCGTAGAATTATTAGTTGTTCGTTTTGTCAAATGTTTATTATGCTACAATCGTTGTTTTTGGTCTTCGATTTTATCTCCTTGTTACTGCCTATCGGTATGTCATTTGCAAATGCATCAATTTATGCATTTACTGTTCATTGTGAACTCAAACATAAAATTCCTGCGTCGCAATTATTGAATTATGTTCTTTTTGTAATGTTTTGTGTCGCTAGGATTGTTCTTTCAATGTCTGGTTCCTATTGAAATATATAAAACATATAATGATAAATAAATGGTAAAATTAAGCCGCTGACGGCCGGAAAACTACTTAATTGTCAATATGTAACTTGTTTCCTTTTTACTAAATGCTATGCATCTGGTTTTACTAGACCAGTTTAAGTAGTGGTTATATTGTGTTCTTGTGTTAACGCAAATGTTATTATATCTAACTGAATTTATCAAACTTAATTGAATTGAAACTAACTTTAACTAAAGTGGGTATTTGCACATAAATGAATCAATAACTTCTTTTCTTGAATAAATAAGTGCCTATTTACATATGAATCAAATAATAATATTTATACCTCATTAAATAACTAAAGTGGCTGTTTACACACAAATTAAATCAATAATTTAAAAACTTAAATAACTAATGCGGGTACTTATACATAAATCAATAATTTATATACTTTAATAACTAAAGCGAATTAATTGATGTACAAGTTTAAGAATACCCTTTCGTATTTCTCAATGAACTATTTTAACCTAAAAGCTGAATAAAATAATTAAATCTTATTCTATTATAGCATAAATGTGTTTATAAACGATTGGGTACAGTGTCATTAACAACAATGTAAGACGCATATGTATGCGAAGTTATACCTACATAATTATTTGTGAAGGCCAACAATGGTTCTTTTGTTTCGGAGTCGAAGCTCACAAGATAATGCATTGTGTTATGTTAATAATTTATGTAAACATGCTAACATAAAATGAATAAATATTTCAGTTATAAATTGTAATAAAGTTTATTAAATGTAATATTGTTACAAAGAATCTGTTATTTATCTAACTAATTATCCAACTATCTGATAACTATCTAATTTCACATAACTATATAAACATCAGATATGTTTCTCTTGGTGATTTCCATATAAAAGATCTTAAATTAACTCACTACAAAGTTTAAGAATGTAATGATTAATGCTCATCACTAATGAACTAATCACTAAAATAACACTTCGTTACAAATAATATAAAAATCTTTAACTCCTAATTACAGCTAAATCATGTACCCATATATCTTGTTACTTATAGCTTTGGTAATGACTGATCGTAATATAATCAAAAATTTTTCCCTTATGGCTCAGTGGCTGAAAGGTTGTTGTCGGATCGGTCTGTGGTTCGATTCTCGATTGTGTTTTTTTTTTTGTTTTTTTTTTTAACTATGGTAGCGTGTACTATGTCGTCGACAGTCTCCTTCGACGATGTACTATACATTACATCTTGCCGCGAATTTTTTTTTGTGTTTTTGGCTATGGTTGTGTATACTATGTCATCGATTGTCTCCTGAGGTATATACATTGCAACCTATTCCGAATTGTGTATTTGCCGTTGTTGATTTTGTATCATAATCAGAAACCAGTTAATTGTCCGCGACAATGGAATGCGGCCGGCGCCAAGCGCGCAGTGATGACTCACTTGTTTACGTCAGCCGATCACTCGGCTCAAAACATTGTATTATACTTTATGCTTAGTTATAATGAACACCTTTTTATGCTTTAACAATTCGCATCGAGCGCGTTAATGAGCAATTTGTTTGTGATACTGCCAACTGATCGTATGATTGTTAGTATCGTAATATAGTAAGATCGTAATATTGGTTTACGACTTATACTCTTTCAATTAATTTCACTTATCGAATATGGGTGGTCAGGTGGTGCCTACCAACAAAGACTGGGTGACTATTTGCTATAAAACTCACGTATAATACCTCTTCGCGCGTCGTGTATAATAATGAATGCGACTCGCATCGTGAATGAATGTTGGCTTGTTCATGCGTATGATTGTGTGTAGGCCTTTTTGAATGTGATGAATGCCAGGTTATAGAAACGTTCAATGCTTGGTGACGTATGAATGGCCGAGGGTTATACTTGTTTTTTTTTCCTCTTTCAGGGTTAATAGTTGCCTTGTATTTAACCTACTGACACCACTACCACTCATCTGTTTCAGGGTCCCGGAATGCTGTTGCCACCTACCAGCCACAGAATTTTCCCTCTGGGAAAATTCTGGCCTAATGGGGGGAGTGTGTGACGTCAATCCTTGACGCATCACTCGGCCCGGTCGACCCCACCGCCCGCGCCCTGCAACGGGCTATAAATATGGAAGCGCTGGCCGCGTTCAGCCTTTTTCTGGCGGCTGCGAGACGAGTTATGTCAACCAACTCTCCTGGACGAACGGGCAGCAGGATTCTCCACATCAACCCACCCCATCGCCGAATCACGCGACCCTGTGTAATTTTTTATTAATTCCTAATTTTTTTTTCGCTTGCTAAATGATGTCTAAAATTAATTGAGAATTAAATCAATTTTTATTGTAACATTTAACCACGTTTCTCATTTAAACACACCCTAGTAGGGATAACGTAACAGTGGACACCTGAAAGGTCTTTTTTACGTTACATTGTCTCTTCATCTAGTTTTTGAAAACATTTCAATTAGCATGTTATTTGACACTGTTCACCTAATTTTTTTCCAGATTTTTTAGTACCATTTCGACTATAGTATGACTTTCCAGTATTTTTAAGTCTTTTTCTCTTTACATCTATCCATTCATGACAAAAAATTTCTCGCAATCTGCCCCTGTCTCGTTTTTTGGTATATATTTTTTTCCTGGAATTTAATGGAACTGAAACCTCTTCTGATGAGTATTGTGTAATCGGTGAGGACTCATTGCCATCCATTAGCAAAGACGCAACTGATGGGATTGGTTCTTCTTCACCAAAAAGATAAACACTGCCATTGGGTGACGGCACAGGGGTATGTTCGCTACGTAAACCTAGAAGATCAGGCTTATTAATTGTCATTGAAAATATTTTTGGGCTGTCACACCCATAAGACGTGTTGCTTATTTCATGCAAAGGGTTACTAGCTGAATTAGGATTATTCAAAGACGCATTTTCTACAGTGGATTCATTTGGCTCATGGTTATTTAGGTGTAAATCTTGAAGTCCTGGTTGAGTCAGTTGAACAGGTTCTATTGAAACAATATTTTGCAATGTGTGGTTTTGATTTAATTCTTCACTGTTATCAAAAATGTCTTGCAACAAATTCAGATTGCTATAATTTTTCAATATGTCATCAGTTTCAAATGGTAACGGGGAAGCTAAAAGCAAAAAATCTCTTTGTACAATACCTGAATAAACATTGTCTAAGCTACTCCATTCCAGTGTAGAGTGAGAGAATGACGAATAAATAACATAACAAATAAAACATAACATAGGCAAAGGTGTAGGTAGGTACTTGATAGTAGAGTCACATTTCATCAGTAATAGTTTAAGTCTCATGCATGTAATAGGAGGCGAGCCTATTGTCATCAACCGGGCACAAATCCAAATTATGTAGCAGCTACTCAGAATTACCTGATGAAAAACTCAATAACACTTTGTCCCTGGTGTCTTTGAGTGGGAATCGAACCCAGGACCTCTTGCTTAGTAGTCGCGCTTGCGAGCACTAGACAGTCCAAGACTCCAAATACGTCAATTAAGTTTTATTTTCAAACTAACATAGTCACTAATACTAAAGTTATGATTTAAAACGGGATATTTGCCACGTTATATATTTTAAACTCAAAACAAACATTAAACATAGTAAATATCCTATTTTAAATACTAATTAAGTATTTTTTCTAACTGAAAATCAATTAAAATGTTTGGCCAATGTGACTGTTAAAATAAAACGCGTATAAGGGCCAAAGTACGACATTCGCCCTTCTATCCAAGATATGTCGTTTTTTTTAATTATATGATCTATTATCAACTAAAGATTACTTAAAAATCAATATTATAAACATACGATGATACTATAAAACAATTTAATACTTACAAAGATCGGTGTGTGCATTTTCGTCGTTTTTATAACCTAGTTCATCACTCGAGTCACTATTATTTACATTACCGATTGCTAAATTGACTAAATGCCTACTTCTATTAAACTTAGAACGATAATTGGACGTCATGTTTCACAAATTTATATTTACGAGATAACATTATTCACATAAAAAACTATTGATGTTATTATCACAGCGCGACATCGTTTCGTGTGACGTATAAGTACTCAACTGACTGATTGGCCGTTGAAGTAAACAAAGACACGAGATCTTGCCGCGTACAAGTCTCTAATGACCACTTGGCCTTTATACGTTTAAAATTGTGTCACATAAGCCCTTTAACTTCACTTTTAAATTGTACTTTCACGTACAGATGTGTAATTTTGTTTAATGCACATGGTAAACTAGAGTAAAAGGAGGCATTTAAGCTAAAAAAGTGAAAATACCCAAATTGTTGCAAAGATGAATAAATAAATTAAGAGCGAGTCGGACTCGCCCATGAAGGGCTCTGTGTTAGAGGTATACACTAAACATACCCATTATCTTCACCTAACCATATACCCCTATCACTTTTCACCGGTACAAAAAACTTTATTTTTCATAGTGTTTGTATTAACGACCAAGTTATATTTGCGGTTTCTGAATATAAAAACTGCTGACCACATATCGTTCAAACTAATTTTCGTTGGAAGTTTTTATTACGATCTACAGCATATCTTTTTTTTAGATTTGTCAACTTCAAAAGTTTGAGGACGGAGGGGCGGGGGACCGATACTCATTTAAGCACTTTGGAAGCGTCTATTTTTCAAACGATTGACTTTGAGAAATTGATAATTTCAGGTACCCTAAAATTATTTTTAAATACCTAGACATGCCACATTGTAAAAATATTTTCACGTCAGCTCGATGTATGGAGAGGACCCCTTAAGTCATTCCTTTTTTTATGTTTTTATAAAGTCGGGCAGTGTCAAAGTCAAAATCATTTATTCATTTAGGCCACAAAGTGACGCTTGTGAACGTTAAAAATTTAAATAAATTAATGATTATACATTTACTGCCACGTTCGCAATGCAATAGGCATAACCACGAGAAAGAACGGGCAATAAAACTCGTGGCCACTCTTTTTAACTGCCAGTATAATGGTTTTACATGTTATCTTTGTAAGGAGCTGCAACTGTTTCACATTGTGAGTTATCTACTAATGCAAAATTTAATAGTTATTGATATCATACTCAAGCAATAAATTATGTTCATTTGGTAAGCCTCCCAAAGTAAATATGGTGCATCCACTTACGTCTTTTGATGTAGGCAACTCGCGAACATGACTGTTCAGAGCTATGGTGGAACAGTTTGACCCAAAAAAGTAACGGTATATAAACCTTACAAATTCGATAAATTATAATAAAAAGAGTAGAACAAGAATGCAAATGTAGTAAAAAAAAGAAAATACGGTAATTTACTAAACTATAAAACTGCTTATTGACCTAATAATCAAACATTTGGCCTAATAAAAAATAATATTTATTTCCAAGCACACTTGTCAAGATATTTACACTATAATATGCCTTTAGTATAAGATTATTTTTAACTATTGTCTGAAACGACCTTAAAGGCAAGTCTAAAATATGAGATGATATTTTATTATACATTCTAATACTAAGCCCAATAAAAGAGCGAGAGTGTTTTGTGTAAACGGAAATACGGTACACATAATTTGTGCTTGTTCCTAGTATTAATATTGTGTATGTCACTATTCATTTTGTAAGAATTTATAATTATGTAGTTGTACATGCATAACACTGGCATAAATATATTGTGACGCTACAGTAAGAATACCGATATTTTTTTATTTTTCTTTGAGTGAGACTCTTGTCTCTAACTGGTAAATGGCCCTAACTGCCCGTTTTTGCAAAATAAAAATAATTTCGATGTCAGCAGCCCTACCCCATAATAGTATGCCATATGACATAACACTATGAAAATAGCTAAAATAAACCAATCTAGCCGTATCGACATCAGTCAACCTACGAACCTTCTTAATGGCATAAGCAGCTGAGCTAAGTTTCCCTGAGAGATAAGTAACGTGCGCACCCCACTGCAATTTTGAATCAAGCGTCATTCCTAGAAATAATGTAGATTCAGATGTTTTAAGTACATCATCATTTAGAACTATACTAGGACCAAGGTTTCTGACATTAGGCAGGGCAAACTTAATACATTTTGTTTTTTTGGCGTTCAGATCTAGATTGTTTACATTAAACCATTTAGTTACTTGAATGAACGCACTGTTTATATCGTTAAAATGTTCCTTATTTCTATCTACTTTGCATATCAAAGAAGTATTGCCGGCAAATAGTACAACGTCACAAATGTTTTTCAAGTAAAAAGGTAAATCGTTTATGTAAACAAGAAACAAGAAAGGCCCTAGGATGCTGCCTTGCGGCACTCCTAAATCACAATCAGTGGTTCACAGAATACATCTTTCTAAAAATATTCAATGATGTAGTATGAATGGTTTCGGTATAAGATGGCTGTGACATACGGAAGTACAGACAAGCACACAGATATGGCGAATCTATCAGGGTTCTGATTTTTGCAATTTTTGGATAAAGAATTCTAAAAAGTGCCTACAATGTTTAAAATTCCGATCAACTTGGACCACGCAGAGTTGCGTTTGTTATAACTCTAAAAGCAGTGGCAAAGCTAAGATTTAACGATATTGTCATCCTATCATATGAGATGAATATACGATGAAAAACCGTAAAGCAGTCTATGCATGTAGATCGAAAACCAAGGTAAATCAAGCAAAATGACGAACCCATGGGCGGTATAACAGTTCTTTTTCGTGGCGATTTTCGTTAGGCTCTGTCTGTTGTACCACCATACAATATGAGACAAGAGCTGATGAAATTAGAGCCTGTCTAAAGAGTTCACAACTATGGGATTGTATTATCGCTATGCATTTGGCATTAAATATGCGAGCGTGTTTATGAGACAAGGAATATGCACAGGAATTCTGTGATCTTTTACTCGCAATTGGTAACTTTGCGGTGTGGACTCGCACGAACAAGTGAAAGGCATTTGAGCTATTTTTAGAACATCTACATCTACACAATTCAATATAGGTATTATATACAACTTAAAACATTTTGGGTATCAAATCTGTAGCATAATAAAAAGACAAATTCCGCACGGATGGAGTCGCTGGTACAGCTAGTAGCAAACAATAACGAAAGAAGAGACAATCGAATATCTTGATGGTTTATGATTTCAGCACGACAAATTCAGATAATATTACTTGTGCGGGAATTGTCTTTGTAAAACATATAAGATGAGATAAAAAAAAAACATATTTTAAGACCAGAGAAAAACAATATACCTAGTAATGATTTTCCTCTGGTCTTAAAATATGTTTCTTTGAAGAATTTAGAAAAAATGATATTAATGTATCGATGATATCGGTTGGTTTACCCTATAGCGGTTCCATCGGTTCCATCGGTTCCATCGGTCCATATCAATAGTTATGGAGAGACTAGTTTGATATAATAGTTTTGGAACTTATAATCTAAACTGAAGGTGAGGAGGTAAGGAGTGACTCAAACCATTTTTACCAATAATATTCTAGCTCTTCGTGCGTACCAAACACGACGAGCAATAATTCCCGTTATTGTTTTCGTTACAAAGCCAATGTATAGACTAACAGTCACGATGATGAAATTTGATTATAAATCAGCTTTAATCTCTTTATACTAAACTTTAAAGGGAATTTGAAAACGTTTAAATTTTGTCAGCTTATTTAGACAAGTGAGTACTACATATTGCTTTAATGGGTAATATTGCTTTAATAGAATATTAAACTTGAAATTCGTCCCGTAAAATTTTGCAATTCACGACTTAACTTCATTAGCGATCAAACCCCTTTTATTGCCCAGTTTAACGAAAACCGTGATTTATATAAATAACTAGCTTTTACCCGCGGCTTCGCTGACGTTAAATTCGGGGTAACACAACACTCCTTCATCGTTCGTTAGTAATTTTCGTTTTAATTCTGTACATAGGAACTAATAAGAAATATAACCGCAAGAAGTATTTAAAACACTTCTGTAAACAGTATTGTTTGAGTTCCGTAGTCAAAAATGGCATAACACGGAATCCTTATAGACGCGCTATGTCTGTCAGTCTATCCGTATGTCACAGCCACTTTATGCCGAAACTATTCAGTTTACACATAAAAAAATTGGTAGGTAGATGTTTTCTGTGAACCGCTTTATGATGTTACAAAAAATAAAAAATATTGAATATTTAGGGGGGCTCTTCATACATAGAACTGATTTGGAAAATGGGTCGTTAAAAAAGGATTAAAAATCCAATCAGGTGAATAGATTTTCCACACTCCACATGGACAATCACTTATTATTCAAAATGAGGACTATTTGGGTTTTTATTACATCGAAGATAAGTATCAAAAATAAATCAGTCAAAGTAAATAACAAAGGAATAACCAGTAATGCATAACATGGCACATATTAAACATTTTTCTACAAAATCTTTGAATCTTAAAAGCATTATTTTCTTCAGGAATGAAATTGATTTGAGAAACAATACATATCTGATAATTCGATTATAAATACACAAATGTACCGTTCTGAAAAAAAAACAGTTTAAAAACTATAACCCGACTAAGTTAAAAAGGGGGTCTGAAAAGGACGAACCAAGAAAACAGCTCATTCAGATATGAGCCGTGGTCGCACCTATTGTATACCTACCTAATGTACCCACATTAGGTTTTAGCATTTCTGGCACCCGCCAGAAATGCTTAACCTGCATTAAACAAACGTGGCAGGTAACTAAATGTATAATAGTATCCAATAGGTCCGACCACGGTTCTAGCTTTATATCTGAATGAGCTACTTTCTTGTTTCGTCCTTTTCAGACCCCCTTTTAAAGGTTAAAAATAATAAAATCGGTTCAGTAGTTTAGGCGCTACGGTGGAACATACAAACATACATAGACTGCCAAAAACATTACCCTTTATTTTGGCTTCGCCATAGTTGGGTAAAAATTACTTTGAGGTTCCTAAAACCATTGTTTCTCAAAGTCAGTCGTTTGAAAGATATACGGTTCCAAAGTGGTAAAATAGGCGCGTGTGTCCCTCTAACATTTAAAGTAAGAGAGTGACAAATCTAAAAAAAATATATGCCGTAAGATCGTTATAAAAACTGCCAACGAAAATTGGTTTGAACGATAGGTAGTCAGCAGTTTTTGAAATAAAGCACTATTATTATACTAAATTTGTCGTTTATACAAATACTATTAATAGTAAGTCGAATATAATGGCTATGGTAAGTGGATACCACTACGGAACGCTTCATGAGCGAGTCTGACTCGCAATAGAAAATAGCTTTTATAATGTTTCGTCCTAGGTGATACTTGTAGCCGTTTGCCATTACAAAGCTTTGGTGCATTAAGATTCCGCATTAACAGGATTGGAACCAACGTTCAGTCTCAAGTTGCGTGAAGGTACTCCCGATAATTGTATGGAGTTTAGAAACTCTATAGAGTACGAAGTAACTTGGTCAGTATTCATGACATTATCTACCGAAAGGTGCACAACAACATCACCTTGCATACAGTCAAATGTCAAAGCCATGGTCCGATATATCTCTATAGATACTCTCGCATTTGTTAATAGAGAATATTGGTTCAGCAGGTTTAGCGTGAAATCAGTACATACATACATATACATGCTCGCATTTATACCTAATATTAGAAGGGATTAGCCTAGGCTGTTCCAATAATTACTAGTTTAAATTAAGCGAACGAAGTAATGACAGTGCACCATATGACAATGTATATGTGACAGCACATGCGCAGCACTCAATTATTACAGCGCATGCGTTCTTACTGTCAATATGTAGTAGGTTTGTTCCTTTCAAACTTCGACCCTCTATAAAATCAGATTTTTTTTTGCAACTAATTGTATTCTATGTGTTTTTTCTTGGTTCTGAGCTACTTCCCACGAATTTTCGGCCAAATCAGTTCAGCCGTTCTTGAGTTATAAATAGTGTAATTAACACGACTTTCTTATATATATATATAGGGTGCATAGTCGGCGTTTAATATGCCTCTGCCTACTCCTTCGGGGAAACAGGCGTGAGTCTAACAGTCTCCGGGCGGACAACAAGTACCTAGAAACTGTCACTCGTTTCGTTCACAAAATAGTTATAGTTAGTTTTGTTAAATTTGATTTGTTGTGAACTTATAACAAACTGTGAAGTGTTGATACCGGCCAAGAATCAAGCGACCCGCCGAAATATAGATATATAATTTCTATATTTTATGACCTTAATGTAGAAATCGAGTATTGGTACGGCATTTCGTTTTATTATGATGGGCAATTTAATTTAAATGGATGGCATAGATAGATCTACTTTGAAATAAAGCCTTCGTTTAAAAAACTTATCTGAAGACATTAAAATTATTTGCTCTTGCTATGAAGAAAATAGGGAGAGGCGCAGTCATTACGATATCGAAAAAATCGAGCCCATTATTCATAGTTGCATACCACAAAATAAAAAAATGTATCGTGAGCACGCAATTTGTAAGGGCTGCTTAGAAGTGCTCGCGGTAGCTTCAGAATCTAGTTATGTCTTAAATATTATTCTGGTATGTTTTATGATCTTTGCTATTGAGTTACTACTCCATACTACAAGCAATGACACTGATGATAAAGATCTGAAATGAAACGTAAACAACAATAAATATAAAATGATATAAAATATTTTATGCGGCGTTTATTGCTGATGGAATATTGTTTGATATACTGGTATAATTTAATTAAAATTATGAACCAGTTGTATGAACAAACAGTGTTTGACATACACTGTAAATAGATTTTTGCCATGATATAATATTACATTGACGGCAAACATTTTTTATAGCGGCACCACTATTTTTTATGTGAATCTAAATAATCAATTAGTCATGATCGTAATAATCATTATCGTTTATTGGTTTAAATATTATTATATTGCAGTGTATATAAAGTTCTTTAATATAAAAGTTATGTTTGAACATAGTGATGGAACCAACTAAACCATCTATGCAGTCAATCAATCGTTACTGAATGGAGGCAATATCATTGTCTAAATAATAAAACTATAACCTTATTTATATTGAACTGCCACCTGGTATCAATAAATAAAAGCATAAATATGTAAAAGTTCAACTGTCTTGGCAGACAGGCGTGTCACAAAGAAACTCACACTCACTTGCATTGTGTGAGAATCCCCTCGGTGTGGCCGACACGAAGAGTAGTGTTCTTTGGATACTTTTGCACTTTGATCTATAGTTGCTCTTTACAATGTCCCTGCGCTTACACTCACCTGCTTTCTAAAGAAGTGGATAGTGCATGCTCATACCCGATGTTAGTTTGGATGTTTTGATCGTCAGATTAAAATGTGTTTGTTGCGTTTATAAGTTAAAAGTTGTTCCTTAAACTCGTTTCTTTCATGTATTTGTTGCACTTCACCCAAAATTTTGGAGCGAATGCTTTCTTAAAATACATAATATTATTTTCACTCTTGACGAATGGCAATATGAAAGTAATATTTTGTGAGTTAGCAGTACCATGGAATATTTTGACATGTCTAAATAGAAAGATTACAACTGGCCCCTTTCGGCCAGACGGCTAATGCTGTGTGCAAAAACAGATAAAACGAAAATAACCTGCACTATTGTCAAAAAACGAAAAGTTTTACGAAATAATACGACTGTCTAGCGCTCTGTTTTTAGTCTAGCTATACGCCCAAGTTATTCTTGTTTTCTCTAAATTATTTACAAAAGGAAACAAAATATATATTTTGCAGGAATAAAATAATTACGACATACAATTCGTATGAAGACAATAGCCAGCACAGTGTCCTAAAATGTGTTATAATGTTCACGTTAACTGACACTTTGTGGGCTTGATATCCATTTACCTGAAAACCCGGTTGTTTATGCCCATCAAATACGACCCTAATGTTATTTTATGAATAACGAAAGGTGCGAAACCTTTGTTTGTTTTTTTGTTTGGTTGAACGCGCTAATCTCAGGAACAGTAGTTCCTGAGATTACCAGTAGGTCCGATTCGAAAAATTCTTTCAGTGTTGGATAGCCCATTATTCAAGGAAGGCTATAGGCTATATAACATCGCGCTATGAGCGACGGGAGTGGAGCAGTAGCCTTAAATAACGCGGGTGTAACCGCGGGCATCTTCTTGTATAACTGTAACGATAGAATAATATTGTTACGGACGGGGTAACGGGATTGGAAGGAAACAACGAGTAGCACTGATGACACTTTATTCGACTTCACACACGACGCGCCGTTTATTTTCAACGCAGACAGTCTTTTGCACTGCACTTTTCACTGCACTTCACTGCACTTCACTGCACTTCACTGCACTTTACTGCACTATGCTTTCACTTCACTTTATTTTACTACTTCTTCGTTCTTCCTTTTACTTCTTCCTATTCTTCTTCACTTTACCACTTTTCAACTTAAACTGAACGCTCAGCGCGTCTACACCGCCTTATATACCCCTAGGAATGTTCTAGATCCATTAATTTCGATTGTCTTTTCATTATTCAATTGTTTTTCCATCTCCTGTCTCTTTTTAACCCTTCCATTCCTTCCTGAAGTTTCTAGAATTTGTTAATCTTTATTCGAAATATTTTAATTTGTTTTTCCATCTCCTGTCTCTTTTTAACCTTTCCATTCCTTCCTAAAGTTTCTAGAATTTTCTAATTTTTACTCGAAATATTTAAATAATCTTTTTTTTTTCTTAAATATTTGCCAAATATTCATAAACATTTTCTAAATTTCATAAAAACCATAATCCACATAACTGCTATGACTGGGATTTGAACCCATGCCCTCAGAACGTGAGCGGAATGTGTTATCCGCACGGCCACTGCCTTGTTGTCAATGAGTTGTAAATTTGGCGAACACTTCACAGAATGTATGACGTCATCGAACTAAAAACTCATTTCCAAATAATAAAATAGTCTTCAAACCTCTTTGCTAATTATTGTGTTTCGTGACGACGGTTTGACATGACACCGGCCGTCACACTACCCCCCTCTAAGACATGCGCGTCCCGTGCATCCTTAGACCCATAATACACCGCTCTTCTATCGACATGGACCAAATGATTAAACTTCGTAGCTATAGAAGCCTGTGATCTATGTGTAAGTTTGCTTTCTTTGAGGTACAAAACTTGCCTCCTTGCCACCACCTTTCATTGGAATCTCCTCATCTCCACACTTAAGGATTCCGCCGTTAATGTCTAATCTGCACTGATGATTTCTGAAGAAGTCCAGCCCTACAATGCAATCGTCTACGATGTCTGTAATCACCGCTCGTTGCCAGTATATGTTGTCACCGACTTTTATAGCCACCATCTGTTCGCCTTTAACTGGGATGTACTGACTGGTAGCCGTCGTCAGTCGAAGTGACCTTGACGGTCTTAAAATCTTTCCATTCTTTCTTATCAAACAAGTTCCTATAACCTTTCGTGTCGCACCAGTGTCCAAGGTCAGCGAACAGGTAACGCCATTGACTGCTCCATCGATAGTTAAACCGTTTCCATCCGTGCGTTGTCGAATACGAACTTTCGAAGCTTTCCGTCTTCTGATCAGTGCTTGTATCGAAGTCCTGGCTGTAATTGCTTCCTGATCATTTTTCAACAGTTGAACACTAGCGTCAATCTTACTTCTTTCTGTTACATGTTTCTGACAGCTACTTCTTAAGTGTCCGGGTTCCTTATAGTTAAAACACCTTAGGACGAAAGATCTGCGACCAGTTCTTTCTTCTGCTGCAATAACTCTATTTCGATCACTCGTCACTTCTTGTTGAACAGCCTCGACTTCTAAAGAAAGTGCTAATGCGTCTTTAATGTTGCTGTGGTGTTTCAAGCGCACAGCAGCTCTGACCTCATTGTCATAAATACCGTCGATAAACGCCTGGAGTCGCATGCTTTGAACTTGTTCCGCGGGTGCCGACTGATAAGCTTTTCGTACCAACTTCGTGACTTCCATCGCCCACTGCTGCAAGGATTCGTTTGGATACTGACGACGGTTGCGTAACTTGGCTCGGAACACATATTCTAAGTGCTCGTCTCCAAATCAGGATTCTAGAGCCTCAAACAGCTGTACGTAAGTAGCGTCCTTTCCCACGGCCTCTAGCACCGACAATGCTTCTCCACGCAACGCCAGGATGAGTGCAAACTTGGCCTGGTCGACGTTACAACCGTTGCTTATAGCGGCGGCTTCGAACTGTATTCTGTAGGCCTCCCAGGAAGTGTTTCCATCGAATAATGGTACTTTTAAATAACCACCAGAACTTGATGAGTTGATAGAAACCGAAGGGCTGTTGGCCTTCATCTTCTTTAACTCCTCCTCCACCGTAGCTATGCGGGTGTGTATCTCTTTAGATACAAACGCCATGCGGGACTGCACCTCTTCCGATACTGTCGCCTTGCAGGACTGTATCTCTTCCTCCATAGTAGCCATGCGAGATTGCACTACACCGATACACATCTCCATCTCGGCGATCTTACGAGCGTTCTCCGATATATAATGGCGAATCTCATCCTGGCTCTCCATTATTTCGCTAAGCTGAGATTTAAGCTGCTGCGAGTTCTCCTGAAGCTTGGATTTAAGCTGCTGCAAGTTCTCCTGAAGCTTGGATTTAAACTGCTGCGAGTTTTGCTGGAGTTCGGATTTAAGCTGCTGCGAGTTCTCCTGAAGCTTGGATTTAAGCTGCTGCAAGTTTTCCTGAAGCGATTGTTGGAATAGTGCTGCGAGGTCTGCAAGAGATAGCGGGCTATCTGCACCCCCGGATATAGGTAACCCTCCTTCAGATCCGCTTCCTTGCGAAAGAGTTTCCATGGCCACGACTTCCGGGCTAGAATCGTCTTGCTCTTGAGCGGCAGCCTTCGCACGTGTGATAGCTCCTTTTCTCGGCATCTCTCACGTCTTCGAACCTTTCTATCCCACTTCTGATACCAATTGTTACGGACGGGGTAACGGGATTGGAAGGAAACACCGAGTAGCACTGATGACACTTTATTCGACTTCACACACGACGCGCCGTTTATTTTCGACGCAGACAGCACCAACACTAGCGTCTTTTGCACTGCACTTTTCACTGCACTTCACTGCACTTTCCTGCACTATGCTTTCACTTCACTTTATTTTACTACTTCTTCTTTCTTCCTTTTACTTCTTCCTATTCTTCTTCACTTTACCACTTTTCAACTTAAACTGAACGCTCAGCGCGTCTACACTGCCTTATATACCCCTAGGAATGTTCTAGATCCACTAATTTTGATTGTCTTTTCATTATTTAATTGTTTTTCCATCTCCTGTCTCTTTTTAACCCTTCCATTCCTTCCTGAAGTTTCTAGAATTTTCTAATCTTTATTCGAAATATTTTAATTTTATTTTTCCATCTCTTGTCTCTTTTTAACCTTTCCATTCCTTCCTGAAGTTTCTAGAATTTTCTAATTTTTATTCGAAATATTTAAATAATCTTTTTTTTTTCTTAAATATTAGCCAAATATTCATAAACATTTTCCAAATTTCATAAAAACCATAATCCACATAACTGCTATGACTGGGATTTGAACCCATGCCCTCAGAACGTGAGCGGAATGTGTTATCCGCACGGCCACTGCCTTGTTGTCAATGAGTTGTAAATTTGGCGAACACTTCACAGAGTGTATGACGTCATCGAACTAAAAACTCATTTCCAAATAATAAAATAGTCTTCAAACCTCTTTGCTAATTATTGTGTTTCGTGACGACGCCGACGGTTTGACATGACACCGGCCGTCACAATATTATTATACACTTTGCTAATTACCTGCTCCAGACCACACAGTAAAAGAAAAATTGTTAAAGAAATTAATGCGTTTGTTAAGTCAGCCTTAAATAAAAAAACATATTTGATGTTTAATCTAAAAAGTGACATTTTAACTTACAAATTGTCTCGTAATCTGATTTTAAATTGTCTTTCGGGATATTTACCACGTACCTTTGTTCGAATGACCGATATTTCAGCATTTATGCAAGCGCCATATTCATGGATGTACTTGAAATTCCCATATTGTCTCGTAAAGTCGTCAAAGCACATTTGCAGAAGCAGAACCTTAAAACCTAGCAGTACCACTATAGTCAGTTTATAAATATAAAATTAAACGTTGTCTTTCTTTCTTTCTTTACAATCTTACACAGTACGTAGTAGGCTATTAACACATTTTTAGATGACGTAATGCCAAAGTTTTAACCACAAAGTATGTGGCATTTCATTTTTTCTTAACAGTAGCTAGCCGTAATCAACCCCGATAAGTTTCAGAAGGACATACCCACAGAGAATCCTCCATCAACAAACAACTAAACAAATTCAATCCAACTTTAATCAAATTTTTATATCTAGGTTTAACGTAAACTCAACAATAACTGTATTCTATGGGCACGGTGCACAATAATACGTGCAGTAAATTAGATTATTGTGAATTTTTTGATACCCAGTAGCGAGTGACTTTACCAGTTATAGCGTTGTTCGCATGCATCCACTCCCTCATGAAAGTAATAGAGCCATTAACTTAAACGTAGACGGCATTGACGCCAATGAGTCAGATGCCTTAATAATCGCAAACCACTAGTAATAAGCCCCTTATTTTTTTCTGTTCCCCTATAATGCTGAATTGTGAATGGTGACGATATTGTTATTCAACAGACAAATAGGACCATTTATATCACACGCAGTGACAGTAGGCGCTTAATGGAAAATACGGTTTGAATGCATATTGATTTTCTTCTCGTAATAGTGTGAGTAAACGTATAGAAGTCTCATGTCTTATGATGAAGAGACTTGATAAGATATTATTTCATCAAGAGTTTGGTGGTTGCTTTGCCTTCGCACTAAAGACGGTAAACCCCACTTCAAGCATCGTATGTGCATTTCAAACTCATCGCGTTTAGCAGTTTAAGTTAAGATGTAAGCCTCTAATTATTAATGTCATAAGCGATCCATTAAGTTATATTAGAAAAGAGTTCTGTTAACATATCCAATAAATATACCTTAATGCAATGCCTTAATCTAATATTATTCTGCTTTTACCTACACAATTAACATTTTTAACGTCTATAAATAGCCAAATTGTTTTTACTCTGGAAGGCTGCGAGTGTAGCAGGTAAATATATAATAGTTCGTGACATTTCAATTAATTCCTATTATTTAGATAATAATCAATTCGTAATACGGTTTATTTATACATATAATAATAATTAATAATATTTCCGACATGACATTTTTATGTGCCTATTCGTAGTGACGTTATAATTCATTAATTTATACTAGACATATTATTACATTATAATTCATTCATCATCATTGGTTTATTTTTATTTTCTTTTTGACATTTTATTTATTTGACTTATCTAGTTATTACTGACTCATTATACCTATTTTGTTAATGAATTATGACATTATTATGATTTTGCACCGCTGTCGTAATTACATTCGCGTAATTACATTACATTATCAATTATTTGTTTTTGTAAAAAAGCTCTTGAGCTACATGCGACCTTGAAGTTTACGCAAACAAGTATGTCGATCACGTAGTGTATTGGTCTGTGATGTGGATACACACACAGTGTGAGAAACCTGTAACAAATGAATGAAACATACATCATAACCTATTACTGCCCGAAGTCCCTACTCTCGTCTTTACGAAATAGATAATATATAAAGTTTACCTCACCTTTGGGGTCTAGTACTCGCGCTTGTGTGACCTAGGTGCATCACCTCCCGAGGTATTCTACTACATTGATCGACAGCCACCAAGTTTACACCTGACAACTAATAGCCTATTAGGTACTTAGCGCCATATTCATGGATGTACTTGAAATTCCCATATTGTCTCGTAAAGTCGTCAAAGCACATTTGCAGAAGCAGAACCTTAAAACCTAGCAGTACCACTATAGTCAGTTTATAAATATAAAATTAAACGTTGTCTTTCTTTCTTTCTTTACAATCTTACACAGTACGTAGTAGGCTATTAACACATTTTTAGATGACGTAATGCCAAAGTTTTAACCACAAAGTATGTGGCATTTCATTTTTTCTTAACAGTAGCTAGCCGTAATCAACCCCGATAAGTTTCAGAAGGACATACCCACAGAGAATCCTCCATCAACAAACAACTAAACAAATTCAATCCAACTTTAATCAAATTTTTATATCTAGGTTTAACGTAAACTCAACAATAACTGTATTCTATGGGCACGGTGCACAATAATACGTGCAGTAAATTAGATTATTGTGAATTTTTTGATACCCAGTAGCGAGTGACTTTACCAGTTATAGCGTTGTTCGCATGCATCCACTCCCTCATGAAAGTAATAGAGCCATTAACTTAAACGTAGACGGCATTGACGCCAATGAGTCAGATGCCTTAATAATCGCAAACCACTAGTAATAAGCCCCTTATTTTTTTCTGTTCCCCTATAATGCTGAATTGTGAATGGTGACGATATTGTTATTCAACAGACAAATAGGACCATTTATATCACACGCAGTGACAGTAGGCGCTTAATGGAAAATACGGTTTGAATGCATATTGATTTTCTTCTCGTAATAGTGTGAGTAAACGTATAGAAGTCTCATGTCTTATGATGAAGAGACTTGATAAGATATTATTTCATCAAGAGTTTGGTGGTTGCTTTGCCTTCGCACTAAAGACGGTAAACCCCACTTCAAGCATCGTATGTGCATTTCAAACTCATCGCGTTTAGCAGTTTAAGTTAAGATGTAAGCCTCTAATTATTAATGTCATAAGCGATCCATTAAGTTATATTAGAAAAGAGTTCTGTTAACATATCCAATAAATATACCTTAATGCAATGCCTTAATCTAATATTATTCTGCTTTTACCTACACAATTAACATTTTTAACGTCTATAAATAGCCAAATTGTTTTTACTCTGGAAGGCTGCGAGTGTAGCAGGTAAATATATAATAGTTCGTGACATTTCAATTAATTCCTATTATTTAGATAATAATCAATTCGTAATACGGTTTATTTATACATATAATAATAATTAATAATATTTCCGACATGACATTTTTATGTGCCTATTCGTAGTGACGTTATAATTCATTAATTTATACTAGACATATTATTACATTATAATTCATTCATCATCATTGGTTTATTTTTATTTTCTTTTTGACATTTTATTTATTTGACTTATCTAGTTATTACTGACTCATTATACCTATTTTGTTAATGAATTATGACATTATTATGATTTTGCACCGCTGTCGTAATTACATTCGCGTAATTACATTACATTATCAATTATTTGTTTTTGTAAAAAAGCTCTTGAGCTACATGCGACCTTGAAGTTTACGCAAACAAGTATGTCGATCACGTAGTGTATTGGTCTGTGATGTGGATACACACACAGTGTGAGAAACCTGTAACAAATGAATGAAACATACATCATAACCTATTACTGCCCGAAGTCCCTACTCTCGTCTTTACGAAATAGATAATATATAAAGTTTACCTCACCTTTGGGGTCTAGTACTCGCGCTTGTGTGACCTAGGTGCATCACCTCCCGAGGTATTCTACTACATTGATCGACAGCCACCAAGTTTACACCTGACAACTAATAGCCTATTAGGTACTTATGGCATCCTGCGTGAATCTGAAACTGCACATACATACGCAGGTATATTATACAACATCTAAAATAAAATGCCCACAAATTTGTATGAATGTACTGCTATACACTTTGCCGGATAACGAACTAAGCTGCACTTACCATAGTTGTCTTGAGTACTTCGTCTCATATTATCTTGTTCACAAAGCAATGTTATATTCTGCGTTATTTTATATATGTATGTATTTACTTGCTGAGTATCAAATAATTGAAAGCGTGCTCGTGATAAATTTTATATGCGCGCAGATACGCCGGCTGTAGTGCAGCCACTGGACTGGCGTCCTGGCCAAACAAGTGTCCCCCCGTACCACACGCGGCACACGCCTTCACGCGCCACTCTGGCGCCGAAGCATTAATTCACACATAAGAGACATAACTCAGTTATGAGTAGCTATGGCCGTACTGTTTTTGTTACTTAAATACTGATGATGGGTATACTCTTATTATAAAACTTTATAACTATTTAAGTGTATTATGTTTTAATAAGGTATTTATTTACGTAAATTTATTACTATTAGTACATTATTTATTTTATATTATGTATCTACCTATCTATTTACACCTATACATTTTCTGATATCTCTTTCGTGAGTCACTTAGGGCCTAATTGAAAATCGGAGCCAGGTACCTATGCGCCTGGCACATGCCGAATTAGGTCCTTTTTTGACCACACTCACTTGACCTTAAACAACTTTTTTCTTCTCCTGTCTGTATAAGTATGTTATCTTTTTTTTTTATTACTGTTTGTTCTACTGTAATTGTTATGTAATTTCTTTTTTCTTTTGTTCTTATGACTGTTCTTTATATTTTTTTTATGTATGTAACTTGTGTGGAGTCAAAATAAATTTATTTCATTCATTCATTCATTCAATAAATAGTAATTTTCTAATGTTGTATTCTTATACGAAAATAAACCTAATGCTCTTCAAAATTATAGTTATATTCTATTACTACCAGGAGTCATCAGCATCATTGTAGCAAAGTATCCAAAATTTTTGGTATTCGATCGTCTTGGAATCAGTTTCAGTTTTCTAGACTAACAAAATTATTTTTCTTAGCGAGACTGACCCTAGAACGACTATCAAAGAAAATAATTATGAAGGCGTTTTTAAATCATTGAGGCGACGAGAGGGACAACGGCCTGGAAGAGAGCATGTTATTTTTTGTCATTCTGTTATAATGCAGATGCTGACGAACTGATCTTTACGGATCTGAAAGATGCGTCATCCTTCAATCGACGAAATCTTTTTTGCTAGCTCCGCTTTACTATAGTATTTTAATCGTATTGGATTGTTCGCTGCAATACTTGCAGAACATGTTGTCCAGTGTCAATATTGCCTTAGGACTTCTTGGGCTCAGGATGAATTTGGATAAGACCAAACTCATTTTTAATGAACACGTCATCCCTGGGACAGTTTACGTCATAGGGGCAAGACTCGCAGCTAGGTAGAGACAATTTTGAGAGTGCAATCACAGCTCAATGCCCAAAGACCAAGGTGTTCAGTTCATACAATGCGTCCTGTCAGTCATAACGTACGGAGCTGAAACGTGAAACATGGAGATGAAGCTAGCTCACCGATGTAATATGAACGATGACAAATAGTGGCTGGATGGCAATAAAGGGAGTTTCAGTACAGTGGCGTACTCTGAGGTATTTTTACGTCCAGCAGTGGATTGCACCAGGCTAACGTGATGTGTGATGTGATGTGATTCGAATAATGATGGAGCAAACAGCCATGGATGCATTTCAAAATCCGATACATAAGCTTTTCTACACATCTACTTACTTTACTACCGTAACATTTTAAAGTCACTAAGAGGTATAGAGAATTATAGAGTACCTTTCTTATTCGATAGCTATTTACGACACGACCTCTGTTTAACCTCTAGAGCCCCAGCGGCACAAAAACGTGCCAGTAAACAAGTATTACCGTTGAGCCCCGCTGGCACAAATTTGTGCCACCAAACCCCGACCGATTTAGAACTGTATTTGTAGTAAAGATAAGTCTTAAAATCGTTTCTAAATGAATGTTCTCAACGGCAGATAATATTTTACAACCATAGACAAAGATAGAAACTAAAAATATTGTAAGTAACATATAAAAAAATAGTGTGAAGTTAGTACAACTGAAAACTGCGCCGCGCGCTATGAAGTTCGAGTTTGAATATTGCAGGAATCGAATACAGAACTCGTAAAATAACATTATCTTTAGATTACCAGTCTATTCATGAGCCAGTTCCCAAAATTTCGTGTAATTGATCACACCCTTTAGTCAGAAATCAACATAATACAGCAATATAACTATATTCGGCAAGTACGCCGATTTCAATAGGATATGTTTGTTTCTTGAGGTCTAATCAGAATCTTGTTTACATTGTATTTCATAGCCACATCATTGAACAACCCGACACCGTTTAGAGTGTGTGAATAGAAGCAACAGAAACGGAGCAATAAGAGTTTTTGTGACCAGGGTCAGAATACGCTTACGATAAGAGCCCGCCCGCGGTGCTTGACGGATAGTTGACGTAAATAATGGCGGTCCTTGAGAGGTTAAACAGGAAATAAAATAACAATGCAAGGTACAAAAAAATATTTTAAGTCAAAAGTATAAAATTAATTCTAAATAAAGCGATAAAAATGTTAGCGTGTTTTGAATGGACAGCAAAAGATTTCTGATTGTTGAAACTAACTTGCCAAACTATCAATCAAGCGTAATACTCTACACAGTAGTTATGGTTTAAAACGCCGTCATACTTTTAGAAAAGTTATATAAAGATAAAAGCTAAATATACTGAGTTTGCAACTGACGGCGCGTCATGGCGTCGTCGCCTTCGTGTTCGGTCGCCTCCTTAAGTTTTTCATTGAGGTCATTAAAAGCACACTTGGGGAATTAGGCTGGTTGTACTAATTAAACTAAACACGGGGAGTCGGCAGACGTATGCCACATAAAATCGGATGCTATTCTCAAAAACTTTTAAACGCTGATGAGTTGTAACTTGAAGCAGCAATTTAAACTTTGAATTTATAATGAATTTCTCAACTAAAGTTGAAGAGAGAATTCGCTCTTGTGACGTGTAATTTCGGTAATTTTCCTCCAGGCGTACTGTATGAAATAAACATTTATGGAACTCGATTCCAAGTTTGTGCAATAGCAAATTGTTTACCTTATTTTAAATTGTCCTTCGGGATTTATACCACGTACCTTTGTTTGGAGTAACCGTATAAATCCGGTACGTGGTATAAATCCCGAAAGACAATTTAAGATAAGTTTAAATGACCACGTAAGTTTAAATTCCTAAATTGTTTACCTTTCATCTGTATGAAAGTAAGCTGGAGAAAATTATGAGCACGAACTATATATTCCTAATATAATAAATAATAAATCATGTTCAATAGCGTGAAGTACGATGAATCATTCAACAATGTTATTCGGTAAACTCCACCTTTACGTAAGTATGTAATAGTTGTTCACAAGTTTTACGTCATGTGAAACCGAAATCAAGAATTACTACCGATTTATTTACTTACTTACAAATATGAAGTCAGAATTATGTCGCCGTGGAAGTTATTTATGGAATTTATTCACTATCTGGTTGGTGAAATATGTTCCACACATCTGGCAACGAAGTAATACTGTCTGTATAAATGAAAAACGTCAAGAGATTCGTATACAGAGCAAATTTTTGTCTACATTGTGGGTAGATATTTATTTGTAAAAAACATTTTTATATTTATTCTAAATATGTTACAAAATTGTAATTATAGGTTAAATAGCTCTTAAAAATCATTGACAGAAAAGAAATGTTAACATTTCATTAAAATCATAACGAAGTTACAAGTAATTTTCCTGCTACATCCCTTTCTAACATAGATGGCAAGGATAGCAAAGAAATATAAAAACAGGATGTGCGGCGGTGTTCAATTCAACCAGCTCGTATACAACATGTAACAAATTTAAATGCACTTCCTGAAAGTAGTTTGTTCAGAATCGGCTACTGAATCCATTACTGTCATTTTTAATTTTGTTGAGTTTTTGTTCAAAAATAATAAAAATAACGTAAATTATAGTCACTCATTTATTTCAAAAGTTGAAATATACGAAAATAAACCTTAAGTCAAAGCAGAACGCCTTCTTTTAAAATGCATTTGTTTAATGGTTCGACGTTGGGTCACTCGAACGCACACATTAGTACAACACAATAGCGGCAAAAGACAATAACACACAATTTACCACCAAAATATCTATCATCTATCTTTCGCTTACGTAATAATCAACAGGCAAGAGCGAGACGTAATGTGTCGCCCGCGCTGGCCAATGACAAGCGCTGGCGATGCGCTTAGACAAGTTATGACAAGTATCCATTCTAGTCATCCATCGGGAATCTGTCAGCGAGAGTTGCGAAAAAATATTTTAATGGTGCGAAAGAAATTGTAATTATCAACATGACGGTGCTGGTGTGGAACGTTCTGCATCATCTTGATGTTAACTTGTCGCCCCCGGACTTTTTCACTGTGGGAAAATGTTAAATCACTAGTTTATTGTAAGGAGACAACCTAGGAGTTAAGTTGATACATATTAGCTGCTTTTGAAACAGTGAAAAGATGTGATGCGTGAGGGAACAGTGAAGTGAAAATAATGTGATTTTATCCTGTAAGTTATTTGATTATTCTATTAATGTAACTATTAATTTACAACTTTAAACACGTCGATCTTGCTTTATTCTCTCATTGATATTCTTTTACTTTATCTATCAATAATGGTAGGTAACTAAATAGTAATATACAATATTATGAAACAATGGATCGTGTGCATGTTATTAACAAACAATACCTAATTTTATACAAAGTCGACTGTCCACTCCAAAGCCGAAAAGTGTGATGGAAAGAAATAGGTAGTCATATCTTTGGATTTTGGAAATATCAACAGTAGCTGACAAATTACTCAAACATCATTTTTGTAAACCCCACTCTATCAGAGAGTGGTATAAAGACTAAATTTCAAACATTTTGTTTATATCGTATCGTATTTCGTTCCTATCAGATCGCTGTCGTCTGTTTACCATAGCAACCGTTTCGTGTGTAAGTGTGCGTGCGCAAATTTATAGTGACCACGCTTTTTACTTTTAATCGAGTGTATACTTTCTTCAAAAAACAATATTTACGCAAATAAAAAACAAAATTAAATGCATGCATTATGATTGTAACAAGTTATTCTAATTGGGGTGTCTGAGGATGTGCGTTATTTCATTTACACGTTGTATATTAACAATATACTAACACGTTCCGATCAGAATCAGCCTGTACCTGAAAAAGAAAATGAAAGCATTGTAAAGCACCAAAATGCAATAATACTATACTAGTTCTTACTATATTTGACCTCCGACCTTGATTTGAAATTTGATCCGAATTGAGCATAACATCTTGGTTGATCAGTCAGTGCCAGTAGCAGACTTTCACAAGTATGACGCATAAAATAGGTGGTATGGTACAAAATATCGCCCAGACAACAGACGAATAGGCCAAAACAAAACCGCAAGTAAGTACTACTTCTGTCGGCAAGTGTTGATTACACAAATTGATTAAAAACTTCTAGCAGTTTATAATTAGTTTGCCTCTGTGCATATTGCCGTGGCACAAGTTTTGTGCATGTATATAGTAAAATATTTGTAGAAGTTTCAAACTTAGACGAATAAAAACAATTTTTGTTCTTGTGATTGATCAGTTCAATTATCATTCATGAAAATACTATTATTATAGTAAATAATCACAGACCCTGAGATTTGTACAATATAAACTTCTCTTGTAGTTTTATCCTTTTTCATTCAATAAATGATAACAACATAATTATTGTTGGATTAAAATGAATAATCCAAAATATTTTCTGAGTTAGAAAAACATAATTATTTTACGTTTAGTTTTTATCTTAAATATTTAATTATAACAATTTATATGTTTTGTATCTGTCTTAATTCAGCAAAGTAAAATGTACAAATCTTGAAAAAAAAATATTCTCCTGCTACATAATCAAAAAAGACATAGTCCATAATAAGTTCTAATCTAGCCATCAAATAATCGCAGTTTCATTTTAATTTAGACTTTAATGAAACTTCAAACTCCCAATTCAATAACTGGTAACTCTATAGAACCTGTTAAATAGCCCCTCCATAAATACCTTGATACAACAAATTGTAATAAACATAAAGAAGACTTGAAGACTTAGAGAGGAAATCTGTTTTATGCGTTCACGGGAAAAAGGCAATCTAATAAAGATAATAAAGATTGCACCTTCAAGTCAGATACATATTAAATTAACGTAATAAGTAAGAATGAATTTCAAAAAGATTGTTGTGTTTTACAGTACATTCTTATTTTAGCTGAGAAATTTTGTAGTCTTAGTTTGATAGTTAAATGATAACAATGGACTGACCTTGTTTGACTAGTGATGTCAAATTTTGGTCATTTTGACTATTGATTCAAAATATACACGTCAGTGTATATTGTGAATCAATAGTAGAGTAAAACTAATAGCGCATAATAATATGCTTGTGATCATTCTCAGCAAAACAGACGATGTATTTCATGGAACCTTATAATTGTGCTCATTTATCGAACAGAATACTCTATTGATCCGTATCTTCAAGGGTTTTTAATATCTTTGTATGAACAACAAACTTCACCAGATCATTAAGCTTCCTACACGGACCCTCAAATGTACTCTGCCAGTTCACCAATTGAACCGATAGTAAAATGTTTCGAGAAGCCACAGAATCCCATGTTAACTGTCAAGACCGTCGTAAAAGTTCGAATGTAATCCGACTTGATATATTCCAGTACGAAAACAAGTTATATGTATTGAAATTATATGTTTACTTGGGGTATCCTTGAGACTGTAGTAATTTAATACTAAACTTAGTAATTCCTATATGTCAACGTGGGTAATAACATAATCGAGCTTAAATAAACAGTCACTGTAGATTTTATTTGAAATAAGATGATCGTATTTCATGTAAAAGTAAAACATGTAGTTTATGCCGTAGTTCTAAAACACAAAATTAAGAGGTTCCGATACTATAACGAGAAAAAAAGCAGCTCTGATTTAAAATAACTTAATCCAAAAATAATGTTTGTTACTACTTACATAAATTCAACATTTAAAAAGGCTAGTATTATCGAAAGCCATTTCAAAGAAAATATTTTGATAAATGCCGTTTTCTTGGTACGACTTACTGTAAGATAAATACATTTTAATTTTACGACGCGATCTTATAAAGCAAAGGCGATTAAGGGGCTTGGATCCTAATACCCAACATCAAAATATCATTATGAAAGAGCGAGTGACTTAAATCCAAGATTTTATACTCTTTTTTCAAGTAATATACTTCCAAACAGTACAAAATGGAAGTTTTACCTTTTAATTTTAGGCTAACGGCTGCCAATTCCAATTTAAAAAAAGAGAGTACTTTTCCTTGTTTACGGCAGAGCAGACGGAAATTCCAGTGCCAAGAAATTCTTAAAGAAAAATCATTAACTTCAAGTAGATATCGTGCTGGAAAGGTTTCAAACGCGTGTTACAGATTTTGATTATTTGTACATTTTAGGATGTTTGCTATATTATACTAGGTGTAAGGGACGGTGTAACAAAAACTAATACCAGTGATTCAGTTCATTATACTGAGACCCTTGGCGGTCGAATTTTCCGGAAAGATCTAATAACTCAATAATTTTCCAAAAAATTGCGATGTAAATAGTAACACGCAAACTCGCACTATCAGCTGTTACGGCCGTACAGCGGCGGGTGGTAGCGGCAGTGATTACGATGTACTGGTGCCCTTACGGCGCTTGTATACGGTAAGAAAATACGCCGGGCCTATGCAAGAATTCGTGTCGTAACTAGAAAATAACTGTGTACACTGCTCGCAGCGGTGCACGAAAAAAATCTTGTCTGCGCAAGACACGACGCGGCGAACGTTGTTGCGGAGCATTGGGGGGCGGAGTAGTAGGGTTCACACAGCAAGGTAAGTAGTGATCTGTGGGTAGATTTGTTGTGCGTTTGGTGTGGACGTGCATTGCAGCGTAGAGTACAAAATGGCTGATGAGTTACTTATAACTTTAGTAGAGGGACAACCGGTATTGTGGGACAAAACTTTAGAGATATATAAAGATAAAAGACTCACATTCGAAGCATGGAGAGAAATATTTATTATCTTAAACAAAGACTTCGACGACATTGAAGGTAGTAGAGCCTTGCTGATTTCAGCATGAATGGGTCGGCTTGACCGGGGAAGTACAACCCTCTCACAGAAAATCGACGTAAAGTAACAGTACCTAAACTGTTGCGTTTCGTTCGGTGAGTGAGAGTGCCGGAGGCCCTAACCCCTATTTCTTCTCCCTCATCCCACTCCTCATCCTATCCCCATTCCCAACCCCAAGGGGCAGCAACGCACTTGTGACTTCTGTGGTGTTGCTTGTGTCCATGGGCGGCGGTAATTGCTTACCATCAGGCAATCCGTCTGCTCGTTTGCCGCCTATTAACTTAAAAAAACAAACATGAAAAACGTAAAAAAAAATAATATGGTAAGTACCTATAACATATTACTTTTTATTAGAATTTTCAAAAATACAGATTATTATATAACAGAGTCTATAAATGATTCTATTTTCACTCGGGAAACCTGGAAAAAGAAGATATCGGTGTTTTAATTTTTAGTTAAGAATGAATGATGTACGTACGTTTGAATTGTCCGTAATTATGCAAAAAGGAACCACTCGACAAAGAACAATGCCCATTTCTGGCCCAGTTTGGAACTCATGAACAGCACAATAAAGTTTCAATTAGTTGTTGAATAACCCTTTTTATTTATAACTTAATTTATAGGCATTACTAAAGGTGTGCCGAGAAACGAATTCAATAAATGGGTTTAAAAAGATGTGTTAACGTCTAAATAGCCAACACGTAATAGATCAGAAATTGCCAGTAAAGAAATCATAATATTAAATCGATTATCCCTTCTTCTTTATCGATTTTACATTTTCTCTACTCAAAATGATTTGAGTTAATAGCAAATCTCTACTTGATCCTTAAACATTTAAAATGTGTGTATTTTTAAGGTATATATGCGATTAACTACAAATAAGTTCGATTTTGAACCAAATATATAGATAACCTATGTTCGAAATCCATATCGATTAATCAATATCATTTAAAAACTGTAAAATGGCAACACTTTTTTGACCCTTAAGTAAATGTCAATAATGACATATTCAGTTTATTTTGTTTCTTACCTATTTGTTTTGCTCGTGTACATTGTGAATGCTTTTTAGGTTTTTGGATCTTTTACGACTTCTGGATTTTTCTTTCCAATTTCTACCCTTACCAAATGATTAACTAATTCCTACTCGTATCTACTCAAAACTATGAAATACTTTAACTATCCTAATAAAAGTGGGTACACACCTAATGTTTTGTGAGCATATAAAAGTACTTATTGTAATAAAACTATGAATGTGACCATAATGTGACGGACCTCTAATCAATCTCAAAACTCTAGTTTAACACTCTTTTATCGAATGCAATAACAACTACTACTATTTTTGACTGTCCACATCTGGGCCGGCGTCTCTAAGAAAAATGGGCATTGTTCTTTAGATTTTTGCTTTTTTTGAAGAATACTAATTTAAAAGTGGTTTATTTTCTTATTAAAAAAAGATTCACATGTTTTTTTCCTTGGAAACAAGTTATACAAAATGCAGAAAGGAACCAACAGCAAAAACACACATTATATATATTGCAAAACCGAACCACAGCACCACGGGACTCGATTCTTCAAACAAATAAACCGTATTAATTCCATGTCATTTTATACAAAACAGATCCACTGATACTTGCGCGCCCTCTGCCCGACCGACGACTGCACGAAAAAAATCTTGTCGTGTCCACGTTCCGATTGGTCTTGTCTGCGGAAGACACGAAAAGTTTTCGTGTGTAGAACAGACAAAATTCTTGTCGTGTACACGAAGAATTTGTCTTGTCTGCCGCAGACACGGTAAATTTTCTTAACGTGTACAAGCGCTCTAACTGTGCTACGGCCGCGCGCCGCGGCCGAAGTCACATCAGAGTAAACGCGCTTACACATGTTTAGTTCTTAGAATTTTACATAAAATATTAGTGCAGGTCGACTATAGTTACGATTTCATTACATTATTATATGGAAAAAAAGGAAAAGAGAAATCGGAAAATTCATGAAAAAATCCGGAAAATTCGACCGCCAATGGCCTCAGTATCATGAACTGAATCACTGGTATCGGTTTTCGAATTACATTTTGTAGCTCGTAGTTATTCGTTCGGCGTGTCGAGCTTTTAAATTATTGGCATTGTTTTTCATTAATCAATTGGGAGAATATGTATGCCCGATTGCCAAGCGCAAAGTTGAATAAAAATATCTTATCTAATAAGTTAAACTAATTAAATAAATATTAGCTAATATATAAATAAGAAAATTGTTATAGTCATACTATAACATTATACAGAGTGGCGCAAAAGTAATAACCTTATAGAAATTCCTTATATTTTTTATGACATCTACTTTCATTATGATATTGAAAATTTTGTAGTAATCAAATGTAAATTTTTTCACATTTTCACACAATTCACTAAAAATAATCATGGACCGCTTTATTCCCAAAAACTAGGTAAAAAATAAAAGGAAATAAGTATCTGAGTTCTTTTCTAAAATTGACCGAACCAACTTATTAAAGTCCATCAATGCCTGCAAATTTATTGTCCAGGTTTAACAGCAATCAACTAGTAAAATACTGTTAGTCCTTAGGATTTGCACACAATCATAATTTTCGAATTCATAACCTGGCTTACGACTGTTTTATATAACCCTTGCCTTATGGATACTAACCAGCTGTATTCGAGAATTAGACCACTTATAAATTGGCTCACACTAACAAGATTGGGATACATTCAGTAGAAGATGTCTTTTCTAAGGTAGACTTTTTATTCTGTTCAAAATAATAAGATCGTTTGGCCGTGAGAACTGCACATACAAATAAAGTTACTTTCCCATTATAATATTTGATTAACATAAAATATGCACCCAAAACATAATACTAAAATGCCACAACAACGATAATATATACATATTTCTACGTCTGTTTGTCGGAAATACTTCCCCGGTTAAGCTTATGAATAAGTTAATACAGTCAGCATTGCCCTAAATATGTTCGTAATTCTTTCTCATTTGCACTTAAGCCTCTATTCACAACGTGGGTCACGGTTTGTTTATTCCAAGCTTGGTTTTGTTGAAAAGGCCATCTATTATACTCTGAACATAGCCTTAGAACGGCTTTCAGTTGTTGTATGTTACGGAGACGTGAACTCAACTCTAATGCTATGTTGTCAATGAAGATTAGTTTCAGCTGAATGACTTGATTTGTTGTTTTGAAGTGGATTTCTATTTGAAGATTTGATAGTAAAAGCAATTTTATATGTTGAGTTCGATTTTTGATTTCCTATTATATAGATTAACGTTTAGCATCAGTATTGAAACCGACACATTTTCCAGTAAGTTATATTATACATGGCTATTATTTATCGTAGTGCATTACGCTAAATTATAGCCAAGACGTATGCGGAGCATTCACTCAAATTTTTCGCAATCAAATGCTGGCAATGAATAACGTAACGCGTAGCAAGCAAGTCAGAAACTTTTTTAAATGCGCTTAATGGCCTTTATGACATTTTATGACACGCGTAGCAACTGACAAAATATAAAAAAAACGAGTTACTTTCAACCAAAAGCGTGGGTAAGTGTATTCAATTAGTTTTCACCATTAACAAATAAGTGGCATACATACATACATACATACATATACTCACGCCTTTTTCCCGTCGGGGTAGGCAGAGACAACGGAACGCCACTTGCTTCTATCCTTACAAACCTCACGCGCTTCCTCTACATTCATTACTCTTTTCATACATGCTCCCCGGTTCCGGGTGCTTCGGACCTTGCCGTTTTTCAGAACGTCACCAATTTGGTCGACGAATGTCCTACGAGGTCGGCCGCGACCGGCTTGCCCATACACGTTTGCCTCATATATTTGGTGCGTCATTCTTTCTTTACCCATTCGGTCCACGTGTCCAAACCATCTCAGCATTCCTTTCTCAATTCTTGTCACAACATCTTCTTTCAGGCCACATCGCTCTCGTATTACTGCATTCGGAATTCTATCAATCAGTCTCACCCCACACATACTACGCAGTGATCGCATCTCAACTGCGTTAATTCTGCTTTCATGCTTTTTCTGCCATACCCAACACTCACTACCATACATCAGCGTGGGCACAAGTACACCATTATGAACCGCCAGTCGCGCCTCTTTCGGCACAGTCTGACCGTTCATAAAGGCGTGCAGCGCTCCATTCACACAGTTTCCCGCAATCACTCTCCTTTCAATATCTCCTTCACATCTTCCATCTCTTGTAAACATGCTACCCAAAAATACAAACTCTTCAACTTGTTCAACATGCTCATATTTAATTGCAATATTACACTCAGTCACACTTTCTTCCTTCTCAAACACCATCACTTTCGTCTTTCTCGCATTTAATTTCATACCCTTCACTTTAAAGCTCTCGTTCCATGCAGTCCATCATTTGCTGCAACTCATTCGCCGAGGACGCAAGAATGACTTGATCATCGGCGTACAAGAGGCACTTAGCACGCAATACTACCATATCGATCCCGCATTCACTTTCTCTTATAACATTCATGCAGCTGTCCATGAATAGATTGAACAACCAGGGCGAGGCTGCACAACCCTGTCTGACACCTTTGGAGATATCAAACCATTCTGTTTAGGCACCGTTAATCCTTACACAGGCTCTAGAACCCCTATACAGAGATTTCAGAGCTCTTATTATAAAATTGTCCACCCCATACATAGATAGCACCTTCCATAATTCCTTTCTATCCACTCTATCATAAGCCTTTTCCAAGTCTATGAACGCGCTATATACCTTCTGGTTTTTTGCAGACATTTTTCGGTTACGCAGCGCAAGGAAAAGACTTGATCCGTACATCCCATTCCCTTCCAAAATCCTATCTTGTCATTAGTCACATTTATTACTCTCTCAATCAATATTCTGGCATAAATTTTTCCTACCACACTAAGAAGGCTGAGGCAATAAGTGGCAATACATAGTAATTCTTAACATACTTTTTAAATTTTGATCTCATTCGCCGCAATAAAAGAAAAAGAAATGAAATTAGTTTAGATGATCAAAAATTTTATTCTCTTCGTAAGCAATGCAAAGAAATATTATAGGAAGGTCGAATTCTGATGTCGACTTGCTATTAAGCTCATGGTAAAATTTTTGATATTGACATATCAGCTCATGGAAAAAGAATATATATATATTCGGGAATCAACGCGAACATGCATTAGGTATTTACATACCTTATTTTGCTTGACGTTTCGAGACGGCTGCACGTCCCGTGGTAGCAAGCTGACTGGTGTAGCGATGTCACGTCTCTGAGTGCGAGGTAGATTTCCGAATTACCGGCGCAAAACACACTAACCGTATCTGTATATTGAACATTCGCTGACTGCGCATTAAAGTGGGGTGTTGTTAGTCGAATCACTGTATTCCACGCCGATGACAATTTGAAGCCCTCTTGCCGATTGAAATTTTTATGTTTTCTGATTTCGATCGCTTCACGCACAACTCTTGGGTAAAAGTGGCGTTCCGTGGAGAGGACTTGGGGACGATGAAATTCAATCCAGTGATTGGTGCCCGATTGAAGTAAATGTTCCGCAATCGCCGGTTTGTTCGTTTGACGGTTCTTTACAGCTGCGATGTGCTCCTTTATACGTTCAGCGATAGTCCACTTCTCCATTCCACTCCAAAACTACTCCATTCCGACCGTATTTACACCAGGGGCCAAAGTATACAACATGGTGGGCACACCAATGGATGTTCTACCGCTACAAACCCAGGGTGTCTATAAAATCAACTGCAGCTGCGGCAGCTCTTACATAGGACTATCGCTGAACGTATAAAGGAGCACATCGCAGCTGAAAAGAACCGTCAAACGAACAAATCGGCGATTGCGGAACATTCCTCCTGAAGAAGGATTTTTTGGCAGCAGTCAAAAATTTCAATAAGAAAAATGTCAGTAATAAATTAAATGCAAGTCATATAGGTTTTGACAATATGAATTCTCCTATCTATATTTCCGAACAGTTTACATTGTTTACAAGGAAGTTATTTTATATGACTAGAAATTTGGCAAAAGATAATTACTATGCGCACTGCTGGACATCAAATGGCCAGGTATTTCTGAAAAAGGAGAATGAGGGACTTTATATAATAATAAAAAATGAAACTCAAGTAAATAATTTACCCTCACATAAAGAAGCATGACTTTTTATTAATTATGTGCCTTTTTCCTTTTTTGTTGTATCTCTGAATTTTGCTACTTATTTTGTCACTGATTGTTTTAAAAGGTGCATAGGGTTCCCACCAAGAACTTAGGGTCCCAAGCCAACCTCACCTGCAAGTGGTGCACCTGCTGATCAACGGACGAGGCTCTGGCAAACAAATTGTCCCAATAAGCGGCAACAGGCTCGCCACCTATTACGTGGGATCAAAACACTGGCGAAAAGTGGGCGTTTAATATGCCTCTGCCTACCCCTTCGGGGAAACAGGCGTGAGTCTATGTATGTATGTATGTATGATTGTTTTACCTTTTTGTTTTTCATATACTTATTTTGTATAACTTGCGTTATTATGCTCAAATTAATAACTATGACAAATACACTACAAGCCCATTACACATACTCGTACACTATTCACAAACACATAATTCTCATATATATCAGAAACTCAAAATTTTTCATAACAAATAATAATTCAACACCGTTTCCTCCCTGGTTTTTTGGTTACAAACCAAATAATAGAGTAAAATTCCTCAGGTTAATCTCATTAAATCTAAGAGTAAAAAACCCTAACATCCAATTCTTTTTTAAACATAAATCTTTGCCCTTCCATAAAACTTATAAAAATGATTGACGATATTAATAATCTAATGCATAACGTCGTCTACGTTACCTCTTTGTATCAAAATCGTATTTATGCTCACCTTACAGATGTAATGAATTGATTGATTACCCTAATGACCACTTAAAAATAGTCACACAAAACATACGGTCAAGAAATTGCAATTTCCTTAGTCTACAATCATTTCTTGCACAGATATCTTTTGACTGTGAGCTTATTTTACTCACGGAGTGTTGGTTAGACTGTTCAAATAATTCTTTGGTACTTAGTTTGGACAATTACACTGTCTGTAAATCATCTAAGCACATTAATCAAAGTGATGGGGTTGTTGTTTATGTAAAATCCAATTTAACCTTTACAATAGCAGAACCAGAGTTTCTTAAATCGGCCTCTGGGCTTGTAGTTAAACTTAATTCAAACATAACAATACTATGTATTTACTGATCGCCATCAAACGAAATTATTGTGATATTTCTTTCTAGTCTTAATAATATCTTGCCGACTATAATATCATTTGAAACAGTTATTGTAAGTGGAGACATTTATCTCAATATCAAAAATCTATCAGACCATCGCGCTCTCGACTTTCTTCACTGCATGGCTTCTCACGGGTGTTTACCAGCGCACAGTTTTCCCACTCGGGGAAATAACTGATTAGATCACATTTTTTTGAAAATGAAAAGGCAAGCAATGACTTTTGTATTAGAAACGACCATCACTGACCACTGCTCCACATTGCTTTGTTTAAAAACTAAAAATTATAAAATTAATGCACCTAAAACTATTACAAAAATTAATTACCAGACCTTAGATAGTGCCGTTACACAAATTGATTTCAGCTTACTATTATCTTATGATAACCCTAGCATTGCCATTGATTCTATAATTACTTAGATATCAGAAACAATAAGCAATAACTCAATTTCCACTAAATTGCCAGCCAAAAAGAGAATTATAAAGCCATGGATAACACCTGGACTTTTAAGGTGTATACGTAATAGAGACTCTTTGCATGGACAAACAAAACTTTCACCCAATAATCAGATTCTCTCCATCACATACAAAAGATATAGGAATTTTTGTACTAAAATATTAAAGAAAGCCAAACGTAAATATGACTCTGAACAACTCACAAACGCAGGACAAAATTCCAAGGCTTTATGGGAAATAATTAGAAACATAACTTACACAAATCATCAAAAACAGTCTTCCTCGCAACTACTTACACTTTCACAATCACCCAACGACGCTTGTAACAAGGTTAATATTTTTTTTGTTCAAATTGTTAACAGCCTTGCAGATAAAATTACTTATAAGTCGAATATCCCAGTAACTAACTATACCTCTATTTTTCCAAATTTTAATCCTTTTGTTTTTGGAGAAATAAGCCCGTGTGAAATAGTAAATATAATAAACGCTGTTAGATCAAATGCAGCAACCGGGTGGGATAAAATATCCATAATTTTTTTAAAAAGATATTCTAATATTATTGCGCCAATTATCAGTCATATTTTTAATAAATGTATTGATTTATCAGTTTTCGCTATAGCACTGAAAAGGGCCATTATACATCCCATCTTTAAGGGTGGAGACGGGTCTTTAGTAACTAACTATCGTCCAATAGCTGTACTCACCGGATTAGCTAAGATCTTGGAGCGTGGAACGGGTTGTAAATACTAGACTAGTTAGCTACTTAGACAAATTTAATATCCTCTCTGCCAACCAATTCGGTTTTCGGAAGAACATGTCTACTTCAGACGCCGTCCAGGAATTAACAGCACACATAGTCACTAATTTAAATGACAGTAAAAAGGTGGTGACTATTTTCTCAGACCTTGCGAAAGCCTTTGACACTGTTCCCATTTCCACTCTTCTTTTGAAGCTGGAAAGAATAGGTGTCAGAGGCCCACAGTTAGCATTCTTCAAAAGTTACCTCACAGATCGTACACAGATGGTTAAGATAGGTAACTATACTAGTGATGAGCTTCCTATATCCATTAGTGTTCCACAAGGAAGTATACTCGGGCCATCTCTATTCCTAATTTTTATTAATGACCTTTGTAATTTGAAGATCCCTAATTCCAAAATCACTTCATATGCTGATGACACGGCTATTACCTTTGTTTCTGATTCCTGGACTGAGCTACAAAAAACGTCCCAAGCCGACTTAAACAATGTAGCGGATGGGTTATCTTCTCATGCTCTAACTCTAAACTGAACGTTGCAAAAACAAAATTTATAACGTATTCTATCTCGTCCACCACCCTGCCTACTACTCCATTAGATTTGATATTTCATAGTTGCTTGAATGACTCTGTAATAAATTGCCATTGTCCTCACATAAGCACTGTTGAAAGTATCAGGTATCTCGGCGTTATTTTAGACAAATACCTAAACTATAAACCTTAGGTTGAAGCAGCTGACGTCTAGAGTTTGCAAGCTTATATTTATATTTAGATCGCTTCGTTACGTTGCTAATATTACAATCATACGTAATGTTTACTATGCCCTCTGCAAATCTATAATATCTTATTGTATTTCTATCTGGGGAGGTACTCATAAAACAACTCTCAAATCTTTGGAGATTGCTCATAGCGCAGTTTTAAAAGTAGCCACGTTTCGTCCTATGTTGTACCCGACTGAAGATTTATATAGAAACTGTAACATTCTAAATGTACGACAAATTAACGTTTTTCACACGGTAATGTTACAACATCGCAAGACTCCATACATACAATCTTCCAAGCGCCGCAGGGATAACATCTGTATTATAAATAGAATGCATTTTTCTTTCATTAAAAGATTTTTCTATTACCTGGGACCTTACCTCTACAACCAGATAAACAGGCATATTTATATATATAACTTACCTAGTCATGATTGTAACTCGGCCGTCCTAAATTACCTATTGCATAAAAATTATGATGATACAGAAAATATGCTAATCGCTTTGTACTGATATATAGCTTCTATTTGCCTTTTTGGATACGGTTGCATACACTCACACATACACACACACACTCTCATACATACACACACACACAAACACACACACACACACACACACACCAACTTATAAATTTTAGTCTTCATAATGCATGTTATTTCATACAAAAAGTGTTAAGACTGTAGTTTACATACCTTTTTTATATTGCAACTAGTGTCGTTAAATATTATGTATTTTGTATTAATGCGGGGTTGGAGCTATTTCATAGCCTAGCTAGGAAAAAGGTAAGCCATCCACTATTTTGTGTAGTAAACTACTTCACAGATACTGTAACTACTTACCATTCCATGTAATGAACTACAATGATTTGCCAATAAAAATATTATAATTATTCCTCTTTATTTATTTACATTCTCATTAATCTAATTTTATATAATTAAATCACTTCACAAAAAACAAATTAACCATATTAAATAGGACCACGGAGACCCACCGGCATCGGGCACAGGGACCAAGCTACCGGTGGTTAGGGCTCCAGACAGAGGAACCTCCGAACGATGCGTGTCGTGTCCAGCAATACTGCCTTCTGTATAGAGGACTTGATCTAGCTGTCTAACGAGAGCCTCTTGAGGTGGTGGTCGAGGTTCTTGGCAATAAGACCATTTACGGTCACGAGTATCGGTAAAATGATCGCCGAGTCAACATCCCACATGTCGACAATCTCGTGAGCCAGGTCCAAATACTTAATTTGTTTATCTTTTTCAGCTTTCACTAGATTCTCGTCATGGGATATGGTGACGTCGATGATCATTGTAAGGCGCTCTAATCGGTCTATCACCACTATGTCCGGCTTGTTAGCCGCAATAGTTCTGTCAGTAATGATAGACCGATCCCAGTACAGAGTAGCACGACCATTTTCAAGAACTGGGTCGGGCACATACCTGTAGTACGGTACTTCGGAGTCGACAAGTTGGTACTTTAAGGCAAGATGCTGGTGGACAATCCTGGCTACTTGGTTATGTCTATGCAAATATTCGCCGTTGGCAAGACGAGAACAGCCGAATACTATATGTCTGAGCGATTCACCAGGCTGGTGACATGCCCGACATATGTCAACCGTCCCATCCCTCAGAATATTATATATTTCCGGTAGTTGTTCGTCATGACAACTTCGTCCAAAATCGCAAAGAGAAAACCTTCTGTTTTAGCGAAAAGATCGCCAAAACGTAGCCAGGACACCGAAGCTGGAAAATCTACATCAGGCCCATGCAAGGCCCGGTAAAATCGTCCATGCAGCTCTTTGCCCTTCCATACCTCCTTGCGCTCGTCTACACCAAGTAAGGCAGGTTTGCGCCAGTTCTCTTTGGCCAGACCTAGCGGGGTAAGTCCGTTGTCCACAGCAATCACATCTTGGTGCACACCTCGCGATTGTGGAGGTTCTTGGTACTCAAGAAGCCACGACCCCCACACTTGCGCGGGATGTACAATCTCATCACCGACGAGCGCGGGTGATACATTCGGTATGTCGTGAGTAGACAGCAAACTTTTCTATCCAAGGCGTCCAATTCTGTTTGAGTCCATCTGAGTATGCCAAAGGAGTACATTAAGACGGGCATGGCCCACCCGTTACAGGCACGCACCTTATTTCCGCCTGATAAAAAGCCTTTTTAGACTTTCTTCAGGCGGCCAAAGAAACGTGCCTGCAACGCCTGTTTCATGCACCAGCGTCATCAATGCTTAATGCCTGCGACATACCCAGATATTTGTAGGTTTCCGTTACAGAGAGAGATCTAAGTTGTGTGAAATCTGAGAGCTCTATACTATCAGATTCCACACTCCTGCCTCGCTTTACATGCATTACCACACATTTATCCACACCGAACTCCATCTTAATAGAATTACTAAAGCTTTCAGTTATCTTTAGTAACGCAGTTAATTTGAGGTCAGTGGGGGCAAATAGTTTGAAGTCATCCATGAAAAGGAGGTGAGAAATAACTTGACCTCTAGTCTGCAACCGATAGCCTAGCCCTGAACTTTCGAGCAAAGTGCTCAGCGGGTTCAGTGCTAGTCAAAACTATAGTGGACTCAAACTGTCGCCTTGGAAAATACCCCGCTTGATCCTTATAGGTACGACATATCTGCAGTGAGTTGTTGACGGATGGTGCTCACTGCGCGGCGTGCAACCTCACGGTCCACTTCCACTGTGGTGGCGTCAACGAAGCCGGATATCGGAGGCTCGGCGATCGGAAGTTAATGTGGCGCTGTAGCAAATGTAAACAGGCAGGGAATACCATGCCTGCCTCGCCTAGATCACCGTTATAAACACCCGATTCAACGGTCTTGCAGGAAATACGCGCGCTATCTGACAAATTTGCTAAACTGGAAAACATGAAAGATGACATCGTGGCACTGAGAAATGAATTTGCTGAGTTCAAAAGTTCCCTGATCAATCAGCACAACGAAATGATGAAAGAAGTGACAGGCAAAATTAACGACATGGAACAACGAATAGTACAGGTTGAAAAACTTCAAAGTCAAGTTGAACAGTTACGGACCCGGTTAGATAAATTGGAGGAAGACCAAAACACTAAAGATCAATGGTCGCGTTCGAACAATACTAAAGTTAAGGGTATACCACAGACAAGTAACGAGAACCTCTTCGATATCATTACAAAAATCAGTGTTAAGGTCAATTATCCTATCTCAAAAAATCATATAAACTTTATAACTCGGGTACCAACAAGTGACAAAGACCGTATAAAACCAATCATAGTTTGTTTTTGTCAACGGTATGTGAAGGAGGACTTTGTAGCAGCTGCCCGACAAGAGCTGAAAACTTCAACCCTGACGCCTGCTAAACTTGGATTAAACGGGAACCAAAAAATATATATTTATGACCATTTAACCGTAAAGAACAAGCTGTTGTTGTCTAAGGTCAAGAAAACTGCTGCTGGAGCGGGGTTTCAGTATGTCTGAGTCAAAAACGCAAAGATATATGTAAGGAAAAACGACACGTCGCCTATAGTGTTAATCAAAGCGGAAAAGGATTTGAAAAAAATTGTTTAAATTTTCTGATTTCAATCGTAATTAAAATCATCGATATAATATCTCATCTGTTTAAGTATCTGCTTACATTATTCGTACTGAAAAAGTTGGAGAATCTTGGTCAAATGTGTGCTGATTGCGTATTCCTACTAGTATTGTGTCGCCGTATTGTGCTCTCAAGTAAGTTCATTAGATGTATTTTTTGCAGTGTTACAGCTTATCACACTGATTTCAACCGTATATCGTGCAAGTTACAGTGTATATTCCTACACAAGTGGTACCGACTTATGACTGTTAGCTGCGAGCTACCTGTATCTCGATACCTGTCGACGCCTTTTGTCTCCATTCAAAACATCTATTTCTGTGGAGTAATTTCGATCGAACACTGTGCTTTGGTTTTTTTTTTTTTTTTGGTGTCGGGTTGGAAAATCCTCATGGAGTCCCTCTGCCCTGGGGGAAGGGCGAAGGGGACTGTCAGACTCTTACTGACTAAAAACCAACCCGTATTCCTCACGTACCCGTATGTTGGAGGGTCGGGTATCGCTGAAGCATTCCTCGCTAGCCCCCGACGGGTATTGGCCCGCCAGATGGTCAGGCGGGCCCCGAACAAAACCCCCTTGGCGGCGGATGAAGGTATTGGGCTCCGCCGCCAAACAAGTACAACAACGCCAACAGTGTATTTCGTGGTGTGTGTCTAGGATCATACGATGTCATTATATTCACGGAAACGTGGCTCGACGACAGTTTTTACAATAGTGAAATATTTGATGAACGATATCTCGTATGGAGACGCGATCGTGATTATTCCCGAACCGGGCAAAATAGTGGTGGAGGTGTTTTGATAGCAGTGAAAAAGAAACTGACTATTGTTGAAAGGCAGGACTGGCGCAGCTCTGCTGAGGATATTTGGCTGTCCGTGATCCTTAAGAGGTCCAAACAGCAGGTTAGTCATAATTTGCATATATGTGCGCTTTATTTATGTAAACAAAATCTAGGCAATTCTTATAATACTCAGTTAGGTAATTTCACGCACAACTTAAGCAACTTATTCTTAGCTCATCCACTTGACAAATTTATGTTGGTGGGAGATTTTAATTTTGGAAATGACGTCGAGTGGTGTCACGGTAACGTGACCACGGGCGAGTTAGTCCCTATAAATATTTCTTCGCAGCACACCACAGAGTTTTTTGATACCCTTAATACCTTTAATATGTCGCAGTATAACTGCGAGCGAAATGTAAACGGCAGATTACTCGATTTAGTATTTCGTAACGACTTAGTAACTGTTATGGAAAGTAGGGACCCACTAGCACAGCCCATTGATTTGCACCACAAACCATTGTTAATTTATAGCCGGTTTGTTGATATTCATCAACTCATGGACAAACCTATGCATCGATAAATTTTTTCTAAAGGCGATTATACTGCTATTAAATCTGAATTAGACTTAATTAATTGGTCTCAATTATTACAGACAGTGAGTTTAGAGGATGCAATCGCAACATTTTATAGCATATTGTATAAGCTTCGGGATGAGTACATTCCAGTAAAAACTTTTAAAAAATCATCTTACCCTCCTTGGTATACTCCGGCGTTAATAAAAATTATTAGGGAAAAATATAAATACCATAAAAAATATAAAAATGTGTCAGATTATAACTCATTTGCCTTACTCCGCAACAGAGCTATTGACTTAGAAAAAGTGAGTTGTGATAAATATTTGGAAAAAATTGAGGCTTCGATTGTGAAAGACCCCAAGTCATTTTGGACCTACGTGAAAAGTAAGCGCTTTGTCGGGGCGTTTCCTAAGGTAAAGCACTATCGTGGGATCTCTGCCGATACTGGACAAGATATTAGTGACTTATTCGCCACGTATTTTAAATCTACATTTTTAGAACCTGAACCGACAGATGGTGATCAATCCACAACCGGCGAGATCTATAGTAATACAGCAATGTCTGTTAGCACGGTTGACATAAACCATTCACGCATATTAAAGCTGCTCAAATCATTGGATCTTACCAAATCAGGTGGACCGGACCTAATACCTCCAATATTTATAGTCAATTGTGCTGACAGTCTTGTGGAACCTCTTTGTGTTCTATTCAAGCGTTCTTTATCAGAAGGTGTGGTTCCGAAGATTTGGAAATCTGCTTTCATAACCCCGGTCTTAAAAAAGGGTGATAGTACTGATATCGCGAACTACCGTCCTATATCCAAGATATGCCTCTTTTCTAAGATTCTAGAACGTGTGGTTCATACTGACGTTTACGCGGCTTTTAGATCTAGTCTTGGCGACGAGCAGCACGGATTTGTTACGAACCGTTCAACAACTTCAAATCTACTTCTATCACACGAGTTTATTACAGATGGAATGGTTCGACGATAGGTTGATGTAATTTTTACTGATTACAGCAAGTGTTTTGACCGTATTAACCATCGAGTGCTACTGAAGAAGCTTTTGCTTGCTGGAATTCATGGAGACTTGTTCCGATGGTTCAAATCTTACATAGAGAATAGAACACAGGCTGTCGTTCTTCAGGGTTACGTCTCAGGTTGGAATTCTGTCCCATCTGGCGTCCCTCAGGGCTCAATTCTTGGACCTCTTTTGTTTACGCTGTTTATTGCGGATATCAGACAGTGCTTTCGTCATTCGTACATCCTACTTTATGATGATGACATGAAAATTCACAAGGTCATACAAGGCAAATCTGACGTACATAAATTACAGGATGACTTAAATAGATTTGAAGCATATTGTAGCCGAAACAAACTCGAACTTAATGTCTGTGTAACTGACGGACTGCACAATATACATCTGTGGTGTCAATGGCTACGGACTCCATGTGAGGATTGCCTCACATGATCGTATAACATCTCTAATCCAGTCATCTTCCGTATGGCTGATGGGAATCGACCATATGCTGCGCCAAAATTCAATCGTATTCGCATCATCTGGCCATCATCCACACGTGGGTCAGGTCACTCCCAACATATTATTATTATTTACTTCAATCGGGCACCAATCACTGGATTGAATTTCATCGTCCCCAAGTCCTCTCCACGGAACGCCACTTTTACCCAAGAGTTGTGCGTGAAGCGATCGAAATCAGAAAACATAAAAATTTCAATCGGGAAGAGGGCTTCAAATTGTCATTGGCGTGGAATCCAGTGATTCGACTAACAACACCCCACTTTAATGCGCAGTCAGCGAATGTTCAATATACAGATACGGTTAGTGTGTTTTGCGCCGGTACTTCGAAAATCAACGACCCGGGGGTAGAAATAGAATCGTCTATTTTTTTATTTTTTTATTTTAAACTTCTTGCACAATTACAAAAAAAAAGTAATGCACAAAGGCGGGCTTAATGCCAGAGGCATTCTCTACCAGCCAACCTTTGGGTGATGCAGTGATGATTGAAGTAGGTGCTTAAAGAGGGAGTAATTTAACAAATAATATTAATTTAAAACAACATAATTAATAGATATCACACTAAATAAATATGTAATAATAGGCATACTAACAGTAACATATTATTATAAATATATACATACAAAATATAATACATATATACACATACAAGTATAATAGATAATTATATTACATATATATACATATACAAGTATCATTTACAGAGTTCATTATGATTCTACCAATTCAGCCATATAATGCTGGCGTACTCTAATTTTAAACAGTTCACGAGTTGTAGACTTCCTGATTTCGAGAGGGAGTGCATTCCAAAGATGGGCAGCCTGTATATAGAAAGAAGAATGAACAAGGCTGGAACTATGAGAAGGGCAGAGAAGAAGAAGATTGTTAGTGGAGCGGAGATTTCTGTCATGATTGCTACATAAATGTTGAAATTGAGGAGACAGATAAGCAGGAGCATGAGAAGAGTTCAACAAAGAAAAAAGAGTCGTCAGTGTACGCAATTTGCGACGTTGACGAATAGGCAGCCATCGTAATTGGGAACGGTGAGCAGATATATGATCATACTTACGGAGATTGAAAATGAATCGAATGCAATTGTTGAGAAGGCGGTCAAGTTTATTGAGCAGATCTGCATTCAGGTCGAGATAACATATATCACCATAGTCGATTATAGGAAAAATTAAAGTCTGCACAAGCATGGTTTTAATTTTGGTTGGGAGAAAGTTCTTCAAGCGATATAGAGTCCGCAGGGTTCCTGTGACTTTGCGACTGGTATTTGCAATCTGTGTTCTCCAGTCAAGGGCAGCGTCGATGTGTAAGCCGAGATTTTTGACACTGGGGCTGACGGGGATGACAGACCCATTAAAATAAACAGGTGGAAGCGATTTGACATCCACTCTGCACATAATACGTGGGCTACCAATTAAGATTGCCTGGCATTTATCAGGATTAACTGACAGACCAAATCTATCTGACCAGTTTTTGATCGCATTTAGATCCCAGTTGATGTTATCGATGGCTGCAGTAAGACTTTCTGCCCTTGCCTGGGTGTAAATCTGCAGGTCATCGGCATAAAGATGATACGTACAGCGAAGATCATGTGTGAGAAGATTTATAAACAATGAAAACAGAAGAAGAGATATTATACCGCCTTGAGGAACGCCAGAGTCCAAATCTCGCCAAGTTGACGAAGTTTCATCAACACGAATAGACTGCTGACGTCCTCGAAGATAAGATGAGAACCATTCCAGCGCGTCCGATGAAATCATATAGTAGGAGAGGACGGAAATAAGGAGGTCGTGGTTGACCATGCCAAAAGCGTTTGAAAAATCCACTAAGACCAGCACTGTGATTTTAGTGTCTTCCATACCCGCCCTCACATCGCCAGTTACTTTAAGTAACGCTGAGACTGTGCTATGTCCGGGTCTGAATCCTGATTGTAGAGGAGATAAAATATTGTTTTCGAATACAAACCCGGACAGTTGTTTATAGACGCATGCTTCAAGCACCTTAGATAGGATTGAGATAGGACGGAAATGGGAAGGAAGGGAAGGATTAGAAACCTTTGGCAGTGGGCGGACGAAAGCTTTGCCCCACAATGAAGGAAACTGGCCGGTTTCAAGAGAAAAGTTAAGGATATGGGTTAAGGGAGAGAGGAGAAAGTCCAGAATAACGGTGATCATATGACGACTGAGGTTGTCACATCCCACCGCTCTGGACTTGATAGATAGGATTACCTTTTTGACTTCATCTGACGTGACTGGAGAAAACTTAAAATAATTAATGTTTGGCCGCATTAATACGGTCATATAGTTAAGGGTTTGACGCTTGGTTATATGATCTAGGGAGCATGTGGAGGTAAAATGTTGATTAATGTCGTCTAACTCGATTGTCCTTGGAAAGTCTATATGACGATGCTTACCAATACCAAGAGACCCCAGAAAATTCCATATACTAGCTGGGGAAGAGGAATCAAGGTTGTCAAGAAAGTATCGGCGTTTAGCGTTACGAATCACCTGATTACACCGATTCCTAGCAGTCTTAAAAGAAGTCCAATTCACATCTACCTCGCACTTGGAGACGTGACATCGCTACACCAGTCAGCTTGAGACCACGGGACGTGCAACCGTCTCGAAACGTCAAGCAAAATAATGTATGTAAATACCTAATGCATGTTCGCGTTAATTCCCGTATATATATTCTTAAACATGCAATGCGAGTGTTTAAAAGTTTCATGGAAAAAGTTATTACTTTTTTCGAAACAATAATTACTCAAATAAGTCTATTATTACCAACATTGATTTAAGAAAAGTGTAATATTTCATAAAAATTTATAACATATGCATATATATCACCATGAAATTCGCTAGGGTAACTAGATTTTTTTTTCACTTCTGCTCAAATTAAGGGTGAAACCAAACGAGCGTAATTTTGACAGTCGTGAGTCGCAGAATTTCGGTTGCAGAAATTCTGGGGCATTCGGTTTCATAGAAAAGTCCTATTTGATTCACACGGCGACGCAAAATGAGTTACTAACAACAATAGACTTTCGTTCTGCAACCGAAATTCTGCGACTCACGACTCACAAAGTTACGCTCGTTTGGTTTCACCCTAAGTATCTGCCTTTTTTTTTTTTTTTTGGTATCGGGTTGGAAAATCCTCATGGAGTCCCTCCGCCCCGGGGGGGAAGGACGAAGGGGACTGTCAGACTCTTACTGACTAAAAACCAACCCGTGCTCCTCATGTACCCATGTGTCGGAGGGTAGGGTTTCACCAAAGCATTCCTCGCTACCCCCCGACGGGTATTGGCCCGCCAGATGGTCAGGCGGGCCCCGAACGAAACCCCCTTGGCGGCGGATGAAGGTGTTGGGCTCCGCCGCCAAAACACCCAGCGGCCGCAGAGGATAGGGAGGACGGCAACGCAACACCGCATCTCCTCTTCCTCTGCGGCCCCACCGCGACGCAACGATGGTGCGCCCCCATTTGGTCGCGGGAGATAGGGCGCGGGGCAACGCAACACCCACACGCCTCTCCTCCCGCGACCGCACCCGACTGCGAGGGACAGACAGAACTGTCCCCCGCACCCGCACCATGGGACGCATCCTACGCAGGCCTCTACCAAGCCCACGTGGAGCGTCCCCTCCCGGGATCCCGCTTAGCTTCACCGTGGGTGGCTTCTAACCCACGGTTACTGAGCCCCCCCACCACGACAAGGTGGAGATCCCACGGGGGGGACCCTAAGTATCTGCCTACCAATTCATGCAGTACATTATTATACATTACTGTAGTATTTTATCTATTATTATATATTTATTGATATGACCAGAGATTGTTAAAATTTAAAATCCAGTCACTGGAAATACGCCGAAAGTACTATCGACAAACTTGAATCATGACCCACCATAAGCTTATTTTCTTACAGACATTCAAGTACAATTAGGTCGATATTCGCGTAAAAATATTTTCATTCGATATTTCGCATTTCCATGGTAACGATCTTGTTACCTGTCATTTAATAACACAGAATTATCTGTTGCAGTCTCCATCTTTGTTAACACACGAGTGCGGTATAAAACTGAATGCACACACCGTACAAATCGCACGCCGTAAAAAATAAATACGACGCTTACGCATTGTGGTATTAAAATAAATGTGTTTTTAATCTTATATTTATTTACTTGATATTTATTATTTACTAGCAGTTGCCCGCGGCTTCGCTCGCGCGAATGACGGACTTTCAATTATAAACATTCAACCCCTATTTCACCCTCTTACGGGGTAGATTTCAAAAAACGCTGAAACACGTATTTGTTTATTTCTAACCAGAAGTTTGCACATGAAATCATGCTCCTATCTTTAAAAATGACGGACCTCCCATACAAACTTCTAACCCCTACTTTAGTATCTTAGGGGTTGGATTATCAAAAATTCTAAATTGCGTGTTTACTTATTTCTAACCAAAAACATAAAATACGTGCTTCCAACTTTAAAAAATGACGGATTTCCATAGAACCGTTCATCCCTTATTTTACCCCTTTAGAGGTGGAATTTCCATAAATTGATGAATCAGTCAGCCCAAGCATGATATATATTGTGTTCAGCTTAAATATGCTACAAACGAGATTCCGCCGTCTTTGCATACATCTTCACAAAATTTTATTTGCGTTAATGCAACAATATGATATGGGTAATTAAAAGGCTTAAAAAATATAAAAATTATATTGTTAACACATTATTATTTAGCAATAGTCAATATCGAGTGTAACCACCATTGCTTGCATTAACAGGCAATAGCCTCGAACTTATTGATCCAACTAGGCGACTGCAAATATCACTTCCTCTCATATACCCCCAAATTTCGTTGCAATGTTGTTGAATTGCTCGCTGTGTCCTTTCGTTTCTGTTATCCCATATTTGGACCATTATACCCCATACATTTTCTATTGGATTTAAGTCCGGGGATTTAGACGGACAGGGAATTAGCGTAACTTCTGGATGTTGGCTAAACCAGTTAGATACAACTCTGGCCGTATGCACTCTGCAGTTATCGTGAACATAAAAAAAGCTTGGAAATTCTTCTCGCGGGTAAACCATTAGCACTGTCGGTAACATAGATTCTTCTAACAAATCCACATAACCCATTGCATTCGCATGAGAAGAAATCTGAACAAGCTCGCCTACACCGCCGGTTCCCACCCAGCCCCACATGTTAGCTGAGATTCGGCCAGATAATTGATTCGGCACTACGTGATACTCGGCGTATCGTGTATTGTTGTAACGCCACAAGTTTATGCGACCGTGCTGAGAAGATCTAAAAGATTTTTCATCTGAAAATATAGTGTTAGTCCAGTCAAAGTTTAAAAATTGACGTGCAAAATTTAATCTTGCAAGTTTGTGTGCATCTGATAAGTCAACTTTCTTAGAGTTCAGTAGAGTGCAAATGATTTCTTATTGTTTGTAGACAAACGTCGTAACGTGCCGCAAAATACCGAGTGGGAGTAAAATGATGTTCCTCGTAATGATGACGCATGTTGGTTTTCTATTGATTCGTGATTTGACGAACGCCATGATTATGTCGTCGTCTATCTTCCAGGATACCCTCTTCTTCATATCGTCTGATCCAGGTTCTCACTGTGTTTCGAGATATATTTAACTCCCGAAATATTTCTCGTATACCGTAGCCTTGCTCTCTGAAAACTATAATCCGAGCTCGATGTTCTGTCATTAGACGATATAAATATAAACGAATTATATTTTATTGTAATAGAAATTATTATTTGACACCAATTTCTGAGTGACTTTTTGATTCTTTGTAATTTTATAATAGAAGGAGCATAGATAAATAATTGGTCTCGCTGAGCTCTACCAGTATACAAATACTACGTAAGAAGCTCTACTAGATAGAGCACTACCTGAAAAAAAAACCTCCGTGAATGCGGCAACTTTTTATAGCAGTGTGTGTCTATCGACCTCAAGTATGAAGGTTTACACACGCCAAAAATACATTTGTTCTGAGTTATAGTTAATTCAAATTCAAATTCTTTATATCAGAAAATAAACCTATTACAATACGAGAGAGAGAAACTTATACTACATTATATTATGCTTAAAGCTAAAGTGTTTCCGCTAACATAAAAACTGTTGTAATTAAGTTATAACTATAGGTTATTCTTGCCTTAGAGTTTCACCTTCACACACACCTTCTGAACTAGTGTATACTTGCCCGGTGAAGGATTTCACCCTAGTTACTCGCTGTTATAAGTGTCAGCAGTATGGTCATGCGGCTAAGTCTTGCAGAGAGTCTCAATATACATGCGGTCATTGCGGCAACCAAGGACACACGATAAAGGACTGCACTAGGAAATCCGAAGACCCAAAATGCGCGACCTGCTTACACTTCAAGAAGCCCAGCAACCACAACACCGGTTCTAATGACTGCCCAGCAAGAACAATGGCGAAAAAGAGGTACATAAACTCCGTGGATTATGAAGGCGCCTAGGAGCGACGTAATATCGTATTTTCGACCTTTTATCTACTATTTTTTTCATATTTATTATTTAATTTTAAGACTTGATATTTCATTTTGTGATTCACCTAACACACCTCATTAGAATATTGACCTACTAACATCAAACATCTAGTTTCATAAAATGCACACATGAGTTATTTACGTCATACTAAATAATAAAGGTTTAATTAACATTGACATCATTTACGATTATGCTGACCCACAGCTTTATAAGTTACGTTCGTGAATTCTCTAAAATGCTCGTCAGGCAATTATATCGTATATTACATGATCATCTTAATTATATTCATGTAGCTATTAATTATTAACTAAGTTTTATATTGACCACTGTCTTTTGTTAAATACGTAATATTATTGTTGTATTGTAAAATACAAATCTCAAATTTGTAAAGAGAGACCCAACCGCCTGTGATACAGTTTCTTACTAGTTCAGGGGTATGGTGTTCTTTCCAATCAATTGAAAATCCACAGCATTTATACTATTATATTATATTAGAAAATTTTTGTTTGTATTTTATGCTCTCTGTATTACTGTGAATAAAAAAATATTATTATTATTATTATACTGTATCTCAGAAGGTAGCTGTTCATCGGTGCTAATAATGTCCTGAGTTACAAATATGTGGAGATGGTATATAAAATTGTTAGTAGTAGGTTAGCCTAGTACATAATATCCTTATGATTCGGTGAACTTATAACCTAGGGTATCGAGAAGGTATTCGGTGGAACCATAGTCTAGAGATTGAAGATAATTAAAAATAGCTCGTTTACATTTTATTTTTGTTAAATTTGGAAGATTTGGAATATTTCTAGTAAGTCTGTTATATATAAAGGGTCCAAGAAACATGACTGATGTTTGTGCGAAAGTTGTTCTGCAGAGCGGGGCCGTAAAAATTCGATCCCTGCACCTTTTATTGGTAAGGGATGTAGCATGGGAGACTTTTTTGTGTTGTTCTAGAGTAGTTTGTAATATAAATATTTGTCTTACAGTGAGGGTCTCCGATAATCCGTATAATTGTGTGGTAGGAAATAGAAAAGGCTTAAAATACATAACTTTGAGCACGGCACGCTGTGCCCTTTCTAAGAGTAGTAGCGTGGTTTTGCAACATCCACCCCAACACACAATGCAGTACGCGAGAATGGACACACACAGTGCCAGATAGATTGTTTTTAATTGTTTAGGGTCACAAATGTATCTTAGTGTTTTGAACAAAAAAATAAATTTTCTAATACGCGATGATACGCTGTTTAATTCGAAAGAGTTTGGATTCAAATTATGATTATCAATGTTTTATCTAAAATAATCTTTATTGCAGTGACGACAAGGTTAAAATTGCATAGATCGCCGATCCGTTTTGACATAGCTTGCAATATTGCATTATATTTAAAACGTCCTAATTGCGGCATGTACTGTAAAGGAGGGAAATCTTTATTATTTTGACGGTTTCAAACGATTTATTGCCAAAGTGGGTCATGATTCAAATTTGTCGATAGTACTTTGACTTCGTATACTTGTATAAAATAGTGCATTCAATTCTTCCCTGAATTGCTTTCTGATATTTTGTTAAACACCAGATGTAGTGAACGTAAATCAAATAATGTTAATCTCTTTGCATTACAAATTTACAAAAATAATATTTCCTGTTTCAAACCCCTAGTAAGGATGGCACGTCAATATAACGAGCTGGCGACAAGTAATTTATATTTAGATATTTTAATCCTAGATTCCTATCATATTATAAAAATTGTCAAAGATATCCTCCATTCAAAACCACAACCTTCTCAAAAGTTATGATACTCAAACTGTCTGAATGTAGTATGACCGACACTTAATATTGTAAAATACACATATTATATACTTATATTGATTTCTCCCTATTTTTGTTAATCTTGTATGTACACAGTAACTCATGCCGAAATGTATAATCACGTGAAACTATTATGTTTTTCTGTATGCACATATTGCTGAGTTACAATTTAGGTCTAAGTTAGTTATAAGCTTTATATGTTTACGTAAAATCAAACATGAAATAAATAAATAAAATAAATTTGTAATGAGTTCCGTTCACAGGATGTGGTGAAGTGTGGGATGCAGTGAGGCAATATATTAAGGCTTATACGGGTTGTTTCAAATGTACACAACCGCTCTAAGCTCATAAGTTCATATTAAATTTTCTCTAAGCAAGCAAGTATGAGTCTATTATAGCTTGAAAAGATTTTACAACATTTTTTAAATTTATATCTATTACTACACTATATATGAAGTGTTCAATTTATTAAAGTTGGGATGTAAACAGGTATTTTAAAGATAAAAATAAGTTTTTAATAACTCAAGCAACTCATAAAGTAAATCAATTTATGTGAAAATGTAAAATATTCTTAGTTACATCTCGTTATCTTATGTTAAAAATAAATACTTTAGTTACATTTTCAAAAATGCGGCTCACGTTAAGTTCAGCTGCTGAACTTTCAGAAACGACATTTATTTAAATTATAATGATAATTTCTTTAAAATATTTGCTAAAGCGATTTGTCTCCTATTTGTCATAATCAAGCAAGAAATTACTGTAAATTTTTTTCACCTTCTTTATAATTTCATTTATTGTAGTTTTATTTTTTATTTATGGTAATAGGTCAGAATCAAAAGTACCCTAAACAGAAGAGCATGCATGAGAAATTTGATGGTAGTGAATGAAGCAAGAGAGGCATGTCAAGATCGTTGCAAATGGCGTTCCGTAGCCTCTGCGTACCCCTTCGGTAAACAGGCGTGAGTCTATGTATGTATGTATGTTATAGTAGTTTTCCAGCGACATTATAATCGATGTAAATCACACATTAACATATATTTGACTAGCCGTGTAACTAAGCTATGTCAATATAAATAAAATAAATTAACAGCTTTTATTGAGTCTTTATAGCAATTCTTAAATCATTTTATGCTATCATATAAACATCCTTCGTATTGTAGCTATACATATTTCATAGGTGATAGTTATTAATTTTAAACCACATTAGGATTTAATTAAATCCTATACCGTCGTCAATGTAAACGCTTCAATTATAGTGGTTGCACTATCTTGTTTCATTTTCTTGATAGTAAACTGCTTATCTATCCATAAAATAAACAATTAATAAATGGTAACCTAACTTCGGTCCACGGTAACTATCCAAGCATTTTATTCAATTTCCTTTATGAAACATAGAAAAAGCTTTTAAGATAAAATAATTCCGTTCACATGGAAACAACAATAAATAATAATTTAGGGATGACATCAAAAAACGGTCGTTAGTTATAATTCTTATTCTTTATAAAAAAAAGGTACATAAAGTTGAGCAGGAATTTAATAGGCTTATTGTAATTGTTTTATCAGTGTACGGCTAGTTACCGGCTATAAATTAGAAACGATGGTTGGCTCCTGCTGAGTTCAATTGTGGTTTATGTGTTTGATTATCGGGATAGTGACTTTACGTAAAGTTTAAGTACTGTAACAATGCCATTTAATATTTAATAGCGATACAGCTTTTTTTAGAAGAAAATCGTAATTTATTAGTTTTTATTTTCTAACAAGATAAGAGTAAGCTAGTTAGTCGCTTAATGTGCCGCCTGCTGGTAAGTATGGACTTTAGATAACAGTTACGCCAACTAGGCACTACTCGTGCGTTTTCAATCATATAGTTATGTAGACTAAAGCCTACCCACTCCATCTTTGCCCTAATTATTGCCCCAATAGGCAAGGAAGATACAATCTTTTATTTGAAAAATGCTAGCAGTGCAATATTATAGGTACTATTCAAAGGTTCATATTCAGTATCTCAGGCATTCATTGCGACTGACAGATTTCACACATTTTTTTTAAACAAAGTTAACGACATTAAGTTTAGGGGGAGAACAAAGTATGACATAGGGCCTAAAGCAGCTTACTAAACACAACTACAAGTGTTGTGAGTTCAATCTCCACACGAGAAAACACATTATGTAATGCATAAATTGTTGTTTCGGGTCTGAGTGTTAAAATCGCCTGGGACAAGGATTTCTTTGTAGTCCGGTTGTTGTTTTGGTTCACTTCCATAATATAATTATGTTACATCGACTTTAACATCTAAGTATAAACAAATGAAACCTTTGTTTGCACTTATTAATTAACTAACTTGATTGAGGCTCTACTAATGTACGTGAACATTTGTAAACCTTGGAAACTATAATTATTTATGAACTATTGTTTAGGTAAACAATGTTACTAGAGTTACGTTTTAATTTGTTACCTATTTGCGTTTGCTTTTTTGCGGATATTTAAGCCCGTTGTTTTATAATTATCCGTTTTAATTGATTAATGATTTTTGCAAAAAATGATCGATTCCAGGTTTTGTACTGCCTCTAGTTATTGCTAGATTTTTAGCGGATGTATGAACATTGTGCATAAAATTCCATTAAAAAGGTATCATTCGATTTCCTTTATAACCGTTAATAAACAGTGAAACAACAGTAAAGGTAATTGGGCACCTTAGTATGGAAACCATACCCATGGCGGACACAAACGAAATATAGCAGAGTGTATTCATCTATGGCTCTCATTTACTATGGCATTAGTCGCATTAATGTGAGATACGGAAATCTCAAAAAAATCAAGTGTTATTTATGTATATATCCATACTCTTTATCTCTGAAACTACTCATCCGATTTGAAAAAACCTTTTTGTGTGTGATAGCCACATTCAAGAGAAAGGTTATAGGCTACTTTTTATCCCGATATTCCCGCGGAATCATTGAATGAGGCCGACGAAGTCGCGGCCGTTCGCTAATTAATTGATATAGGTAAGAAAAATAAAATGCTAATTCATTAAAATATTTTTATTCAATTTGATTTAAAAAGGCAGCGGGTGCGTCTTTTGCTTCCTGGTGTATGGCCCGAGACGGATAATAAATAATGCTAGCGATATGGGCGCAGCTATTTAATGTGTGAAAAAAACCTGTTCAATGTGCGAAAGAGACAGCGTATAACATATCTCTAAATATAACCTTATTTCGATATTATTGTTATGCCTTTATAAGATGAAATAAAAGCCTTTGATACAGTTTGTTTTCTTTTTTAAAGGATCCTGTACATTTTCTCCGACGATTTTTAGTCAAAAAATTATATGCAATGAAAGGTCATATTATTCCCCTTTGTTTAAAACTATTTTGGTTAATGTCCGCCACTGTTCGCAAAGCGGGTCAGATATGCCCAATGACCTTTAATTACACTTTATTTCCAAATTCCAATGTCAATTGTGGCCTCTGAATTTGGTACCTCCTAATGTAGTAGACGCAATACAGGAAAAGTTGGATGATACTCTAAACATTTCGATTACGAGTGAACAAGACAGTAGATTTTTGTACTTCATTCGAGAATAGGGCTAAATGTTACAGCGCTTTTTCTTTATTTCCTTTACCAGTTATCTTATTCTTCCTACGAAGTGACTGTTTTGTAATGTTGGAAGTCCAAACGACAATCAATAATTTTAATGGCAGCTGGGAGCTTCTGTGTTCAATTGTAATGGCTATCTACAATTTTTCAATGAATATTATTTAAACAAGATAGTATTTTTTCGGCTAAATTCTGATCTTCAACTAATCCTTGAAAATCTAAGCAGACCTCAATAGTCAATACGGTTCTACAAAAAAACAGTGTTCACTACCGTCTTGCCTGCCACGCGCACTTACATTTTATATTCATATCTCGTGTAGGTACTATGTCATTCGTGTGGTCACTACTCTCTATACTATTAATCATTAATTAAAAAAGGGTAAACTTGCACACATTGCACGCACCGTTCGCTCCACACGCAACGCACTAAAGAATTATTTATATTAAATCTACCGGCGACCTGAAACCATCCTGTGGTACGTGACTGCTATTTGTACAGTATAGTGACCAGATATGGGTTGTGTGTAGATGTCTCAATGGTTACGCCACTTATACGTGGAATTTTAGATCAGTATATTTGCCTTTTGGTCTCTATCACCGCATTTTGTTACTTTCATTATTGCACAACACAACCTATCTTTCGGGCATGCAAGGTTATCGTGGAGATCTTAGACAGTTATAACAGGATTGAGTAATTCGGAACTCAAGTCTAACCATAGAATATCGCTAACTATATATGGGTCGTCCGTGTGGTGACGGATTAAAAATACGGATTGTCGCCACCCCATATCATCCCATGGGTGTCGTAAGAGCCGACAGAGGGAGCATATTATGCAGAGAACAGCACTGTAAGAGAAGGAAAACTTGATACAAACCCTATCCCAACCCGTTTGGCCAGCGTGGTATAGTAGGCCAATTCCTCCTTTCAAAGGAGAGGCCTAGTCCAGCAGTGGACTGTTAAAGGCTGATAATGATGATGATATATGGGTCAGACGGCAGGTGTTCCATAGAAAAAGCAATACCATCTGTAAAACTCAGATGAAAACACTTAAAATAATTCAAGCGATATTCCAGTAACATCATCAATCAGGTTTTATCCTTTTGTTAGGTCGGTTATTTTTTAGCTTTTATTGTCCCACTGCTGAGTAAATGCCTCTCGCATGGATTTTCACAAATCTCTATACTTTGCGATATCTAAACAGTCGGTAATAACTTATAATATTCCCTCAATACTAAACTTGTCTTCTTATAAACGTTTTTAAATATAACATACCCGTCAATATACGTATAAGAAGATAAAGTGCCCAGATATCGTTGTTTATTATATGTCAACGAGAAAAGAAATTAGTGTGACCTCACTATATCAGTGACATTTACAAACAAACACAAATATTGGATACCCATATCAGCACTCTAGTTACCTACTTAAAGTTGCGTCGCCTGTCAAACTGTCCAACTCATAACGCAGGTACGTGACAATGTTATGATCTGCAGGTGAAATTCTTCTTATGATGTTTGTCATAAGGGTTATTATTGCTTGACTGTTTAATTTGTAAAGTTGTGGATAGGACTCGATGTTATTGCCTACGTGTCCGTTTGTCGGTCGAGAGGCGGACTGACGCGTGACACGCTCTTTATTGAACTTCCAACGTCTGCTTCCAGCGATGTGGAAGTTCTCTTAAATGTGATTTAGGTACACGATTTTTATTTGCCACTTTATTTGAGAATATACTATAACTACTTTATATAAAGTAAAGTAAGGATGCCAGCTGATGGCCTAGGAGGGGGAGAGGGGCAATTTGATATAGAAAATGAGAATAGTATGGAGAAAAGAATAAATTGTAGGGTTTTTGAATCTCTAGGGGTGGAAAGCTACCCCCCTGCCTTGGCAACACCCATGGGTGTAACTCCCACCGAAACATCGGGGCAAATAAAAGGTAAATTACCTTTATTTCTTATCAATTACTCATAATAAACATGTTCAAGATAAATATTATTTAAAATATTGGTGAATATCTTTACTGTTTTGTCCAACGTTTTGCCGTGGATTACACCAGCCATGGTCATGGGTGAATCTGACATAGATTGGATTTGAACTGTTATAGTGCGTTTCCCTGCTTGCCAAGCTTCGACAAACATCCACAAGCACAAGCGTGTAAAGAGGGCGTTTGGCTTGGCTTGCGTGAGCTTGTGGACGCTTGAACAGGATCCGGTCTAGTGTCGGTTTTTGGACACAGATCAAAGGGCGCTTGCGGCAAGCGCTTGCAACGCGTTCACACGTTGGCACGCGCTTAGTAGCTGCTGTGATCTCGCAACGAACGCACGTCTAGTTCTGTCTCAAAATGAGTGGCTGGTTGAACTTCGTTTGCTTGTTTGTTGCTTGCTTTTGTTTTACTTTACTTGTATTTCAAATAAAAGTAGGTTAAACTAATCGTGACTGCCTCCGTGGTCCAGTGGATAGCATATGCGACTGCTATTCTATTATGTGGGATATGTGGGATCTAGAAATTCATGGCGCAATGTAGCTGTAGTATTAAACCTCTGCCTAGCCCTTTGGGGATACAGGCGTGAGTCTATAAAAATAAAAGCATACATAACCGATACAAGTTCGGTGTCCGCCTTGCTTGGATGTACTTAGCACACTGACGCATTCACAAGCGTGTAAACGACTTCCAAATGCCAAGCGAAATTTGTGGACGCTTGGGGCTTGTAGATGCTTGTCGAGCCTTGACAAGCGTGGAAACGCGGCATTACATAATTATATTATTGTCGTCTTTCTCGGCTAAATAATGCACTTAATACCTATTATGTAGAAGGTATTATAGAGGGATAATTAAATACTGGATAAATGGAATATTATTGTTATTTTTTTATAGTAATAGGCGGCAAATGAGCAGGTGGATCACCTGATGGTTAGCAATTACCGTCGCCTATGGACACAGGCAATACCACAGGAGTCACAAGTGCGTTGCCGCCCCTTGGGGTTGGGAAAAGGGATAGGATGAGGAGTGAGATGAGGGAGATGGAATTTAGGGGATAGGGCCTCCGGCACGCTCACTCACCGAACGAAACGTAACAGTTTAGGTACTGTTACTTTACGTCGATTTTCTGTGAGAGGGTAGTACTTCCCCAGTCGAGCCGGCCCATTCATGCTGAAATCAGCAAGGCTCTACTACCGTAAATAATCCTTCTATAGTAAATAGGCGTTAAAAGTCTAGGACGGGCGAAGCCGCAGGCAACTGCTTGTATAACTATGTTTTCAAATCGTGAAAGTTTGAAACTAAGCTGTGTTTATTGCAGCTTCCCGGTAGACCCGTATCATAAACAAATAGATAAAAATAAACTCGACACTCACGTGTGAAATTTGATGGCTCGTGACGGGAATATAAATACAGATTTAAATTTATTTATTTGTTCTCGCTAAAAATTAAAATATCTATCCAATCGTGAGGTGAACACTGGTGAACAACGAACGACGTTCAACAACGAGCTGATTTTCAATGTATTGATTGCATTAAAAAGCATATTATTATGGTTCTATCAATGAACTATATAATTTTTCAAACATAGGTAAATAGGTATACAGCACACTGAGATATTTTATATACTAAAGTTATTATTATGTTTTCCCAACAAGCGGTGTATAAATTATGATCTAATAAAATAGGAAATCATACTATAGTTACCACCCTTAACATCGAGTGCTTGGCGGAAAGGGAAACGTTTTCGCTAAGACTGCGTCACACTAATTAGCATATCACTTTCGTATACCAGAAACACTCGAATAAGTAGCAAAATTGTAGTAGGCCGTTGAAAAAGGTAAATAATCGTACTAGCTAAGGCAACTAAATACAATTTTTCGTGTTTCTCAACTTACTTGATGTGTAGTTTTGCCTCTTGGAGATATTTTATCAATATACCTACCTATAATGTTACATTCTACTATCAACTTTTTCTGATAAAGTTCGCACTAGGAATTGCCACTGTGTCGCGGGCGTTTTTACATACGCTCAACAAAATTTTCTAGTTTGAGAACAATCATTAATAGCTTGATATTATTATATCGGAATTTAACACACTTACTTTAGATCACTTAATGGCGAGACGAGCGCAAACTATGCATCAGTGCAGTTAAAATTCTCTAATATACAACCACATATTTATGTAGGTGTCCTGGTTGCTTATTTAAGCCATGCAACATTCTGACATGCAATGGATTGACTTCTTACTTTGTTTATTAGTTCCTCATATGACGATAGTGAATACTAAGAATTATTTTTCTGGAAATTCCTCCCCTAAGGGGGTAAGATAGGGGTCAAATTTTGTATGAAACTTTTTATTCCTTTCATGGATTGACTTCAAACTTTGTATATTGGTTCCTCAAATGGCGATAGTGAACACCAAGAATTAGTTTGTTTTTAATTCCTTCCCGGAAGGGGTAAGATAGGGGGACAAAGTGTGTGTGAAACTTATTATTCCTTCAGTGGATTGACTTCAAACTTTGTATATTGGTTCCTCAAATAATAATAGTGAACACTAAGTATTATTTTTTTGGCAATTTTACCCCTAAGAGGGTAAGATTGAGGTTCAAAGTTTGTATGTAACTTTTTATTCCTTTAATGGATTGTCTTCAAACTTTGTATATTCTTTCCTCAAACGACGATGGTGAATACCGACATTAAACACTAATTTGTTTTTTTGAAAATTCCTACCCTCAGGGGGTTAGATAGTGGTTCAAAGTGTGTATTAAACTAAACTTATTATTCCTTCAGTGTGTCGACTTAAAAATTTGAATATTGGTTTCTCTAATAACCTTAATAAACATGAAGAAAATCTTTTTGGAATTTTTTACCCTAAAGGTTTAAAAAGGGGAGTCGGAATTTGTATAAAACTTTTTATTCCTTCATTGGATTAACTTCAAACTTTGTATATAGGTTCCTTAGACAGTGAGGTTTCTTTTTATATTACAAAATGACACCAAGAAAGGAGTTTTCGAAGGCACTACCCTATGGGGCTTAAGAAAGGGTGTCATTTTGTAATATAAAAGAAAACTTCAATGGATTCACTTGAAACTTTGTATATCGGTTCCTCAAGTGACTTTAGTGAATTCACTACTAAAACGGGGAGTTCGAAAAGAGATCCCAGTTTGTATGAAACTTTTAATTTCTTCACTTGATTTTTTTCATCGTCCCTAATGTGCATTTAATTTTTATTCATTTAAATTTATTCGCCTGGTTCTCATCTAAGCGCTCTTCATCTTGACTAACTAAAATATAGGATGGTTCTTTATATGATCAATAGAAGCCAAAAAACTTAGAACCATTATTTGCTATTTTTATATATTTTTAAGCAGGTAAGCACTTTTTACCAGTTATCTGCTTTGGCCAACTGCTGATCAAGACTTCTCTCATTTTTTTAATCTAAAATACTAAAAAAGGGTTTTTAAACTTGAATTTTTTTACAATGTAGCTGAGCCTTACAAATGTGTACTGCTACGGAATCCTTGACTAATTTAATTTTAACTGGTTTTTCCAAGCAGCTACGCCTAAATGAAATTTTCGTAGTTTATTTGAGAGTGCTCATGAACCATTAGTAAAATACACATCTAAATCGTTTCAGCTATTTTTAAGGTTACCCTGAATAAATAGACAGACATAAAAACCAATCTAAATACATCAGTGGGGTTGTGGAAACGGTTTAGCAACAATATGTATGTGCTGTATTGCAGTTATTTTGAGATTACAGACAGTTTGTTTATTTTTTTTATATTCTCATGCCTGTATCCCCGAAGGGGTAGGCAGAGGTGTAATATTACACCCACATTTCGCCATGTTGCATATTAGGTCCCACGTAATAGGGGGCGAGCCTATTGCCGTAACCGGGCACAACTCAGTAATACTTTTGCCCGACCCGGCAATTGAACCCGATACCTCCCGTTTAGCAGACGCATACGCTATCCACTTTACCACGAAAGCAGTCAAATATTATTTATTTGTATAATCTGTCTGTACATAAAATCCTTGCGTTACTGATTGACTGACAGATTTGCTACAGCCGAAACAACTGAGCGTAAGTGGATGAAATTTAGTATGGATGTTCCTTGAGGTGTGTAGGGGCACACTAAGAGAGGATTTTTGGAAATTCCTCCCCTAAAGGGGTTACACTGGTTGTCAGAATTTGTATGAAACTTTTTATTCCCTCAATGGATTAACTTTACACTTCATATCTCTTCTATCTATTGGTTCCTCAAATGAAGTTGGTGAACACTAAGAAAGTCTTTTTGGAAATTATTACCCCAAGTGGATAAATAGAGGAGTCATAATTTGCATAGAAACTTTTATGCCTTCAAGGGATTAACTTTATTCTTAGTTTATTGGATCCGCAAATGACGTTAGCGAAGAGAAAGATATTTATTTTGGAAATTTTCCCTAAGAGGGTGGAAAAGGGATTCTTCCATGGAATTACTTCAATCGGTGTATATAAAGTCCTTGCGTTACTGACTGACTGACAGACACATTACAGCCGAAATTAATGGGCGTAAGAAGGTAAAATTTAGCATGTATGTTCCTTGAGGAGGATAGTGGTGTTTGTACATAATATTTTATCTAATTGTAATTTACGCGTGCGAAGCAGCGGGCAAAAGCTAGTTATTCATATAACCTGGTACTCGTACAACCGTAAATCGCATTTCATTAATAAATACAATATATGTCTTAACTAAATTTATTAATATTTATTAATTTTAAAACTTTCGAGAGCAATGTGTCTGTGCTTTAAGTTCTGAAACAATTCAGTGTATACGCATAATGTTAAACTTTCAAAGTTATTCACACACGTATCTTAAAAACAAATAAATTTACATATACGCAGCGTTAATTGCGACACACAGTTTACAACGCAAATTCCGTAGGTCGCAAATAACACGTAACTTTATCACCGCTCACCGCTCAATAGAGTATCAAACTTTTGTTCCAACTCAGTTTTCATTGCGTCTTCGCTGGATTAATACGTGAACTTCTCAAAGGGTTATCTAAGTTTTGGGGACCATGTTTCTATTAATTACCCAAGCTCTCGCCCGATCGATATTAATTAATTAAGAACTTTAGTTCGCATACAGTGTCGCGGGAACATTTCTACACTGTATTGGTTTTATTTTAATTCAATTCTTATTGGGTGAAACTGTTTAGCATGTGGGGAAATATTAGTAAAACGTTTCGTGTTTAGGAACTGATAAGTTGCCGGTGAAAGTCACGCTATTGTTACTGTCAGCGGGTTTATTTTGTTCCTAACTTTGCTGGACTATTTACGAAATAACTTTAACTAATACCGTATGATGGATGAAGCACCTAATCTTTGAAATGTTTTTGCTAGGCAATGTTTTCATTTGCACGGTATTATAGCAAATAACATAAGTTTTGAGGTAAAAATATCGTTGAGGGCCGGATTTGTACATACCACGTGTATTTTAAAATTAATGAGAATCGTAGGATAAATATATGATTTTAATTACATTTTATTTTTCAACGCCCTCATAGTTCATTGTATACATGGTCGATCAAGTGCTTCTGAAGCTTTAACTACCTAGAATATTGATGTTGAAGCAGCCATAGCCTAATAGAGATACCAACAGACAGGGTTCGAATTCACGGCGCGCACCACAGAATTTTTGGAGCTATGTGCGTATTGAATTATTAATTATCACTTGCCTCACACTCTCGTGCCTTGGAGGGCATGTTAAGCCGTCGGACCTGGTTGTCATGAAGATCTTTGATAGTCGTTATAGGGCGTCAGTCCCTTCTAAATAAATATTGCTATCCCTTGGGGTTGCGGAGGTAAGACAGGCAGTCGCTCTGTGGAAAGGCTAATATTCAGCCAAGTTCGGTTAGACTAGTAAGCGGACCCCAGATTAAAACTGGGATAACGCTAGGAGGATGATGATGATGTCGCTGCCATCAACATGTACTTAGCCACTGAAACCCGTGCACATCTTGATTGAATTATGCAATATTAGATTTTGCATGCGGCTCCACCCGCTCGAATTGTACACCTAAATCTTCCTCAGGAATCACAATACTATTATCAAATATATAAAAATCTCAAAGTTTACTTACGCTTTTTGCGAAGTCAAAAAAAACGACTAATCTTCAAACTAATGTAGTAACCTACTATGAATATGCCTACAAAGAACAAACGTACTAACCCTCTTTACACTACAAAAAAGAAATTATCAGGATTTTAGTAAATATAGACGAATTTTCCTTTGCAAAAGATTTTGATGCAAATGGGGTAACGCTGGGACGATGATGAACTTCCTAGTATACAAAAACATGTGGAATCTACATACATGACTGACGTAGCATGCAACTCTCCATTTCGAGGCTTAAGGCGCAATTAGGATGCGCAAAACGATGTAGACCCATACTTATCGAACATTCCACGGACGCGATCCGATAGTCATCTACGCAAAGTCTAAAGGCACGCCAAGGTAATCACTGCTTAGCTCTGTATAAAATGTATATTGAAATGTAAAAAGATTTACAATATTAATAAAAATACACACTACGTATTAATACTTGTTTTATGTAAAGGGTTTATAGGTATCGTGCAATTATTTAAAAATAATGTGAAATACCTTATATTTGCACTGACTATACTGGTATTGGGACTTGTTGGCGTCGGGACGTGACGACCCCACCGCCCACTGGGGGAGTTACTCTGACGAGTAGATACTCGTCATAGTATCTTCCCCAGCGCAAGCAGTCAACCGTAAGATGGCGGTCAAACCATCCGAACCCGGCGGAAGTAAATCGCAAGGTGCTAGATGGGCAGCAGCGTCCAGCACTAAAAACTTCCGCCACTGCGATCGCCAATACGCCTGCCAAGCGTGGCAATTATGGCAAATCCCCCTATACATGAACCACACCAATAAAAACCGGCCCCTAGTCCCCGGCGGCCCCGCTAGTCCTGGTTATGGTAACGGCGGGGCAAGGGGTGGGAAGAATCTCCGGAAGAGATCGGGCTACCACCACCAATGACAATTGGCCCTGGCAACACTGAACACGCGCACACTGCGGACCGACGCGATGGGATATCATAGGCCTATCTGAAGTCCGAAGACAGGGGGAGGACTCGATAGTTCTCAATTCCGGTAACTTGCTCTTCTACCGGGAAGGCGACCAACAGTCCCAAGGTGGTGTCGGGTTCATCGTCCGCAAATCTCTCGTGACCAACGTGGTAAATATCGGGAGTGTGTCGAGCAGGGTAGCGTACCTTATACTCAGAATATCCAAGCGGTATTCGCTGAAGGTCATACAGGTATACGCTCCGACCTCGATGCACCCCAATGAGGAGGTGGAAGCCATGTACGAGGACATATCTCGGGCTATACATGGCTTCAAAACCCATTACACCGTGGTCATGGGAGATTTTAACGCGAAACTGGGCAAACGCGACGGTGATGAGCTGAGAGTGGAGCAATTTGGTTATCGGCATCGGAATTCCCGGGGTCACTTGCTGGCTAGCTTTATGGAGAAGGAAGCACTCTATATGATGAATTCCTTCTTCAAGAAGCGAGAATACCGCAAGTGGACCTGGGTAAGTCCAGACGGTGCGGTGCCACCAAAAATGAGATCGACTTTATCATGTCGACGAAGAGGCAGATATTCAATGATGTCTCCGTGATCAATTCGCTTAAAGTGGGGAGCGATCACCGAATGGTAAGAGGCACATTGAATATTTGTACAAGCCTCGAACGGTCGAGGTTGATAAAGTCCACGCTCCGACCGGCACCGGTTCATATCCAAAACCCCGAGAGCTTTCAGCTCGAACTCAAGAACCGTTTCGAATGCCTGGGTGAATGCGTAGATGTGGACGAGAACAGTAACGGGTTCGTGGATGCTGTCCATACAACAGGGGCCAAATTCTTTAAGCCCCAGAAAAACAAGAGAACCAGCAAGATCTCGGGTCCGACCCTCGAGCTGTTAGAGGAAAGGCGCAAGATGGTTCTGCTATCCTCCGACGACATGCCAAAATATCGGCACCTCAACAGACAGATCTCTAAGTCCCTGACTCGCGAACTCCGCCAATACAACACAAAATGTGCTCGTGAGGCGATCGAGCAGAATAAGGGATCCAAAGTGTTCCAGAGGGATCTGTCTGTTAGGCAGAGTCAGCTGACAAAGCTGAAGACGGAGGATGGCAGAATCGTATCGTCCAAGCCTAAGCTCTTGGAGGAGATCGAAAGGTTCTATGGACAGCTATACACGACAACGCAACAACCCGCAAGCACTCCAGCGTCAGACCCTAGAGCTGGATTGACCCGACACTATACCGAAGATATCCCGGACGTCAGCATGCACGAGATTAGTGTGGCTCTCAAACAGCTCAAAAACAACAAGGCGCCGGGTGATGACGGAATTACGAGCGAGCTTCTGAAGGCCGGCGGTGCACCCGCTAGAGAAGCCCTTCGGAAGCTATTTAATTCCGTCATTCTCGAGGGTAAAACGCCTCAGGCGTGTCCGCCATGTTGTTCGTCCTTAGGCAGAATTAGTGCGCACAACCGGCACTGTCGAGCTCTGGAAGTCAAATGTGTCGTGTCACGCGCTCACCCGTCTTACCTTGACGTTTAACATATGTCAAACGTCAAATGTGACAACTCATAGACAACCTCGGCTCGAACCAATGTCTCAATGAATCGATTCAAGTGTCAAGTCATAAATGCTAATAGATGGCGTCACTAGTACGTAAACAAACGTATTACTTCACTGCTCCGACAAATTATTACGGCAACTTTTTGCCGCCGCGTACAACAAATTCAGCCTGTCAAGATTCATCTACTAGAGATAATCTTGTTTTACATTTAAATCATACTATCACAATGCTACTAGGTAAATTGGTATATAAATAGTTCCTAAACCAGTATAAAGTTGGACAAAGGCATGTTAGCAAAGTAGAATACTGTATAAAACAGAGTAACGGCAGTTTCGAAACGCGTGTCAGCGGTGCATTAAGAGTAAGTAACGTACCGTAGTGCCGGTATATCTTACTATTATATTCACGTCAGAGGCTTTGTATGCAAATAAGCAATATACAGCTTTTGATTAATTCTGTCGCTTTCGTGTGTTTTTTATGCGTAGGTCGTCGTACGTCCATATACTAAAACTATGTTAATTTCAGCCGTCGATAGCAATGTATATTTAGCAAAGGATATACCATTGAGGCTTATTTTTTTTAAATACAACTCTCACACTAGGAATATAGCCTGTGTCACGGGGGATTTTAAAGTATTGTCTCATGGAAATCGAACGCACAACGCTCGGCGCAGTGTCAAGTGGCTAGTCGACCGCTTAAAGTAACCGTGCAGTGGCATTAAATTGGAAGTCAGCTACTTGGTTAATTTCTTCTTAAAAGTTATATAAATCATATTACTGATGAACGGTTTTACTTAATTGGTATAAATAACAAGGCTTCAGCAACTTTTCTATATTTAAAGAGCAAAAAAAATACCCCAGATTGTTAATTATTTACAGACTAATGACCAAAAATATTAAGGCGAGCTGTCCTCAAAACAATTCAGTTTTGATTAATCATCGGATAATTTTGGAAACACATCAAGTGACACCGAATCGAAGGTACTGTCATTACCACGAACTATAAGTACTAAAATGTTATTAGTCATGTTTTGAAAAATTCAAGTTATTATGGGCGTGAAAGATGGTGGCACGCGATAAAGTACTCGATTTATGCCACTTTACGCTCACAAAAATTGACCGACTCAGCGAAACTTTCCAATTAAGCCATTACCTTAACGGGTGACGTAACTTTGATTAAATATTGCTGTGACTTGTTCACTTGGTAGTAATGACTCGTAACCCTTGCATGGTTTTCTGTAAGCAAAAATAGAAACACGCGAAAACATGGATCGAATAAAAGAGCGACGTGAAATTTAATATCATAATGGTGTTCGGAATGCCAGTAACATCTACAATGTTCACGTGATTTATTCGTGCGTTAGATATCCAGCTACTGTTTTACTTGCCCAGAGGATAAATTTGAACATACATATACAATAATATCAAAGCATCTGGCTTGAAGTCGATACCTATTTTAGAGTTTTGAGTAATTTGTAATACAGTGTTAGAAATATATAATGCCTATTAGATAGGCGATTAAACTTCCCTAATAAAATTATGTTTGATCACAGATAATATTTAGTATATATTTCTATGTGTTTGATGATGTTTAATTTACACAATTATAGTATTGTGTTCAAAATGAGCACTTTGGCTGCCAATGTGGAATGTGAGGTGGACTCACCGCAAAACGTGTCATGTTAAAAAAATTGGAGCTACGGTTATCAGCAGCAGTCAAGTTACATAATACCCAAATCATAGTGAAACTGATATTTTCCATCTATTTGCAAAGTATAATTTCAGCAACTAACTTAGTAAACGAATTAATGGTCTTAGGTTTCACAATTTATTCATCGAATTCTAATAATCTAATATTAGCTTTAGTATTTTATTTACGATATCGGACGATTTTTTTATATGGTAAAGGATATATCTTTGGATTCTTTAACTTTATAGGATAAGGACGGTGATCGATTTTTAATAATGTCGGACGGATTGCCTGATGGAGACCTACAGCACAGGAGAAGTCACAAGTGCATTGTCGGCCTTTTAAAAAGACTATGCTCTTTTCGTGAAAGTTAGTATTTATCGTATTTATTTATTCGTTTAATAAAGTCCAATGCAATTGTATTTATGCCACACCCGTCACTGTCACTCCTCGCAAAAATTGTCCTCGGACCTTGTTGTTGTTTATGTATTTAACTGGAACTTTAGTTTAGTAACTTGTCGCGCGTGTAGTCCCAAAATTCCCAGGACAAGTTCTTGTGTGGTGAGCAGTAATTTATCTACAAAATAGGTGTGTGTGATGTGTATTTGAGTTTGTTTTTCAGTTAACAGACATTCATGACAGCAACCAATGACGTAATACATTCCAAATATGGAATACTGCTAGGTATCTTTAAGTCTAAGGGCCACGAATATTCGAAAACTTGTTGTAGTATAGGAATGGCACAGTTAGGGTATACGTCTCTAACAATTTATATTATAAAATTCAAAAGCTTTAGTATTTTCGCTCCACTTCTGAGTCGCGGTAAAGTATGCTGACAGTGATTGACGTGGCCCCGCCCTCAAGGACGGAAGAGGAAACCACGGTGATTTTAGAGCGTAAGCCTCATTCTTTGGGGATTTGTTGCACTAAGATTTAGAAATGACTTAGAAGTGATTGCCTCCGTGGTCCAGTGGATAGCGTATGCGACTGCTGATCGGAGGTCCCGGGTTCGATTCTCGGGTCGGGCAAAAGTGTTACTGGTTTTTTCTAAACTCTCAGTAGCAGTGCGGAGTCTGGTGATGTGCCCGGCAACGGCAATACGCTTGCCCTCTATTACGTGGGACCTAAAATTCATGGCGAAATGTGGGTGTAACATTACACCTCTGCCTACCCCTTCGGGCAGCAGGCGTGAGTTTATAAAAAAAGACTTAAAAATATAAAATAAGAAATTAGCGACGTTTTACATAATAGCTACCTTTCCCCGTAGGTATTATTAGATTCAGTACAAGTGAAATCACGATGAATAGCTAGTTCAAAATAAAAACATATTCCAAGTAAAAATATTTTGGTATATTCTACAATAAATCCATTGATCTGTAAAATATTTAACGAGACTGTTGTAGTGATGATAAATCATCAACATAAAAACCAATGGTTTCAACCAGATTATTGTATGACGGCGTTTGCTCTTTATGTATTGCAGCTGTTAGTGAATGCGTGAACATAATTATGGTGCAATGAAGTTTTACAACTAACAATATATTTTATGAGACTTGTTGAGTAGCGCTCATAGCGAGACTTGGCTTGCCGTTCGTAACAGATCGGCAAAGTTAAGCAACGCTTGCACAGGTCACCACTTGGATGGGTGACCGTGTGTGGCATTTACATCTGAGCGCTACCGTGCTTCGAAGGGCACGTAAAGCTGTTGGTCCCGGTTCTTGTCTAAGGATAAGGATCGTTAGGCCATGTCGGAGGCCTTCGGGCGGTCTGAAAACTCCGACACCAGAGTTGGCCACACACTCACACGAAAAACAAAACAAACATGAGACTTGTTTACTGCAGATTGTGGCGTAAACACGAATACCTCAATCTGAGTTCACATCAGTAACGACTGCAGTACATTCACTTAGAATTATTAACCCTAGAACCCTACATGGGGTGCAGGTGCACCCCACACCGATTTGTTTCCTAATTATCTCATTTTATTTAATATCCACGAATTCGCGCGTCAGAGTATTTCAGTTTGGTGTCAACCTCTTGCGTTACGCTAATACCTTGACGAGAGCCGCGTCATGTGGTCGCCTGTATAAGCGCTGTGGGGTAAGCCAGTACCCCAGTGTAGTAAAATCGTAAGTTACTTTAGTTATTACGATTGATGGATTTGTATGTAATATGTTATTGAATTTGATTGTTTATTAAAACAATACTCTTACATGAATTAAATACTGATATTTTTAGATGTTATATTGGTGAAATTTAATGAAGTCTATTTATTTTGTATCAGATTTGAATGACGAGTTAATAAACTGTTAATAAATTCTAGACCACGAATGTGGCGACGAAGAAATAGAAGTTGGGACCAGTGTTAATTCCTGGGTTCCTTACAAGAGTTCAAGATCAAATAATAAGCCAAATATAAAGTATCGGCGAACATTTTTGAAACAATTTGGTTTGGATCTGATACATGAATATTTGGAGGACCGGTACCAGATGCCAACTTTGAGGCGGGATATAGAAGAGTCCATTGCAGCGATCCTCAAAAATCTACCAGATCCTACAAGCACTATTCCTTATCGTGCAAAACAAGGACGGTGTGGCTTTTGTTCAAGGTCCAAAGACAGAAAAACCAGGACTATGTGTCAAAGGTGCAAAATACCTATTTGCTTGGAGCATCAGGTACAAGGGACCATGGGCAAAATGTTTGAAGCCTGGGCTCATCCACCAACAGAAATGAGACCACTTTCAATATACTTTTAAAGCACTAATTATAAAGATATAAACTCATTTTTGCGAAGAATCCATGGGGTTATTTTGCTATAAATATTTTTCTCCTACCATAAATAAACTATTATCCTGCAAAATAATGCTGTTATGGCATTGTAGTTTTTGTTGTTTCACATCCTTAACTTGTTTTAATTCCATGTGCAAAGAATAAATAAAAAATAAAAGGGCTGCTAACAGTTAAAAATATTTTTATCAACATTTCAATCAATATCAAAAATAATATCGTTTAGGTGGATTGAAATGTATGTGCCGAGAGGATACACGAAAACACACATATATACATACATAGACTCACGCCTGTTTCCCGGAGGGGTAGGCAGAGACTACGGAACGCCATTTGCAACGATCCTGACATATCTCTCTTGCTTCATTCACTCCCATCAGATTCCTCATGCATGCTCTTCGGTTCAGGGTACTTCTATCCTGTCCTGTTTTTAGGACACACAGATAACACTGTGAGATTAACGAATCAACTGACTGAGAGCAGACGGGCGCCTGGGCAGGCATCCGAGAGGTGTGAGAGGGGAGGAGAGTGTTGTAAATCACACGGGCGCAAACGCATCTATTGTTTACCATTATTTTAAACAGTGGCGTAGGAAAGGAGAGGGGGCGGCGGGGGCGGTCCGCCCCGGATGTCACCCTTTTTGGGGTGCCACCCCAAACTCGACTTTAAGAACAATGCTTGAAATAGAATTAGTTTTTATTATAAGTCAAATCGATTATATCGATTAAGTAACATTTTGTTTAGTCTATTGAAAATTTCTGACAATGGTCACACTGAACTGTCATTTTCGTTCCCGCCTTGAAAAATTATCACGCCGGTCTTGGTCGTCTCGTACGTAAAATATCGCCTTTTGAATTAACGCGAATTGAATTAAATTGAGTAAACCGTCTTGAATGCCGCCTGATCTAGTGCTGGCAACGGTAAATTGTGATAAAAGACATCGTGAACTATTGATTGACATTTGTGAAAATTGTGAATCCGGTATCGACGTCCACGTGCCAACGTGTCCTGAAAACGTCGCGTTAGCAGCTTAATAGCTAAGTATAAGATACTTCATTCATTTATTTTGACCAATATACTTGTATGAATGTGTCTAATTTAGCTCAAGCCTGACATCAGCAAAGATATCGGGTAAGTGAAATATAATATTGATATTGATTGATTTCAATTCATCACTGTGCAACGCAGTGCATTGTGTCTGGATCATTGTCTATCGTGGTCAGGTAGATGTATTACATCTTCCTCTGCGCACTTCTGATACACCTTCCTGCCTGGCTACGGTAATTCTAGACATATTTTTGGTGCAGAGCGCTGTTGTATCTTAGCCGTTGATTGTATCTGAACTCAGATTGGTGTTGTATGAGCTATATATCTCATTTGTAATCAGTGTTATAGTGTTCTCAGGTCAGTATTGTCTAAAATACATAATATTTAATTGTATAAGTTGACCTAGATAATTTGAAACACATGTCATACATAATCTCAATCAGTAATTGTTGATTTGTGTTGTTGAAATCTAAATTAAATTTGTTGTTGCATTAATAAGTCAGTTTGTTTGGATACATAACAGCTGTATGTATCAATAAATTTAGTAAATTTAGTTTATCTCATAATTATATTAAGTTTGAATCATTACTTTTAAAAACCAAACTTTTGATAAACCTTTGTTTGTTATAATATATAGATAATATTGCTAGGTAACACATATTCTGTGCTTACTTACTTTTGTATATCTCAAATAACACAGCCAGTCTGTCTGTTGCAAATAATTCATTAATTAATTTGAAGTTCAACTTTTAATTTGTTATAAGTTACAACTTTTGATAACTTTTGTGTTTGTTTCAATATATTGAAACTATTAATTTTGTTGGACAGTAGATACCTGTCACTTGCCTGCACTTGCAGTAAACTGGCTAATACTTTGTTGGTTTCAAAGAATTAAGAAAAATTAAGTTTTGATTGTTAATTTTATTTAACGCTTGTCCGGGCACTTTTGAATTTTGATTATGTCAGCTATCAAGGACTTGCGTGCGGCTGCTGGTGCTATTTCATCAGATTTGCGCTGGTTTGCCTAGGCCAGTGCTTTAGTGAACCGGCTTGATCGCCGGCAGGCCTTACTTCAAAGGTACGAGCGGATCGATGATCGCCTGGCAAGTGTGGAACAGCAGTTCCGCACTTTCAGCCCTTGCTGTCTCGAAGTGTCAGTCACTGATTTCACTGCTGACCAGCGAAATAAGTTCAGCGAAGACTATGCCCAGGTCTTAGACCTGTATGATGCTGTCTCCAATAGTGCGAGACAACTAGTTGCCGATAGGGAAGGGCAACCCGGCCTGAAGCAGGAGCTTCCTAGGTCAGCACCGGGGCTGGTGAACAGGCTCCCTACTTTGGACCTCCCCCATTTTGATGGCTGCCTAGGAAGCTACCTGGGCTTCGTTAATTTGTTCGACAGCCTGGTCAATGACAGGGCTGACCTTCGGCAAGCACAAAAATTGGCATATTTAATGTCGGTTCTGGAGGGGGAGGCTAAGGGCCTCATCCAGCATTTGCCCGTGTCAGACGAGGCGTACCAGACGGCTCGGGACCCAATTACCCGTAGGTACCATAATAAGCGTGGCCTCGCCGACACGCACATCGAGCAGATTTTGTGGGTTTGCCGACACCCGGGTCTCTGGGTTGCGCACCCAACTTTTGAACCCGCTTTTGGTGGCCATCAACGCACTTAAGTGCCCTGATCTGCCCGTGGACCAATGGTCCTATCTATTGGTGCACATTGTGCTGAAAAAGCTGCCTGCCGACCTGAGGTCGCGTTTTGAGCAGCGCTTTGGTGGGGATAGCGCGACCCATCTGCCCCCCTTTGCTGACCTGGAGAGGTTCCTGGAGGATGAGTGCAGGGTCTTGGACAACTCCGGTGGTGACACGCCGGATAAGACGCAGCCGCCCAAGGTCAAGGAGCAGGCTCGCGTTCACACCCGAGCCAATGTTGACCGGCGCCCTCCTCGCTTTGCGGTCACGCAGAGCCCAGCGGAGTGCTCCTACTGCAAGGTCACGGGACACAGAACGGCCAGTTGTAGGGCATTCTTGGACCTGCATGTCGCCTCTCGGAGGCGCATCGCAAATGCCCGCCGCCTTTGCTTCTCTTGTTTGGGGTCCCACTACCAGCTAGACTGCCCAAATTCTCGCCCCTGTCCTCACTGTGGAGGACAGTATTTGGACATTCTCTGTATGAATGCCAGAGAGGTTGGCCACTTGTCCAACCAGCCGACGCCGCGCACGGGCGGGTGTTTTGAAGGTGGCAGCCGAGGCTCACCGGCGCGTAGCCGAGAGTCACCTCGCTCAATTGATCGCCACTCGCCCCGCTTGGAGAACCGTAGCGTGCGCACACCTCCTCTCTCTCGCGCACCTGAATGTGCTGTTCAGCGTCACCAGCACCATGACTGCTGCCCCAGGTATTCCCCTCCTTTGGCGGAGCGTCCCCGCCTTGACTCGCGCCCACCTCGTTTTGGGCGGGTGCGTCATTATGACCCCCCACAGATGGCGCGCGGATCAAGTCATCGCGCCTTTGAGGACTTCAAGCCGCACCCTCGTTTTGGCTTGCCTGGTCCTGGCCAACGGTCGCCGCCCAGGCAACAATAGGTCATTGACCCCTGCCCTATAACGCCAACCTCCCCCATTGAGACCGTTATCCTACCAACGGTTGCTGTTAGGGTCTGGGGACCCACGGGGACCTCTGTTGTTGTCCGTGCTATATTGGACACAGGTTCACAAGGTTGCATTGTTTCCACTTATTTGGTAGGGCAGGTTAAATTAAATATGGGCTCTTTTCCAAATTGTATACGGGGCATAGGTGACGTAGCCTCTAATGTTGAAGGGCAAGTTAAGGTTTTGTTTGGCCCTGTTGAATCTTCACACCCGAGGATTAAAACCTCGGCTATTGTGTTGAAGAATATTTTGGGTATGCACCCACAGAAACAGCTACCCGCTGCTGTGGTGAATTTGACATCGGGATTGGATCTGGCAGACCCCAAATTTGACACACCGGGACAAATCGATTTGTTGATTGGCTCTGATGTCCTAGGTAGAATTTTGATTGGTGGGAAACGGGTCTTGGTGCCAAATGGTTTGACTGCCATCCCGACCATATTTGGATTTGCGTTGATGGGACCTGTACCTAGTGACCCCCCTCCACCCGAACTTGATAATTTGTTGGCTGTAGGCTCTGCTCTCTCTGATGCAGTTCAGAAGCTTTTGGAGGTAGAGGAGCCCCCTCAAGCTGCCCGTTTGAATTCAGAACATGAGGAGTGCGAGCTGTTCTTCCAGAACAACACTGGTCGACTCCGTTCTGGTCGGATCATTACGAGGCTACCATTTCTGTGTGTTCGGCCTCCGCTTGGTGAGTCACGACCTTTAGCCGAAAAGAGATTGTTGGCTATGGAGCGTCGCATGGGTCGTGATCCGGAGCTCAGACAGAAGTACATTGAGTTCATGAGAGAATATGAACAATTGGGACACATGTCTGTGTCAAATTTGGATTGGCGTTCGGTGGAGCATTACTTTCTCCCGCATCATGCGGTATTGAAGCCATCAACTGGCAAGCTGCGCACAGTGTTTGATGGTTCTGCGCAGACTTCAACAGGCGTATCCTTGAACCAGTGCTTGCATTCTGGTCCCAAGTTGGTCAAGGACCTTTGTGACGTCATCACCAGCTTCCGACGACATCAGGTTGTCTTTGTGGCCGACATAAAAATGATGTTAGGCAGACTATTATCCACCCTGATGACCGTCGCTTCCAGCTGATCCTTTGGAGAGAATCTCCTCGCGATTCCATGGTCGTCTACGAGCTCAATACCAATACGTACGGGTTAAGGTCAAGCCCCTTCATGGCAATACTTTCTCTTTGGGAGCTCGCAGACCGCGAGGGCCTACGTTTCCCACGAGCCTCTGACATCTTGAAGGACGATATTTACGTCGATGACATTTGCTCGGGCGCCTCCACAGCGGAGGAGGCGATCCTCCTGAGGGACGAATTGATAGGTATTTTGGCCTCTGCTGGTTATGAGTTGCGCAAATGGATTTCCAACTCACCAGCGCTTTTGGAAGGCTTGCCAGAGGATCATCAGCAGGATCCACATTTGTTTGAGATTGTTGACAACCCCGCCATGATGGCTGTTCTCGGCGTTCAGTACAGACCAGTCCAAGACATCTTTACGTATAACGAAGACTTGAAATTGCCTTGTTCTTGGACTAAACGTCTCGTGTTGTCTACTGTCGCCAGAACCTTTGATCCAAACGGTTGGATCTGTCCAATTTTATTTTGGGCAAAATGCTTCTTGCAGAAGCTTTGGACAGCAGGATTGACCTGGGACGAACCTCTGCACGGCACTCTTGTTGAGGAATGGACCTCTTTTGTATCCTCACTTCCTGCCGTCAACGAGATCTCCTTGCCTCGTCCCATCCTTCCTCCCGGGAAGTACAAGGCCACCCTTCACGGGTTTTGTGATGCCTCGGAACGTGGTCACGCCGCCGTGGTGTACTTGCGCACAGTCAGTGCCTCAGGTCAGGTGAGAGTTTCCCTGATCATGGCGAAGAGCAAGGTTGCACCCCTTCGGACATCTTTGACCATTCCGAAATTGGAGCTCTCGGGAGCAGCCCTACTTGTACGCTTATTGAACCACGTGTCCAGTACTTTGGGTAAAAGCATTTGTATTAATGGATCCTACGCCTGGACAGACAGCCAAATTGTTCTTTGTTGGTTGAAGGCTTCTGTCTGTGGACAGAAGCCTTCAACCAACAAAGAACAATTGAAAAAAAGGTGTGCCTTGGAGGTATTTGTCGCTAATCGCGTTTCTCAAATCCAGAAATCCGAAGTCAAACTTGTTTGGAGACACGTGCCAGGTGAGCTAGACCCCGCTGATTGTGCCTCGCGCGGATGCTTGACGCCTAGTTTGATAGGTCATTCGCTGTGGTGGGGTCCGGAATGGTTGAGTCGACCAGAAATTGATTGGCCTCGAACGCCAGCTTTGAGTACTACCAATTTGCCGGGTCTACGAACACTCGCTCTTGAGAAGGTAGAATGCGCCTTCGACCCCGATATTTTGTTGAATCGTTACAGCTCCCTTGACAAGTTATTAGGTGTAACTGCTTGGATAAAGCATTTTGTGTTTAATTTTAGGCATCCACAACAGAAACGTCTGACACCGTTTCTCTCACCACAGGAAAGACAGGAGTCCCTCACCCTTTGGGTTCGTTCTGTGCAATTGGCGCATTTTGAAAAGGAGATTGCTATCCTTAAGTCAGGGAAATCGAAATTATCGGGAGCTGTATCTAAATTGAACCCCTTTTTGGACGATACGGGTCTCTTGCGCGTTGGAGGGCGTCTCAAGAACGCCAACCTCCCTTACGGGGCACGTCACCCCCTTTTGTTACCTAAGGACGGCCATTTGGTACGCTTGTTGGTAACTGACCGTCACCTTAAAAATTCGCATGCTGGTTGTAATGCTTTGTTGGCCATTTTGCAACGCGAGTTTTGGATTTTGTCTGCCCGAAGAATTATTCGGAGTGTAGTCTTTCGCTGCATCCCTTGCTATAAGCTCAAGGCTTCTACCATGCAGCCCTTGATGGGAGACTTACCGGCAGATCGCGTAACTGAGAGCAGGACTTTTAACGGTGTTGGCATGGACTTCGCTGGTCCCTTTTTGGTGAAAACGTCGACACTTCGAAACAGCAAGACTGTCAAGGCCTACTTGTGTGTTTTTGTTTGTCTCTCCACAGAGGCCGTACACTTAGAACTGGTCTCCTCGCTTACGACCGAGGCGTTTGTAGCCACATTTGACAGATTTGTGTCCCGCAGAGGGCTGCCTTCCTTGATCCGTTCTGACTGCGGCACTAACTTCAAGGGCACGTATAATTATTTGAATGATGTTGTTAATTTTCTTGAAACCAACAAGGCTGATTATAAATTGGTTGTATTCCCCACCAAATTGTCCACACTGGGGTGGTATTTTTGAGGCCGCTGTAAAATCGGCCAAAACACACTTGCGCAGGACAATCGGTGAGTCTGTCCTTACATTTGAGGAACTCGCAACTGTGTTTTGTAAGATTGAGGCCATTTTGAACTCTCGGCCATTGTGCCCGATCTCCTCAGATCCGAATGATTTGGAGGCCCTTACGCCGGGCCATTTTTTGATTGGTCGCTCACTTGTCGCCTTGCCTGAGTACCCCTATATTGATACGAGACCTGGTCGTCTTTCGCGTTTTGAATTGGTACGCCAGATTACTCAGAGCTTTTGGAAACGCTGGAATTCGGAATATTTGCACATACTCCAGCAACGCGTTAAGTGGACCGACAAGACCGATCCACCCAAGATTGGTGACCTCGTTTTGATCAAGGAGGCTGACCTTCCGCCACTCAGATGGCGCAGGGGGCGCATCCTTCGTTTGGTTACTGGGGCTGATGGAGTTCCCCGATTTGCTGAGGTCTTGGTGGACGGTTCGATTCTGAGGAGAGCGGTTGCAACATTGTCACGTCTACCAACCGATTAGCGGACCGGTAGCCCGGTCCGGGGCGGGTGGATGTTTGAAATAGAATTAGTTTTTATTATAAGTCAAATCGATTATATCGATTAAGTAACATTTTGTTTAGTCTATTGAAAATTTCTGACAATGGTCACACTGAACTGTCATTATCGTTCCCGCCTTGAAAAATTATCACGTCGGTCTTGGTCGTCTCGTACGTAAAATATCGCCTTTTGAATTAACGCGAATTGAATTAAATTGAGTAAACCGTCTTGAATGCCGCCTGATCTAGTGCTGGCAACGGTAAATTGTGATAAAAGACATCGTGAACTATTGATTGACATTTGTGAAAATTGTGAATCCGGTATCGACGCCCACGTGCCAATGTGTCCTGAAAACGTCGCGTTTGCAGCTTAATAGCTAAGTATAAGATACTTCATTCATTTATTTTGGCCAATATACTTGTATGAATGTGTCTAATTTAGCTCAAGCCTGACATCAGCAAAGATATCGGGTAAGTGAAATAAAATATTGATATTGATTGATTTCAATTCATCACTGTGCAACGCAGTGCATTGTGTCTGGACCATTGTCTATCGTGGTCAGGTAGATGTATTACATCTTCCACTACGCACTTCTGATACACCTTCCTGCCTGGCTACGGTAATTCTAGACAAACAATGTGCAAACATATTAAAAAAAACATAGGCACTAGCTCAGCACTACGATTCGGGGGGAGTTAGCCCGTAATTGTTAGGTATCGACTAAAAAAAAAGAAAAAGGTCGACCGCCAACTTCCGCCCCAGGTGCCACCCAAGCTAGCTACGCCACTGATTTTAAAGTATGAATATATACGTTACTATAACAGTTACTATAACAGTTTTATGACTAAGAATTGTATTTTTCTATAAAATCTATTTAAGTGCATATCTTTTTTCTGCAATGGAATTGAAGGTGGTGCTGCTAGTATCAATTTTAGTACGAACAATTTTTTTTACAATGGCATAATTATGCCATAACTCTGTTGGACACTGAGCCAAAATTGACTCATGGTCCTTTGTGCAAAGTGCTCAAACTAAGTTTAACTGTGTAATAAGGCTGATTTGTGATCTCAATTTACTGATAATTAATAATTAACGTATTTTCATGAATTGTTTTTTTATTTTAAGAATTACAGTCATTTTAGTATGGGTTGTTCCATTCAGCACCCCAGTGTAGGAATAACATGTGCGCCAGATAGTGTAGGATTCTAGGGTTAACATGATCAGCAGCTACATATTTAATTTTTTTAAAGAGCTGGTCCGCTATAAGCCTTGTGTAACGGGGTCCTTACAACATTGAATCAAGCAATAAATAATTAAAATAAAGTATCTCATATGGGGATCTATAGCCGTCAGCGCCTCTTCGCAGCTCTTTAACTATTATCCAGATAAATATTAGTAAAACACGTCAAAACAGGAAAAGCCGACTAACTTTATTTTTCATAAAACAAAATATAAGCAAGATGCTCTTAGTGCCAGTACCCATAATAATTTTTTTTAACATAGTTTGTATGTTTAACAATAAATTACTAACAGAAAAGCAAATATACACTTGATCAAAAACATACATAAGGGTTACTAGGAAAAACCAAAGCATCAATAAATAATATGTAATATCGTGTATTCGTAAACGCGGATTTAATAATGATTCATAATTTAGTAATGGCAGTCAAAATGTGTCAAAGAATTTACGGTATATCATTTTTTTAAAGCAATTGGTACAGGTTCCGGCATTCTCCTTTATTTTTTAATATCTATTTAGCTATATTGTCACGCCTATCACCCAATGAGGTAGGCAGAAACTATGCAACATTCTTCGGTTCAAACATACTTCTTTCGCTTCCTCGACAATCATTAACCTCATCATGCATGCACGTCGGTTATCCCTTCTCAACATTCATTTTTCAATCTTCACAGCATTGTTTCTACTTTCATGCTTCGTCTGCCGTACCCATGATTCGCTACCATACATCAGAGCTGGCACCAAAAATCCCTGCCGTATAGCAAGGCAAGCCTTCCCTGGGATTTCTTCCCGTTTCTGATGATGGACTGTGAGGCGCCATTTATACCCTGCTTTCACTCTCCTTTCAACATCTCTCTCACATTTTCCGTAAACTAAGATCCTAAATACACAAAATCATGAACTTATTCCACTTTTTCATCTCCTATCATTATGTTCATTCAGTTAGACTATATTCTCTTTCTATGACCATGACCTTAGTCTTGTTTACATTCACTTTCATGTCCTTTTTCCTATAGGCCTCATTCATCATGGTGACCATCTTCTGCAAATCAAACGCTAACTTCGCAAAAAGAACCTGATCGTCAGTGTATAGAAGGGTCTTAAACACTGTTTCACCCATTCTTAATCCACATTCAGACTATTTTAAATTAGTCAGACAACTGTCCATGACCAGATTGAGCAGCGAAGGACACACTACACATCCCTGTCTAACACCACGATCAATGTTAAAGCAGTCCCTGTAGGCCCCGTTTATTCCGACACAGGCACTTAAATCCCTATTATTTAATAGCCCCCCTCCCCTCCCTCCCTGCAATGCACCTTAAGGAAAAGACTTGATCCGTACATCCCATTTCCTTTTTAAGTCCCGCATCCCAAATTTTACTATCATTTTCAAAGACCTCTCTTTCAATCAGTATCTTTGCATACAATTTGCCAACAGCACTCAGGGGGCTTATACCGCGTTTTTTTTTTGCATTCATGCTATGACCCTTTGCCCTTGTAGCGTGAACCCTTTGCCCTAACATTACGGCCCTGTTCACTGTCACTGCCAGTCACTGCCAGTCACTTGCTACGTGACCGGTCCGCCAACATTTATTTAACAGTAGGTACAGTAGGCTTGCAGCGACGCCTTGAGCATATCAGCAAATATCCTGTCATATCCCGCAGCTTTAGCCGCTTTTATGCTTTTCAAATATTTTAAGTTATAATGCAAAACATCTATACTATTTATTTAATTACTGTTACATATTTTTGATTTTTTTGTAGGCCGTGTGGTTGACGGCATAGAATACAAGTGTCACCACCCCATATATTCCCGTGGGTGTCGTAAGAGGCGACTAAGGGATAACATGATGCAAATACCATCTTTGCGTAGAGACGGAAAACTCGACATCAAACCCTATACGACTGCCTCGTTGGTCTCGCAGCATAAATTTGCGCGTGGGATCGGGAGGTCCCGGGTTCGATTCCGGGGTCGGGCAGTGTTATTGAGTTTTTCTGTTACGAAATTCTCAGTAGCAGCACGGAGTCTGGAAATGTGCCCGGTACGGCAATAGGCTCGCCCTTATTACGTGGGACTAAAGTAAATCTGGAGAAAAGTGGGTGTATAAATACACCTCTGCCTACCCCTTCGGGGATAAAAGGCGTGACGATATGTATGTATGTATGTGTATGTATATTTTTGAAAATGTTCCTACTGGTGAGGTTTTAAGAGTAGAAAGTGTCACTACCCGATTTTATTCCTTAAGCGACGTAAAACGACGGTAGGAAAAGACACGAAACAGATAGTACCTTCGCGTTGAGAAAGGAAAACTCGACATGATAGTCTATACGAACCCGTCTGTCCAGTGTGGTATCGTAGGCCAAGTCCTATTAGCTTACAATAGTCATAATGCTATTGGGATGCAAATTAGGAGAGGCCTATGTCCAGCCATGAATTGCGGAAAGCTGTTATGGTGATTAATATGGCGTAGTGGATTAAGTAACGCTGTTTAGCTCTGCACTGCGTGTCGTGGGTTCGACTTCCACACGAAAAAACACAATGTGTGGTTGACAAATTGCTATTTCGATCCTGGGTGTTATTTGTGTCCGTTGAGGGCATGTTTGTACATGTGCTCGCGATACAGGATTTATTCTTAGTGCGGGAGTCCTCTTAAAATAAAATATTTATAGATTTTTATTCAATTGTGTTTTTGTGAAATTGGGCCAGCGTGGTTAAAGTAAGCCAAATCTGCCTATTGACTCACTGCTACCGTGATGCCCATGTCCAGTAGTGTACTGCGAAATGCTGTAGGTGGATAAATGGTATACTTTTTAGTAGGTAGGTACTTAAGTAATTAATTCCAGGGCAATTACCTACATTATCATTTGATGCACCGCCCTGCCGTACTTTTATATACGTAATATCTTTTGAATGGAAAATGAAATAAAATGAAATGAAATATGAAATGAAATATTTATTTTTGCCACAAATGGCACACACTAAACATATTTGACAAAAAAATAGGTACAAAACAAATATTAAAAGAAAAACCGTAGCCTTAATAATAAAATATATAAAATCCTTGCGTTACTGACTGACTGACAGACACGCTACAGCCGAAACTATTGGGCGCAGGAAGCTGAAATTTGGCATGTATGTTCCTTGGGGACCGTAGGGCTGCACTAAGAAGGGATTTTCCGAAATTCCCACGGGATCGGCCAAAACGGGTAAATTAAAAAAAATGCAGGCGTAGCTGCTGGCGTCCTCTAGTAATAAAATAAAAAACAAACCATATTAAAATGAAACACTAAAACCTAGACTAAAACAAATAATATAAACAAAGGGCAGATCGTTACGTCTGCTCACTGGCAACCCAACGCTTCCCGGCTGACCAATTGGAAGCCGTCTGCCGCCATTGGCCAAATAAAATACAAACAAACAAAACAACTAAAGATGGTGTCAGTGAACAGCGATACCGATCGGAAAATTTATAAATTTATTTATAAATTAAGTTAAAAAACATAAGTGGAAGTGTGTGTCTCATTGGTGCCAAAAATTAGACTACGCTCAGTATACGTTGCGGTTGTTATGCCGCAACACTGGTATTCTGCGCAATCCATTTTAGTGGCGTCGGCGCCAGTGTCTGTTTATAACTATAAAGTACAGACTAAAATCACTTTGCTGTATGATATGTGTGAGTAGATACGATGTGTTAAACATATCAAAGCAAAATAGTGTTGAATATGTGGTGTCGTGATGCAGAATCTTGCGTGTACTAATGTAATTTTAGAGCAAGCGTCAGTGTGCTATAAGTACCAACCTATCCCGCCTTGGTTTACGCGCGCTTGCGCCAAGATTGTTAACATTATAAATAAATACATAAATAAATGGTAAGTAATTTTAAAGAATAGTGTAAATTATAAATAGGATAGTCATGCCTTTTAAATAAAGTGAAAAAAAGGTTGTGTAGTTATTACAATAAACTTGTTTTGCTACAGGACCGGAAGACAGTCCTTGAAGTTATGAAATGGTTTTGCCAGGAAGAAAATAAAGAAAGCCCAACCTTTAATGCGACATTTTAAATTTAAATCTCCAATACGCCACAACAACACTGTCTGGAACTTGGGGTCTGCTCCGTTACCTGTCGGCTATACCCAAAAAGGTGAGTAGGTGTTTGAGTACTAGTCATAGATGTGTTTAAAACTGTTTTGAAGTTAGAGAATGGTGCAAAGTGAAATTTTCTGTATAAAGTATATATAAGTATTATTTTAATGGTAAGAAATTGTGTTATAGATATTATGTATGTATAATAAAGTAAGTACTGTAATTAAATATGTAGGTATAGAAGTTTATAACGTTAGGTATTTGTAGCTTTATGTGTTTCTAGCAAATATTTCTTTAGATATAAAACAAAGCTATTTTTGGTTTTCAGGCTGCGGATTGGTGGTGGTAGATCATTCCAGCAGTGTGTTGCGGCATACTTGAAACTACCCCTGAATGCAGTAGTCCTGTGCTTGGGCATGGATAGTGGGTTAGTGACTAACCTCACCATGTGCTTCGACTGAGTATCTCTCCAGCATAGCCTGTCATATAGGTATCTTGGTGTTTTGGCTTGTATAACTCCAAAAAGTAAAGATGCCAAGTGTAACTTTCTTCTGGAAGCAATGGTAAGAATATTGTGTTTATTCAGGAAAGGAGTGACATGGCTGCGTCTGGGTATATTTACGCAAAATCTTACACAAGCATTTTGTATGCGTTGTGTTAGCCGAGCAGTACGAGATAACAGACATGCCCCATAGACAGCATCGCAGTAATTTAACCTGGCCAATACCAAACTTTCCACCAGTTGCTTCCTTACAGGTATACTGAGAAATTTTCTGAGGTTATACAGTACTCTAAGCCGGTAAAAGCAGTTACTTGCAATCCTGCCTATGTGGGCCTCAAAGCGCAGTTCCGGGTCCATGGTTAATCCAAGATTGCAGACACTGTCTGCTCTCTGTATAGCCTTGTCTAGTATCAGTATTTCCGGATTAGCAGAGAGTATATCTCTGATTTGATTTTTAGTTCATGTTCAATTTAAATAATACAATCTAATCCAACAGGTATTGAAACAGTCTTCTTGAACATAAAATAGATCGCATCAAGCGAATCTCGTCCCGGCGGAATATCGATGTGCTAGCGGTGAATTTATTTTCTCCCGCATTATTTTTAATTTTCTTTATCTTCTGCAATATTCAATAAAGTAATATACTGTAAACGACAATTTCTATCTACATTAAATACACAAAATATTTTGCGAATTCAATTGGATAAGAAATAATACTGTATTGCTTAAAATAGTATGGTGTATGTAAGACAAAGAAGAATTAATAGTCATGTGATGATGATGTCAGTTATCCTAGATTAAGACTCATGTGATGATGATGTCAGTTATCCTAGATTTAGACTATATATTCAATGTACTAATTATAATTAAATGACTATTAAATCATACTTGAAGCGATCACGTTGTTTCGCTTGACTTACCAGAATCGAACCCTTTTATGGCGACCCTGCCAGCGCGACGCGATGTGCCGTTAAAGGAATCGTTAATGTAAACATTGAGTGGTTTGTGAAGTTTTAAGACTCATAATGATTTCATTACGTTGGAACGATTTCTTACTAATTGGCGTAGCTTTCGTACGTTAGAACTGTTTTTCGCAAGTTTTTCGTCTTACAAAGAGACAGTATGGGCAAGCAACAGTCTAAAGAGCAAGAAGTGATAATAGCGCAAAACGGCGCTGGAAATTCCGCTGCTACGGACCAGTTGTTGCAGCATGCAAGTAGCACAAACTATATTCTCATAACAATTTGTGTTGTTTTGGCTGTTGGAGGAGCGGTATTGCTGTTGCGTTTGTATAGAAAATGCCATGGCAAATGGATCGAGAGAGGCATCAATGAGTACGAGTTGCGAACATCGTTGAGCTTGTTCCGTAGACAGGCCACTGGTGTCCCGGCTGCTAGGACTTCTCCAGCGGGAGTACAAAGTGGGTCATTTGTGCCAAAATAAGTGCGTACGGTTATAAGTGCGTGAGGTAACAAGTGCGGCTAGTGTAGTCAAAAATCAATTATTAATAAAATGTATATCGTAAAAACATTTTACACCTATTTTACTCATATATTTTAGATATTATTTTCTTTTTAATTTGACCTTGTATGTGGTCTATATTTTATTTTATTTTTCTTATTAACGCCTAATGTCATGATATCGTGACGATTATATTATTAATATCTAGACTTAAGTAATATGTTATGGCAAATGAGGCTAAGGAGGTATTTGATAAATTAAAGTATATTGAAGATTACCTCACCAAACTAGGCCCGAGTCGAAGGTCATCTACTATAAGAGAAATTAAGTTACATGAGACAAACGATATATATACACAGTTTTGTTCTTTACGAAAGATAATTAGTTTAAAGATAAAGACTAAGGAAATCGAGAGTGATGAAATCAATATTGTGACAGACTTATGTACAAAAATAATTAAATTATATTCAAAAATTGTTCAGCTTTGTTCGGATAATACAGAGGTTACGATAAACACCATGGAGAAGTTTGATCTGAAAACTGCCAATGCATTGTTGCCTGTAATGACAGGGGATATTGATACAACCAAACGTTTAATCTCAAGTATCGAAATGTATGACTCTATGATTGATGATAGTGGCAAAAAACGACTGATCCAATTTGTTTTAATGTCCCGTATATCAGAAAGCGCCAAGCTGCGCATGCGTAATGATTATTCATCTGTTACAGATTTAATTAGTGACATGCGTAACATTTTGTTGCCCAAAAAATCAGACACAGCGATCCAGAATAAGCTGCACCATGCGAGACAAAATAACAAGAGTATTGAGGAGTACGGTAAGGAGCTGGAGCAGTTATTCGTGGATTTGACTATTACATAGGCTAACGGCGATTCCGGAGCATATAAAACATTGAGGCGAATAAATGAGCGTATTGCGATTAAAAGATTTGCCGACGGCCTGCGTAACAGTCGAGTCAGTACGATTATTGCAGCCCGAAATTATAGCACTTTAAAGGATGCCATCCAAGGTGCATTGGACGAGATGGCACCGAATGCAGAAGGCGAACGAGTGATGAGCTTCCATCAAAACTGAGGTAGGTCAAACCGTTATCACCGTGGTAATTTTCAGAATAGTTTTAATAGTAATATTCTAAACGTACCCGTTTAGAATATTTTCAAATTCACAGAATTATAATAATCGTGGTCGTGGTAATAAATGTGGTCCAAGTAGAATTCGTAACTTTGATAATTCATCTAATTATCGCGGTCGTGGTGGTTTTCGTGGCCACACAACATTTCGTCACGCGGCCTGACAACATCAGATTTACTTAGCTGATTCGAGTAACAGCAGTAATAGTTCTCAGTCCATACAAAATTCTGAAGTAAAGACTGAAACTGAGAATAAAAATTTGTTTTTTTCGTGCATGACCATTTTTATTGTCAAAATATTAATTCAATAAAGGAGATGTACCATTTGGCCATACATTATGGGCCTGGCACGGCCAAACACGACACCATGTGTGTTTTGAAGATAAATGACTACTCTGTTAACCTGTATAATTTATTTTTAAATAACTTTTGGTGGAAATATGATACGAGATATTTGAAATGGCAATTATTCCACAACTAAATATACCTCAAAATTGAATTTTAACATAAATATAATACCTTGATGTAAATAAGGGGATGTCTTTGCGTCATAAAGAACAAAAACTACATAAAGAGAGGCCAATAATAATGAATAATCACCTGTGTACTAGGGAACCTCGTACTATGTATACTCGTCCAAAAAAAACTAACCACAATCACAAACACCGCTGCATATTCTTAGCATGGGTAGAAGGTACTGATCATTATTATTGAATTTATATTCAATTACATTACATTAAAACCGTACGAAAACACCAATAAATCAGAGCAAAATATTTACGACGCGCAGTAGCAACACGAATGACATAACAGATAAAAAATGTGTTGCAAATGGTTTGAAAAAATATTTCTATTATCGATTAAAAAACAAAACGATTTAAACAATTTAATAATTATGGAATATATAATAAATTATATATTTCTTGATTCTTTTTACAAATATACCTACTATAAAGTAAATAAAATATATTGTTTTCTAATATAATAATAAAAATATTATTTCGTTAAAACAATTTCTGCCTACCATACTTCATTTTATTTTTAATGCTGGCAACATAAGACATCCATCCGCTACTACCATAGCCTATTCAAAATAATAATCTTTAAAAACTAAATTCTTTCACCGAACTTTTATCAAGAAACGAAAACGATGTATAAATTTAAAAAAAAATATGTTTAATTTCAAAGATTCACAACTTTCTGGTCGCTACAGGCCGTATTTGGTACTTCTCCTTTAAATGTTTTTCAAGTGTCCCGTAGTTGGTTACTTGACACCGGCGCGTCATTGTCCATAGTTAGGCAAGATGTATTAGAAAACTGTAATGTTCCATTCCATATAGAGCGGATAAAAATAAATGGTATAGGAGGTCACGTAAATTGCGATGGCTTTGTTTATCTTACATTAAGTTATGGTAATGTTGAGTATGAGCATAAGTTTTATGTATTTAAAACTTTTTTTTTAGAACCGGCATTTTGGGACAAGACTTTTTGAGTAAATTTAATTGTATTTTAGATTTTGAACAAAATGTTCTGACTATTAACCATAAGGTATCCGTTAGTATTCCGTTACAAATGGGACAACTAGGCAAAAATAGTTACATGACAATACCGGCCAGGTGTGAAGTTACATATTTAGTGCAGACACACTTACAAGATGAATGTGTTATTATGCCTAAGCAATTATGCGAAGGTTTATTTTTAGCTTCAATCTTAGTGAAGCCTAAGGACGGTAAAATACCTCTTAAGTTTTTGAATACTAGAGAGACAGATGTTTGTTTAAGTTATTTTACACCGGACGTTGTAAGTTTAAATTATTATTATTTGTGTTCTTTTAGTGGTAATAATTTAAATGCTGGCCGTGTCAAGCGTTTATTTTCTAGTTTGAATTTTAAACATTTAAAGCGAGAGGAACAAATTTCAATTGAAAACATTTGCGCAAAGTACTCTGATGTGTTTTTGCTGCCAGGTGATAAGTTAGGTGTTACCAACTTGTACCAGCAGTCATATATTTAAAAGATAATACTTGCCCGGTATATACCAAACCATACAGACTTCCTAAAAGTCAAAAAGCTGAAATTGATAGACAAATTGGCGAAATGTTGCGTAATGACATTATAGAAGAAAGTATTAGTGAGTGGTCCAGCCCTGTGTTACTGGTTCCAAAGAAAACTGATAGCAGTGGTAATAAAAAATGGCGTGTTGTTATTGATTATAGAAAATTAAACGACAGCCTTCAAGATGATAAATTTCCTTTGCCTAACATCTCTGATATCCTCGATTCTTTATCAGTTATTTTCAATTAGAATTAAGCCCTGAAAGCAGAACGTACACAGCATTTACTACAAGTAAACAATATCAGATGAAACGACTGCCAATGGGTTTAAAAATCAGCCCTAGTGCTTTCAGTCGCCTAATGACAGTAGCAATATCTGGTTTGAACCATGAAAAGTGCCTTATTTATTTAGACGATTTAATCTGTATAGGACGAAGTTTAGAAAATCATAATAAACATTTAATTGACATTTTTGAAAGACTTAGGAGCGTACATTTCAAAATTAATCCCGAAAAATGCCAATTTCTAAAGAAAGAATTGCTGTATTTAGGGCATGTTGTTTCTGCTAGTGGAGTGTCACCTGACCCTGAAAAGACGCGAGTAATACAGAGCTATCTTATTCCAAAAAATAGTGACGAAGTCAGACGTTTTGTCGCTTTTCTCAATTACTACCGTAAATTTATACCACATTTCGCTGAAATAACAATTCCGTTAAATAAACTTTGTAGAAAAGGTGTTAAATTTATTTGGAATACAGAGTGTGAAAATTCTTTTCAGTTATTAAAGCAGTCTTTGACCAATCCCCCAATATAACAATATCCAAATTTTGACAAGGAAAATGAGTTTATATTGCATACAGATGCTTCTGGATTAGCCATAGGTTCCGTTTTATGTAATAAAAATGACTTACCAATTGCATATGCAAGCCGACCATGAAATAAATCAGAATTAAACTATCCAACGATAGAAAAGGAACTCCTTGCTATTGTTTGGTCAGTTAAATATTTCAGACCGCATTTGTTTGGTAAAAAGTTTATAATAAGAACTGATCATAAACCTTTACTTTACCTGTTTAGTTTCAATAATCCTTCTAGTAGATTGCTAAAATTTCGGCTAATATTAGATGAATACGATTATGTGGTTGAATATGTTAAGGGTGTGAATAACGTGGCTGCAGACGCGTCGCATCGTTATTACTTCTGATGAATTAAAGAGTATTAATCAAAATGTTGTGAACATCATGACTAGGAGTATGACGAAAAATCGATTAAGTAGCAATTCGTCGGTCGATAAGAACAAAACAGATGATCGGTCTGATCAACCGAGAGTCGTTGAAATTCTTAGAAAACCGAAAAATTGTACCGAGTTAATAATTTCTACATGTGTATTAGCATCCAATGCTAAATACGTTAAAGTAAATGATTTTATTTATATACCATCTAAGATGTCAATTTATGTAGACCCAAGTTCTCGATCATGCTCAGCGCGAGACGCTTTCGTGAGAGATTTGGAATCTATCTGTAAGAAACTATCAATGAATGAAAGGACAATGGCAGATCTCCATACATCAAAATGTATGAAATTAAATTGAAGCGCTCAGTAATAAAAAATATATCAAAAAATTCGGCGTAAGTAACAGAGTCTATAAATTATTCTACTTTCACTCGGGAAAGCCGGAAAAAGAAGATATCGGTGTTTAATGTTTAGTTAAGAATGAACAATGTGGGTACGTTTGAATTATCAAAGGCATTAAGTCAGATTGACATCTAAACGCAGAACTATCCTGTAGCATCTACCTGTCACAGCCAAAACAAAAGCACAGCTGCACATTTTAAATCGATTTTATGTGAAATCGACATAACGTTAAAACGATGCTGTGACGTTTTTATTTGATTTAAAAGTTGTTTTGCTACAAAAGAACTAGCTTATTGATATAATGTTGATTAACAATTAATTAACTGCATTTTAATTATTATATTTTAAACCAAACCAACCCTATAAATGTCGATCATATCGATTACTTATTTAATAATCGATACGCATCAATGTCAAACGTCTATTCCTGTCACACCATTGTCTATGGCTACAATCAAATAATAAAGTAAGCACCTAGTTCGTAATCAATTGGAATGCTTTTTATCATCATAAAATAATCCGGCTTTATCGAGACAAAGTGAAAATATAAAAAATATTAGAAAAAATAAACAATTTGTTTTGTTCATATGAAGTTTAAGCTCGCCACAACAAACCCAGACCTAATTCTGCCATTGCTCTTTATATTATAAAGAATAATAATAATGAGAAGTATATTAAATGGTTAAATAAATGTTGTGGAAATAATAATTGGACCGGTCCACGAATTTATATTATAAAAGGATTAATAAGAATAGTAAATGATGATGACAAACTAGTAGTACTTAATGACTTTCACTTGCTTCCCACGAGTGGGCACGCAGGCACTAAACGTATGATACATAATATAAAAAAAATACTACTTTTGGCCAAAAATGTCTGAGGACGTGGCAGAATTTGTGAAGCAATGTGACAAATGCCAAAAACAAAAGCATTCGTTACATACTAAGCAACCAATGGTAATTACTACGACTGCGCAGTCGGCTTTTGATAAAATATTTTTAGATATAGTTGGGCCCTTAGATAAGGATTATTATGGTTACTTTTATATACTCACATTGCAATGTGAATTAAGTAAGTATGTAGAAGCATATCCATTAGTTAGGAAAGATAGTGTAAGCGTGGCTCGAGCGTTCGTCGACAACTTTATATTAAGGTATGGTATCCCACGTGAAATTGCTACAGACAGGGGAACTGAATTTATTTCCAGCACAATGACCGAGGTATGTAAATTATTAAATATTAAACAAACAGTTGCTCGTGCCTATCACCATGAATCGATTGGATCTTTAGAAAATTCCCATAAATCATTAAATGCATTTTTGAGAATTCAAACAGATAATAATAGTAGATATTGGAGTGACTGGCTCCCGTAATGGTGTTTTTCCTATAATACCTCTGTACATTCGTCAACAAACTATACACCTTATGAACTTGGCAAATTATGTAACATTCCTAGAAGTTTACAAAATTGTACTGTTGAACCTTTATATAACTTCGAAAGTTATCCCTTACAATTAAAATTTTGATTACAAAAAGCACAATACGAAGCACGACAAAATTTGTTTAACTCTAAATTGTTAAGGAAATGTCAATTTGATGAATATTTGAAAACTGTAATGTATAAGAAAGATGATTTATTGTCAGTTAAGAATGAAACTGGAAATAAGTTTGATAATGTGTATGATGGTCCTTTTAAGGTATTAGATTCTGATGATCTTGATCCTAATGTTAAAATCTTACGTAATAATAAAGAAGAAATTATACATAAAAATAGGACAAAATTATTTAATGTTTAATAAAAAAAAATAAAGCTGATAGTTTATTTTTTTTTTTCTGTTTTGGTAGGGCGTATGGTGTATGTAAGACAAAGAAGAATTAATAGTCATGTGATGATGATGTCAGTTATCCTAGATTAAGACTCATGTGATGATGATGTCAGTAATCCTAGATTAAGACTATATATTCAATGTACTAATTAAAATTAAATGAATATTAAATCATACTTGAAGCGATCACGTTGTTTCTCTTGACTCATCGGAATCGAACCCTTATAATAGCTTCGAAAATAACACATTATATTTTTGCAATTTTTTATTGATTGTGGAGCTTTGTTAGGAGCAAGACTGTGTACTAAGGTTCTGAATTCGATAACTTTGCCAATTAGTAGATGCCAATATTGGTGCGACTCATCAATAGTATTGAGTTGGTTGTGTATGTCGCCAAACGCACTCAAACCCTTTGTACGCAATCGCGTTGATGAGATACAGGAAAGCACCTCAGGTTACAAGTGGAGTTACGTGCCGTCGAAGGATAACCCGGCAGATCTTGTTTCGCGCGGGCTGAAGGCTGATCAAATTTTGGATAATTCTTTATGGCGGTCTGGACCTAGTTTCTTGTTAAAACAAGAAAATGAATGGCCAAATATGCCCAATAATGCCGCAAAACAGGACCTACCTGAAATTATAATAGCACAACCTAATCATCATACCTATCATTCATCAAATTCATCTATTCCTGAACAATCATATATTAAATTATTAATTTATAAATACTCAAAATTTAGTCGTTTACGAAATGTAGTGGCCTATTTAAATATATTTATTTACGACTTAAAAAATAAAAATAATAAAATGTCAGGTTCCCTTTCTCATGATGAACTTAATAAACAAGGCTTTAATTGTAATAGTGAGTCATGCTAAAGCTGACATGTTTCCCAACGAGTACAGACTACTCAAAGCGGCAAAATCTTTGCCTCGAAATAATAGACTTATTTCGTTAAGTCCCTTTTAGATGACGATGGTGTTATTCGTGTAGGCGGCAGGCTTGACAACTCTCCCTATGATTATAACGTAAAACACCCTATTTTGGTGTGACCGCAAAGGTCGGGGATGTAAGCTAATAAAGTCGTACCTGTGTATTTTTGTATGACTTGCAGTTAAAGCCGTCCATATCGAGTTCGTTACAGATCTCACCAAAAAAGCGTACATGGCAGCTTTACATAGATTTATAGCTCGTCGCGGTAAACCTAAAAGTATTCTATCTGACAACGGTACTAATTTTGTAGGAACTTGTAATGAATTACAACAACTTTTGCAAGATTCCAATCTATGTTATGATATTGCCCAGCAAGGAATTGCTCCCCCTTATTCTCCACATTTTAACGGCATCGCTGAGGCCGCCGTTCGTTCAACAAAACATCATCTGAAACGACTACTACAACTTTAGTTCTTCTCAGAGAGAAGGGCCAACCACCATTGCTGTGGCCGCTGGGGCGTGTCACCAAGGTCTTTCCGGGCAGCGACAATGTCTCGAGGGTGGCTGAGCTGAAAACAAAGAAAGGGACGGTTCTCTTCCTCTCTGTTGAATAGGTACTTCAAGCCGGGGAGGATGTTTGGACGTCGACGGGGTGAAGCAAGACGGCGACGGAGGGAGGGAGACGCGCGGGCTGCGCCGCGCTGCGACGAGCGGCCAAAACCAGTCTCCAACCAGATACTCTAACGACGATACTCGCGCACTAGTTTCTTTGCCGTACTATTATAATAGAATATTGTAAATAATTAGTAATCGTTTACTGTATTATATACCTCTAGCGTTTACAGTCCGCTGTTTTATTATATACTGGGCCAGAATCCCCAATATGATAAAAATGGTTACAGGGGATTTTCCTTAGGAGATCGACCTATATCATTGCGGATTTTTTGTAGGTTATAATGAGCACATTAATGAAGTAGTAAATTATTTTTACGTATCATTAATAGTTTTAGCAGCGCACGCGATGAAATGATTTTCTGTGAAATTTTCTTACGCCTTGGTTTACATTATTGATGTTTTTGTAGGGATCCCTAATATTTTCTAAAAATAAATATAGACTATGTTACTCAGGGATAATGTCGCATTATAATAGTGCCATAATTTTTCAAAGCAGTCCAGCAATTTTTAGTTTATTCGTAACAAACATACAAAAATACAAATCTTTCCTCTTTATTATATTATTAAATTAATTATATAAGTATAGATTAGGATTTTTTTAATATAATCTTGAAGGTAGAATATCAAAGTGACTGAGAATACCTGGATTTCGCAGAGGGCAACGGTCTATAAGCAGATATACCGCCTAAAAAGTTAATTAATCTTCCACATGCCTCCCTCGCTGCTAATATAAACATTATAGCCCTCTTATGTTTTCCAGGTGAGTTTCGTGCTAGAGTAAACGTCTCATTGTTTTTTCTAAAAAGCTAAATATCGCTATCCGTGACGGCAGTCGGTCTGTGAAAGACCAAATATTCTGTCAAATCTCGTTCCAAAGCAAAAGTCCTGAATGCAAACAAAATAACGCTAGAACGATTTTAATGAAATTCGGTTGACAAACTGAAGCTATTGAGTGTTCACCCCGGTCTTCTCATCTTTATAATATACTAATAGGACAACACTTATATACAATATTTAAACATAATACTTGCATGAAATTCTAAAACACACAAAATACCTATTGCTTTTGTTAGTAGATTAGCTATAACTTAATCTAACGGTTAATGGTAAACTGGTATCCAATGCAGATTTTCTTATCTGTCCCCCCTGTGGGATCTCCACCTTGTCATGGTGGGGGGGCTCAGTAAACGTTGTTAGGGCACCCACGGTAAAGCTTAGCGAGATCCCGGGAGTGGCAGCTCCGCGTGGGCTTGATGGAGGCCTACGCAGGATGCGTCCAAGGTGCGGGTGCGGGGGACAGTTCTTTCTGTCCCTCGCAGTAGGGCGCGGTCGCGGGAGGAGGAGCGTGTCGGTGTTGCGTTGCCGCGCGTCCTATCTCCCGCGACCAAATGGAGGCGCACGCGAAGAGGAGATGCGGTGTTGTCACTGTCGCTGGCTAATTAAATTATATTTTCGATACTATTAGTCAAGTTTCTTTGACTGCACGGATGGGTTTTAAGCGGTATTTTTGCCATTTAGCACAGCGCTGACTGACAGTGGCATAGTAGTATTGACAGAATCGAACCTAAAAACGCCACACTGTATATAACACGATTTGCGATCCAAAAATTGTTAGTTCGTGGAAATTTTCATTTCGCTCGTTTCTGTTCCTGTATATTTGCAAAATCCCCGCACGTTACTCTCGTTAGTAAACATTTCGCATTCTATGTAATAATATGAAACCAGTTACTTAATTTTCAACATACTTTCTTACTGTAACATTCCCATGTGTATTTAAAAAGGTTGATATGTATTTGCTCTCAGAGTCGTAAATAAAGGACGTTTGTGTAAATCGATGGTGTAAAAGCGTTCTTTTTTTATTTATTTATTTATGCTAACACGGTTTCATAAACCAATTACATTAACACTATACAAATATATACACATTAAAGGATATTTACAAGAAAAGTATACAAAGGAGCATATCACAGAATAATAAAACAAAAACAAGGCAAAACTAGAATAATAAAGAAACAAAAAAAAATTAACTATAAAAACTTAAACAAACTATCTTAACAGTATTTAACTCGTCTGCAAATAGATCACAGTTTGGGTAGGCTTCCATGAAACTATTGAGCGTGGACATGACGCGAGGTATTGGAGACGATGCGCGAGCCACGGTATGGCACACGGGCACAGATAGTAGGCGGTGCTTTCGAGCGCGAAGGTAGTTGTTTGGAACATATAATCGCATCAGTTCTTAAACACGCTCAAAGATTTCAGTTCGTTTTGTTTCGTTCACCACACAGTCTTAATGAGTGTCTCGGGCATGTAATCCCAGGCGTCTAGTTTAACGAAGCGTTGTTAAACTTTTTCGTCTTTGTACACGTAAGCAAGTGCATAAACTTCTAAGCTAAATTATACATTAAACCTTTGCAACACGATATACTTGAGCTATATTAGATTTTGAATACTTTTGCGCACTGTTTGCGGAATTTGATGTACTTTTTGGATGGCTTCGTTAGTCTCTATACGTCTTCAATTATATTGTATTTTTTTTTCTTTTAGAAGGTCCCTAATTTACATACATACATACATACATACATACATAGACTCACACCTGTTTCCCCAAAGGGGCATATTAAACGCCCACTTTTCGCCAGTGTTTTGATCCCACGTAATAGGTGGCGAGCCTATTGCCGCTTATCGGGATATTTTGTTTGCCAGAGCCTCGTCCGTTGATCGGCAGGTGCTCCACTTGCAGGTGAGGTTGGCTTGGGACCCTAAGTACTTGGTGGGAACCCTATGCACCCTATTGGTGGGAACCCTATGCGTCCCTAATTTAAGGCAACGGCCTTAAATTTTAGATTTTAGATTATTTTAGAAACTTTGAGGAAAACATATGTATTTCTATGATTCGTCATCAGAATTGAATTACAAACAATAAACGCACTTGTACTCGTATTAATAATATGAATGTTTATTGAAGTCAACCAGAGCCAAGAAAAGTAAAAAATACAGTTGTGCGTATTTATTACATTCGATATTGGTTTTTGCCTTGTTTCTCTATGTCTACGGTTTCATTGCGTATCTAAAAGATTTTCTGATTCTAACGGAAGTATTGAGGAAACATTTAAATCATGCATATTACAATTACAAACATGCAAATTAATGAGAAGCTTTCTTTCTTTCTTTAAACTTAAGAGCGTCGCTCTTGTCGGTGGAGTAAACGCCATATTTCACGATCTTCGGCCAGTACCTTGACCTCCTTATACGACATGACCTTCGTCCTTTCTTTTATCTGGTCCATATATGCTCTCCTGGGTCGGCCCCTTCCTCTCTTTCCGTCTATTTTACCTTCAATTATGTTTTTAATGAAGTCGTCATGTCGTATAAGGTGGCCAAACATCTTTCCTCTTCGCCTTTCGATTGTCGCCAATATGTTGCGTTTTTCTTGGACGATTCTTAATACTTCCGCGTTGGTTTTTTTTTCTGTCCAGCTAATTTTATCCATGCGTCTCCAGCACCACATCTCAAATGCCTCTAGTCTTTCCCGGTCTTGTTGGGTCATTGTCCATGTTTCGCTTCCGTACAGAGCAATGCTCCAGAGGTATGTTTTGATGAACTGTTTTCTGGATAAATGCTTTAAAGAAATTGGACTTAAAATTAACACAAAGAAAACAAAAACCTTGACAGTTACCAGAAATTTGCTCAGCAATAATCAAATCAAACTAAACAATATCCCTATAGAAGAAGTAAAATCATTCAAATACTTAGGAAGCCACATTACTAATGACTCGAAGTGCACCCAAGACATTAAAGCTCGAATTTCAATAGCAAAGACAGCATTTAACAACAAAAAACATATTTTAAAATCTAAAATAGCAAAACACATAAGATAACAATGAGAAGCTATGTACCATAAAAAAATATTTTAAAAGTGTTGCCGTAATTGTTCAGTTGGCCAGTGTGGCTGCAAAACTCAGACAAAAATACACTACTTTGTCAAATTGCACGAGCATTGTACATAGTATAAATAAAAAAGTAAATACCACGCTTCACAACATTCTGGCAATTTTAGCCTGCCACGTCAATCAATGACGCATATTCGTATGAAAATAATGTTTCGTACATACGGTAAAAAACGGCGCTGTTTCATAACGTAGCTTATATGGAAACCTCAGTTGATTAATAATTCTTTAGAGCCTTAAAATATTGCTGCAATATTTGTGAGTAATATTATAATTTTTCTGTCAGACCACAATACATGGCAAATGTTATCATTTCCTTTTAAAAAACAAAAGCCTCAATTAAGATATTGGTATAAAATGTGAGGGATTACTCAGCTGATAATATCAGAAAGTTTAAGCAGGCAATAGAGAGTTTGTCATGGCATGCAATCTGTAACGAAAATGACACAAATAGAGCCTTTGAACAATTTCATGACATTCTTACCCTATTTCATGGTTTATGTTTTCCATTGGTAAAGGTAAAAATTAATGCGAATAGGGCTGCACCTAAATGGGTAACTAAAGTCATTAAGATTTGCTGTAAATATAAAAGGACGCTCAAAGCATTATGTCATCAAGGTAAAAATGAAGACACCAAGTTAAGATATATGAAATACAATAAGTTACTTAGAAAATGCATTAATACATCAAAGCAACTAACAAATCAAATATACATTAAAAAATCTAAAAGTATAAGCTACATGGAATGTTATTAAAAATAAAGCGGATACAGCCAATAACCATAGTGTGCTAGACTCACTTATATCAGGAAATGAGGTCATAACAGATCCAGTAAAAATTGCAAATGCGTTTAATGATTTTTCATCTCAGTATCAGATACAGGGAGCACAATTAATTTGCCCCATTCACAACTTAGTAGAAACATAAACACCATTTTTCTACAACCTTGCACAACAAATTAAGTTTTGAAAAAATTCATTTACCAACACAAGATCCGTGGGCTACGATGAAATATACACCCTTATAATAAAATCTAGTGCAACGGAATTAGCGTCTGTTTTAGACCACTCGATAAACTTGTCTTTTACCAACGGAATATTTCCTGACAAGTTAAAATCTCAATTGTAAAACGTCTGCATAAAAAAATAGCACATTACAAATTAATAACTATAGACCTATTACCCTCATACCAATACAGTCGAAAAATTTTGAAAGGGCTATGCACATAAGAATAGTAAAATTTTTAGATAAACATGACATCATAAAAGAAGAGCAAAATGGTTTTTGGAAGGGCAAATCAACTACATTAGCAGCCTTCTCATTAGTCAAATCCATCACTGAGCGCATAGATAATAAGCAGTTAGTTACGGTGCTTTTCCTAGATATGAGTAAAGCTTTTGATCTAGTAAATTTTACAAAGCCACTTGACAAATGCAAACGCTATGTTATAAGGGGTACAGCGTTAGAATGGTTACGTAGTTATCTTCATAGTTGATCTCAATTTCCAGAAGTGACTCAAATGGACGATAAATTAGCCTTAAGTTCGTATAGCTCTTAATTTGAATAAAGTAGGGCAGGAGTACCACAAGGTAGCATTTTAGGTATACTCCTGCTCTAAATATACAGCAATAATCTACCGAACAGCACTACACATAGATGTGTATTATTTGCTGACTACATATCTGTGATTATTCCATCAAGTAAAAATCACGGGGAAGAATTAAAACTAACACAAAATCATTTAAAAGTTAATTTATCTAAAACCAAATATGTTCAATTCTGCAATTACCAACAAAAACCACAAGATATCAATCTTACATTTGAAAATGAAAAGATTAGCAAGGACACCAACCTTAAATTTCTCGGACTTACATTAGATGAAAACTGTAATTGGAAACTGCACATTGACTCATTATGTAAAAAGCTAAATAGGTTTGTCTATGCTCTAAGCCAATTACGAAAATCGGCGAATGAAGAAACGGCACTTATAGCTTATTATGGTCACGTAGGATCCATTTTAAATTATGGTATACTGTTGTGGGGAAATTCAACGCATATTTCAAGAGCATTTATAGTTAAAAAAAAAATGTATCCGGGCAGTTTGTAAGGTCGGGCCATTAGAATCGTGTCGCCCACTTTTCAGGAAGTTACGTGTTTTGACTTTGTCATCTATGTTATTCCGATACAAGATAAGGTAAAGAATCTTGGTATAACTATCGACTCTACATTAACGTGACGATCGCAGATATAAGAGGTGAGCTGAAAGGTGTTTGCCTCAGCAGGTTCATTGAGAAGACTTAGAAATTTTCTCCCAAACTGCCACCAAAATTGCACTTCTTTTACCCATTATTGATTATGCAGATGTCAGCTATCTAGATCTCGCCGAAAACCAGCAAGACAAACTTGAGCGCCTTCAAAATCTCTGTATACGATTCATATTTGGACTACGCAAATATGATCATGTTTTACAATTTCGAACCCAGCTCGTGTTTACCTATACGACATCGCCGGAATACTCACAATCTTTCTTTGCGGTACAATATACTTTTTAACCCTTCAACTCCTTTCTATCTTAAAGGACGATTCGAATTCCTTCATGATACGCGTAACCGTTATTTAAGGTCATCAGAAAATATGAAACTGAAGATTCCGGTACATTCCACAACCTTTTATGATAAATCATTTTCTGTGACAGCTGTTTTCTCCTCATGTACCCATATGTCGGAGGGTAGGGTTTCACCGAAGCATTCCTCACTACCCGCAGTGTTTTATGAAGACCATTTTTCGGACACCGTCTTTTTATTAAAGAAGCTAATAGATATATTCAATGAAAAGAAATATTTCGTATCCCCGTTAAGCTAGCATCTCTAGTTTTTTAGAAAAACTTTTTTGAAAGTCTTCATATTTTAAAGCGGATATTTAGAAAAAAAAATCCTCTTAAACTAAGCATGAAACGCAAACACAAAACAATATAAACAACATATAATATAGTTATAAAATCAATATCGAATAAAAATTTTATCATTAAAATCCGGAATACAAATGTGAAAACCCTAGCAAAAACAGTTAATTTGGAATAACTTCTAGATTCCATGGATTTGGGGTCTGAAATTTATTGAGTATATGAGGAAAATAAAGAGCATCATTTCTGTATATATAACTTTTCCACATTTGGTAGAATCTTCGGGAAAAGTAAGAAAATCTAAAATTCCATAATCTCGCTTAAATTTGAATCTAGTCAAGTTATGAGGTTCATTTCAACTGTAAAATGTGCAATGAAAGAGATGCTATCGGTGCTTGTAGCATTATTATTGCGTATCATGCTTAGTTTAAGAGGAATATCTTTTTTTCTAAATATCCGCTTTAAAATATGAAGATTTTCAAAAAAGTTTTTCTAAAAAACTAGAGATGCTAGCTTAATGGTGATACGAAATATTTCTTTTTATTGAATATATCTATTAGCTTCTTTAATAAAAAGACGGTGTCCGAAAAATGGTCTTCATAAAACACTGTGCTACCCCCTGACGGGTATTGCCAGATGGTCAGGCGCGCCCCGAATGATACCCCCTTGGCAGCGGATGAAGGTGTTGGCCTCCGCCGCCTAAACACCCAGCGGCCGCAGAGGATAGGGAAGACGGCAACGCAACACCGCATCTCCTCTTCCTCTGCGGCTCCACCACGACGCAACGATGGTGCGCCCCCATTTGGTCGTGGGAGATAGGGCGCGCGGCAACGCAATACCGACACGCCTCTCCTTCCGCGACCGCACCCGACTGCGAGGGACAGACAGAACTGTCCCCCGCACCCGCACCTTGGGACGCATCCTACGCAGGCCTCACGCAAGCCCACGTGGAGCGTCCCCTCCCGGGATCCTGCTTAGCTTCACCGTGGGTGTACCACGGTTACTGAGCCCCCCACCACGACAAGGTGGAGATCCTACGGGGGGGATATCACATATCTGCCTGTTATAAATCTAGTAGAAAGACTACAGAATATATAAACACTTTTCAAAGTGTTCATTTTACACGCTTGTAATATGAAAATTTATCAAAAAATAGGTACATGTGTTTTACTTATGTCAAAATCTGCCTTTTATACATTAGGTATAATGAGTATACAGTACACAAACACTGTCTATAAACGACTATCCGAAGTCGTTCGTGACTTTTTAATGGAGCTATCTTAATTGAAAAAGCGACGTCTTAATTACCCATTCTTTAGAATAAGAATAGCCAAACTCCTGGTACTCAGATTCACGACCCATAACATATTGTGGGTACGAAAAACGCGAAAAACAAAGTAAAGAGAATCATAAACATACTTTAACAAATTGCAAAATATTCACAAGGATATAAGTGTAATATGTAATTTAAGAAATAATGAGAATCAGTGATTGTGATTTTGTTGTAAACTTTTCATAAGATAATTTATCTCTGGAGACGACAAACTCCTCGAAAATAAGGAGCGAGAGGACAACGAGAGCTTGAATAAAATTTACTTTTTGACAACAGTAAAACAACTGTCGTTTTACTTTTCGTATTAGCGTTGATTCCAGTGCCTTTGTTTTCAAATATCGTCTGTGACTGTTAAAACACGCGACGTGGCACTCTTCGCGTTGGCTTTGCCTTACTGTTACCATCTACAATTTCCACATCCATTTCTCAAAAAGATATATGGCCGTGATATTGTCTCTATTCCACTTGATAGCTGTAAAATGAAACTGATGTTGAAAGTTTCGATGAATTAACTTTCGTGACACTGGCAATTTGAGTAATTTTACTGTTCACAGACTATTTATGAACTTCTTGTGAAGTGAAATTGTGATTTATGGATACATTTTTCACAAATACGGGAATATCATAACTTTGGAGATCTTTTGTCGTCATTGAGGTTGGAATTGACTTATTAACGTTTGACTTTATAAATAATATCAAATACCTAATACACATAATTGTCTTGTGTTTTTTTACATAAAATGCATTTGTAGAAGACACATACAGTAAATATGGCTGTCAAAATCATGATCTGTCATTCAATTACATATTACGATAGCAAATATACAAACAAACTGAAATGCCAAACATCAATATAATTTTTTGTGTATATAAATTCTAGTCAATATTATTCTTTTAACATTTTAATCCAAAATATAAGTACGCCGTTGGCTTGGAATACGTAGGAAAGGTTAATCGAAACATTTTTAACTCTATAACCTGAAACCGTCGTGAGAGCGCAATAAAAACATTCAGTGTACAAGTTTTCAGTTATGAAACGATAATATTCTTCGCAAGAATTTTCAGACAGCACGAATAATCCTACTTGAAGAACCTACTTAATAACGCTCTGCTCTTAGATTCATTGCAGCTTGCAGAAAAAATTCAAAACTTTACCGAGGAGTTAAGAGATTTTTGCAAACTTTCAGAATGACATTAAACCCAGTAATTTCTCACTAGATTCTAAAGAGTTTTGTAAACATTTTGCTTTTTTGGTTTGAAACTTTAATCGCTCTATAGAGCTGATAAATACGAATTTAATTGGTGTTAATCTTGTACAATTACACATTGATTTGTTTACAATTTACGTAGTTATGTATGTATTGACTAATAATTTTTATCTTAATTATACATTAAATTATCGACGCAAAATATTTTTTTCGCTTATTACACTAACCAGTAGTATAACAAGTTTCTCTATTTAAAAAATTACTTAAAATAATATTAAGTAACATTTTTGAAAACCACATTATAAAAATTTATATAAATTAAAAAATATACGGAATAACTGTATATAATAGACTTAAATTTCCTGGAGATATTTCACTCCAGAGTCTTTGTTAGGGTTCTACAATAATTATACCCCAATGAGACTTACTAGAATTGTCTAGAAGTAAAGTTAAAACGTTAAAATGTACGGTAAAGAGTTAAGTTAATGACTTGAGTTTCTTAAGAACTTGAGGACGGCATCTCATGGACGTCGAGGGGACATGACCCTAATGAATTAATGATAAAGAACTTCATTTTCAAGAATTTCTCTTTAAATAAGGGAGAAAATACAACAAAATGTTTTGATTTAATAAAATGTCCTAGACCCCTGGTACCACAGAAATAAATATGGTGACACGGGCGTGGCGCGCGTGCCAAACTATTGCACTATAGCGCATGTGTTTTTGAACGCATTCGCATCACGCATCGCGTCTCCAGTTCGCGCGCTCAGGAGATAAAATAATGTTAAATTCGTTACGAATATGACATATTGTGCAGTTTCAAATTGTAAAAATAAAAGTGATGCAAAAAATATGGAAAAGGGAGGCATTTCATATCACCAGTAAGTATTACAATTGAGTAAAACTTAAGATTATTGAGATTCAAACCAAGTGAGCTACTTTTACCATGTTTGTCTAATAAGAACATCATCGTTCATTTCTTCGTAATGTTAAATTTCCATTGCTTGAATTATACGATACTTGTTGACATATTTATGAAATAAACACGCAATGTACGGCGAGATACGCAATATTCACAAGATGCCAAAAACAATAACAAATCAGGGGCCAGGTCAAATAAATAGCTGTGATTGGTCAGCGCGCGCTAGGGATTGACGTTCGGTTTATGGTTACGTTTTAAATTTATCGATAAATAAAATGAATATTAATTCGAATTAATTATTATGTCGATATCAATACATTGGAACGAAGTTCCTAATCGCGCGTTGCGAAACGACACTTTTTGATATAGTAAGCTATTGTAAGCCGTGCGGCGTGCGCATGTTTCTCTGTCTGTCTCTCTTTCTCTCTCTCTCTCTTATAGAAAGCAAGCATCATGTTCATGCTTTCTGATCACGAAAATGACAACTATTTGGGAATCTAAGATGGCGGACGAAACATTTTTAATAAAATTAATATGGGTATCATTTTCGGGGTTTTTATGGATTCTGGTCACGAAAATGACATCTATTTTGGAATCCAAGATGGCGGACGGGACATTTTTAATAAAATTAATATGGGTATCATTTTCGGGGTTTTTATGGATTCTGGTCACGAAAATGACATCTATTTTGGAATCCAAGATGGCGGACGGGACATCTTTGATCACGAAATTGATGGTGTTGTTGGATTCCCCATCCTTTTAAACATCGGAGACGATACCCATATCGACTTTTTAAAAAAACCCGTCCGCCATCTTTAATTTCCTATCCGTCATCTTTGATCACGAAATAGATTTTGTATTTGGATTCTCCATCCCTTAAATCATCGGAGACGATACCCATATTGATTTTTAAATTTTTTCCCATCCGCCATCTTTGATTTCCCATCCACCATCTTGAATCACGAAACAGATGTTGTATTTGGATTCCCCGTCCCTTTTGACATCACAGACGGTACCAATATTGATATTTTTAAATTTTGCCATCCGCCATCTTTGATTACGAAATAGATGTTATATTTCGATTACCGATTACCCTTTAAAATATCGAAGGCGATAACCATATTGATTTTTTAAATTTTCTCATCCGCCATCTTTGATATCCCGTCCGCCATCTAGGATCACTAAATAAATTTCATATTATTTAATCAGCGTCCCGAAAATCTCGAAAACGATACCCATATAGATTGTATCCTATTCGTTAAGCCTTTTTTGCCTTTGACCCAACCCTCCCTCTTCTCGTTTGACCAATTTATTATTTTTGTTTGGCCCCTAAAAGTTGTGGCGAATTGTATATAGCCTTTAGCCTTTCGGAATAATTGGGCTATCAAATGCAATATTTATTTTTAAATCCGACTGCTAGTTCCTGAGATTAGCCGACATTATCTTTTAGCCTTTTTAGCCTTTTGCCCGGCCACAAAGGGTCGAAGCGTTATGTTATATAGCCTATAGCCTTCCGGAATAACTAGGCTATAGTATACAAAAAGAATTTTTCAGATCCGACCGGTAGTTCCTGAGATTAGCGCGTTCAAACAAACAAACAAACTCTTCCGATTTATTATATTAGTATAGATATTCTATAATATATTCAAAAGTTTTGTAAGATTTCAATACAGATTTTTAACTAAATAAATACGTTTTATTTTAATAACAGTATACTTTAACCAAACTATTCATAATAAAACATTTTATATAAGCAATAACATAATTTCATTTTCCACAGCTCTCAACACATCGATAATAATTCCTTAGTGTCCCCTCACTATCTATACGTCACTGTGGGCGGGGCTTGCTGAAATGTGGCACGCGCGAAATGTATGCGGTGACGTGACATTAACCATTCTATTAGTATTTATTTCTGTGCCTGGTACGGTAAATTAAATTTAAAATTCCCGTACATTTAGTAGAAAGTGCTTAAAAATACGAGCGGCAGACAAGACGTTTTGCTAATTATGATTATTGGGTTGCATATTAATTTTCCATAAAATGTACTTTCAACGTGTCAACTACCAAAAATATATTAACATAAATAACTCTGGAAAAAATATCGCTCTAAATTGTTGTTTCTAACCTAATACGGTACACAAAATGTATAAATGGTAAATATATTTCTTTTTTTTTTCAATAAATTGACAAATGACAATGTCACTTGTCAATTTATTGATAAATATTGAAAATAATATCAATAGATATTGATGATGAAAAGTAATCGTAAAAAAAAGAAAAACAATATGACATGCTCGAGAAAATTGCGGATATTGCGGCATAAATAATTATATTATGTTACTCAGTAGTTTCATTTGATAAATTTAAAAACTAAATTTAGGGTTTGAGTGATTTGTGCAACGGCAACTGTAGTTCCGGAATTTAAATGTAAAGGAAGCGATTCGTAGCCGCGTCAGTCGTGTTTGGCTTCAACTGCTGTGCGCTTGACACTATCCAAAAGGAATACTAATACGTTTGCTCCTTAAGGCATAGGTGATACTGTCAGTGACGAGCGAGTAGCAATATAATTTGAATGTAATGGTGCTGATACACTGGAGCATTCATTTGTAACAGGACAGCGAGCATTCGCCACCTCGTTTAGAACCAAACAACGAACAGAGCCGAACATGGCTACGAACATTTTCACGATCTACTCGTATCTAGCGAACACTCTAATCAGCAAAAACCTCAAAGCAAATTTACTGTCAATTCGTTAGAATGCTTGCCAGAACGTTTGTGAGAATGCTCGCTGAATCACATTCATTTGTTTTTTTTTATGTTTTGTAATATTTGCAAGATTCAGGTGAATGCTCAAATGTATCAGCACCATGAGGGAAGCGATCCGTAGCCGCTTCAGTCAGGCTATCCTACAGGAATGCTAATACGTTTCCTCCTTGAGGCAAAGGTGTTACTGCCAGCGACGAGCGAGTAACGATATAATTTCAACGTAAAATATGCGTTTCGTAGCCGCGTCTGTCATTCTTGGCTTCAACTACAGCATTTCCAACATTATCTATCGCAAACGTTAATGCGCTTTCTCAGAAGCTACCAAAACTTCGTACTTTCGTGGTGATAGACTAACGGGAGGAATTTTTTGTGGCGATATTGTTTTATTGTGCTTACGATGGGCAGAATAGTAGCAGCACAGGTGATAACAAATCGTTGTGCTGATTTCAGCATAACCATTTATGCATATTATCAAATTGCTTATTTAGCAAGGATGATTTTTGCTTAAACAAGTTTTGTTAAATAAATAAAAACCTTAGTAATATGCCCTGAGAAGCACACTATAAAATGTATCATAACAACAACCACAAAATGTCATCTAGTATTTGAAGAGAGTGCATTACTCTGCTTCCTTATCATGTCAGCCTCAAGACGTCCTCTGCTGGACATAGGTTTCCCTCAAGGTTCTCCATACAGAGCGATCTTCGCATCCAACTGCTTCCCGCAATCTTAACCACATCGTTGGTCTACCTTGTGGGAGGCCTAACCCTGCTGCGTTGTCCGGTACGTGGTTACCACCCCACTTTAATTAAAATAAAATTTATAAAATTATCGTAATCTAAAATCGCTAATCGCTTGTAGTCTAACCAAAGGTTAATTGGGTTAAACAAACGCTAACCGTTTCCTTACCACCAGAAAACATCAGATAACGTCAAAGGCCTTTTTATTGTTCATGGTAGTATAACTTGAGCGAATGTACGTCCTGTCAGCACTCAAGAATAAGATAAGTTCTCTTAGCGTACAATAAAAAGCCACTGTAATATAATAACAAGTAGAATCGAATTCGAATAAACCTAAGTAAGCTTTGCATGTTATGGTACGATTTTATCGCATTTATTTCCACAACAACTGTATTTGGTGGGCGGACTCAGGTGTAAACTCAGGGGATTTAAAGTTCATTGCACAGTTGGAAAGCGGGACCACCACTCATATATCTTAGAAAGCGCTTTGATAATGCCCGACAACAATGTGCCCTTAGGGAAAACCTCCTTGGGTTAACATCTTAGAAGTTATCCAAGTTTTTGTTTCACGCCCTTTGTATGTTGACTTGAATAGCAATGATATATTTTTTGATAGCAATAAATTTTGCAGCTATTTATAAAAAAAATATATAAGAACGACGAACGAATAATAATAAAAAAAAATTAACTTGTCAGATATGAATCAATTTGACAAGGCGCGATCTATCTACCTATCTATACTCGCTAGAATATAACTATCTAAATTGGATAGGTAATCTCTCAGCATTTACCAAATAGGTGCATATTTAAGAGTAAAGTATTAATTAATAAATTGATATCCGTAAATAAACTTTCTAAGCCTAAATAAGCCTTATTTAAAAGGCAACGATCTTTTATCACCAGGCAGCAAGAACACCCTGATAAAAGACAACAATTGCAAATCGTACAATACCTATGCGGTACTGCAAGCGAGCTACCATCTTACTAGTATAACATAAACTTTGAATTCAACTATGCATCTGTCTTCAGTAATTTTGTAAAAACAATCTTATGCGTACGCCACAAGGGTTAGGGTAAATTCATTTGCGTTGTTGGAAAAGTATTCCATGCGTTGAAAGTTCGACACCACACTAAAACGAATCTGAGTCTAAATGGTCTTTGTTGCTGCTGTTTCTCTCGGTGAATGCCTCGTGGGATAGAAATTGTTCCAAATGCGACATTTCTTTTCCGTCGAACGTTTGTGCGGAATCTATTACAGTTTGTATGCGATCTTCGTAAATATCTCGACGATAAACAGTCTTCTTAAAGGAGTAGTACCTATCTGTTGGCTTGGCTTAACTTACTTTACTTTCTGGCAAATATACTTTTAGACTATTCGTTTACTTTAAAAGCTTAAATTACGACACATCATAAAGTACTTAATTTGGTTAGTATAATTGTCCAGACATTATTTTGTTATAAAGTAGAGTAATATAAAGCTATAGTCATAAACACGAATTTCATAAAACCCTGCCACCTTTAAAAGTTGTTGGGTATAATTGAATATCCATCCGTTCATAATTAAATTTTATTTGATACGAGTCATTATTAGGTTAGGCTAGCTAGACTTCAGTCCAAATCTTTCAATAACTTTAAATATATGATATGTAGGTTATGCATCGACCCCCCCGTGGGATCTCCTCCTTGTCTTGGTGGGGGGGGGGGCTCAGTAAACGTGGATTGGACACCCGCGGTGAAGCTAAAGCTAGCCATACACGCACAGATGTGCACGGCGGTCGCCTTTCAGATCTGATCCGTTACTTCGCCACACACAGTCTTGTGTTAGTCTCGGGCATCAGATGTTATCACGAATTTGTTAAAAGCGGACGTCATGTTTCAAGAGCTAAATATACTCGAGCGCTAGCACGTAACTGAGGTTAATCCGGCGGGTACATCTGATGCGCACACACACGCACGGTAGAGCTCGGATTTGACCGCCCTGTGCCCGATCCGTTCGTTTTGGCAGCGGGCAGGCGACAGGCAGACACATCTGTGACTTTTTTCGCCATAGACACACAGATTTACCCGTCAGGTACCCGTTCAGGTCTCATCTGACGGGCACATCTGTGCATGTATGGCTAGCTTAAGAGAGATCCCGGGAGTGGACGCTTCGCGTGGACTTAGAGGGGCCTGCGCAGGATGCGTCCAACGGTGCGGGTGCGGGGGACAGTTCTGTCTCTCCCTCGCGGTCGGGTGCGGTCGCGGGAAGAGAGGCGTGTCGGTGTTGCGTTGCCGCGCGCCCAATCTCCCGCGACCAAATGGGGGCGCACTATTCGATGCGTCGCGGTGGGGCTGCAGAGGAAGAGGAGATGCGGTGTTGCGTTGCCGTCCTCCCTATCCTCTGCGGCCGCTGGGTTTTTTGGCGGCGGAGCCCAACACCTTCATCCGCCACCAAGGGGGTTTTGTTTGGGGCCCGCCTGACCATCATCATCATCATCATCAGCCTTTATCAGTCCACTGCTGGACTAGGCCTCTCCTTTGAAAGGAGGAATTGGCCTACTATACCACGCTGGCCAAACGGGTTGGTATAGGGTTTGTATCAAGTTTTCCTTCTCTTACAGTGCTGTTTTCTGCATAATATGCTCCCTCTGTCGGCTCTTACGACACCCATGGGATGATATGGGGTGGTGACAATCCGTATTCTTAATCCGTCACCACACGGATAATGACCTGACCATCTGGTGGGCCTATACCCGTCGGGGGGTTGCGAGGAATTCTTCGGTGATACCCAACCCTCCGACACATGGGTACATGAGGAACGCGGGTTGGTTTTTAGTCAGTAAGAGTCTGACGGTCGCCTTCGGTCTTCCCCTAGGGCGGGGGAATCCATGAGGATTTTCCAACCCGACGCCAAAAATAAAAAAATATAAAGGTTATGCAAAGAATAGCAAACTTTTGTTTGTTATTTTGGGAAACATGAAGTAATACTTGAACAAAAATATCTACTTTTTGGTTAATAAGTAGTAGGTATAAGATCATCTTAAAACGTGTACTTGAAAACGCGTTTTAAATGAAACAACAATAATAAACACCCTTTCGGTTGCGTCATATATCCTTTAAGACGCCGACTATTAGTGAACAGGCTGAAAGTACCTAAGAAGCGAGCATTCGTTACTCCGACCACAGAGCTAATTTAGTACAAAGGAAATAACATAAGCAAAATGTTAATCTACAAAATGGTTTTGTCTTAAAATTTAACTCGGTGACAATTGCCTTTTCCCTGCGAAGTTTTATTTTTACGATGCCATTACGAGTAAAACGTGACGAAATTGAAACAGCCGATTTTACTTACAGTGCGGTGGCTTTTACCTGATGGCCAAGAATATTCAATAGTTATTAAGAGGAACAAAGTAGTATTCCTCCAGCTAGAGAGAAGATCCCCTAGCTAAGCTAGGGCATTGTGCTTGGTAGACCATGGCCTCATAATTTTTGTCAAGAACGCGTTTGTATAGTCATCGCATGGGAAACTTACAGTAGCGCAATACAATCGTTTCTTGTATTCGTAGTTTCACAGGCGTCTGTTAGATGTCACCCGAGTCTTTAAAATTTTCCGATAAATGACATCTGTTGTATGTAGCTACATATGATACGCAAATTAAAAAACGCATATAAATCTTCTAAAAACATGGACAATGTATTTTTACGATAAAATTGATTGTAAATACACATACATTATGTTTTAATGACGAATCACAAGAACTGTAGAATCTTTACCAACAGGGCTGTAAGTCTTACTGGCTGGTTACGTCATATATCACAATGGTTATTTGTGCAACAAGAGAGCAAAGTTGTTTTTTGTTTCGAGTGCTGATTTTGAGTCCCGAGCAAGCGAAGGATTCTATGATATGATATGATCAAAGTTAGAATCCTTAGCGTAGTGAGGGACTCAACAGCACGAGATGCAAAAAACTTTGCTCTCGTGTAGCACACATAACTTTTCACCTCAGCAGTGAGAACACATATTACTAAGGAGACATAAAAACTAACAGAAATAAATTGAAAACAAAATTCTGCATTAATCACTTGTTGTTTTAACTCTTGTGGTGTTAAAGTACAGTCATCATCGCTAGTTTCACTCATCTTTTTAGATTAAGTATTTTATATTAATACTAGATGACGTCAGCAGCCTGCATTTTTTTTAAATTTACCCGTTTTGGCCGATCGCGTGGGAATTTTAGGAAGTCCCTTCTTAGTGCACCCCTACGATCCCCAAGGAACATACATGCCAAATTTCAGCTTCCTGCGTCCAATAGTTTTGGCTGTAGCGTGTCTGTCAGTCAGTCAGTAACGCAAGGATTTTATATATTAAGATAATTTAACACGTTACGCTATACGCTATCAGCATCAGCGAAATATTTACTTTATTCCCGCTATTTTATTAAATCGCGGTTTGATACCGCGTCCCTGATGTTTATTTTTCAAATGTATCATTGTTGAAATTCCAAATAAAAATGTATTCGTTAAATATCAATTTTATACTATTAATTATACTTATTTTTATTAAAATCCAATAATATATTAAACATATAAACAATAACATTTAAAAAACAACATAATTTCTTTATTAAATAAAGATATTTGTATATCTTTAATTTATAGGCATAGGGTTCCCACCAAGAACTTAGGGTCCCAAGCCAACCTCACCTGCAAGTGGTGCACCTGCCGATCAACGGACGAGGCTCTGGCAAACAAAATGTCCCAATAAGCGGCAATAGGCTCGCCACCTATTACGTGGGATCAAAACACTGGCGAAAAGTGGGCGTTTAATATGCCTCTGCCTACCCCTTCGGGGAAACAGGCGTGAGTCTATGTATGTATGTATGTATGTTTAATTTTAAGGTATAACGCGTTTCCGAACGTGTTTTCTTTGAGGTCGAATTCCAAAATCGAATTTCGAAGGAGTTTGTTTTTTCACTCGCTTTTTTATATGCATGTGAAAGAGACAGAGCACAGTAAAATTCTAATGTTTCAAATTTATGGCTGAACAATGTCAATTCGTGGCACTGAAGATCGAAAAATTAAAAAGCTACTTTGCCTCACGCTCGAATCAAAATCGCGTTTTGTTCACTGTTGTCTCGCAGCAAAAGCGGCATGTTTGAGCTGCTGTGGTGAAATAGTTATTTGTGCAACAAGAGAGCAAAGTTGTTTTTTGTTTCGAGTGCTGATTTTGAGTCCCGAGCAAGCAAAGGATTCTATGATTGATTCCCGAGCGTAGCGAGTGAATCAAAGTTAGAATCCTGAGCGTAGTGAGGGATTCAACAGCACGAGATGCAAAAAACTTTGCTCTCGTGTAGCACACATAACTTTTCACCACAGCAGTGAGAACACATATTACTTAGGAGACAAAGAAATGAACAGGAATAGATTGAATTATGCATTACTTAATCACTTGTTGATTTAACTCTTCTGATGTTAAAGTACGGTCATCATCGCTAGTTTCACTCATCTTTTTAGATTATTTTAATTAATATAATTTAACACGTTACGCTATACTGTATCACCATCAGCGAAATTTTTATTCCCGCTACTTTTTTAAATCGCGTTTTAATACCGCGTCCCTGATGTTTATTTTTCAAATGTATCATTGTTGTAATTCCAAATAAAAATGTATTGGTTAAATACCAATTTTATACTATTCATTAGACTTATTTTTATTAAAATCCAATAATAAATGAAACATATAAACAATAACATATAAAAAAAAATTTTTTCTTTATTACAAATATCTTTTTTTTATTTGCGTTTCCGAAGGTGTGATCTTTGAGGTCGAATTCCAAAATCGAATTTCGAATTCGAAGGGGTTTGTTTTTTCACTCACTTTTCATATGCATGTGAAAGAGATAGAGCACAGTAAAATTCGAATGTTTCAAATTTATGGCTGAATAATGTCAATTCGTGACACTGAAGATTGAACAATTAAAAAGCTACTTTTACTCACGCTCGAATCAAAATCGCGTTTTGTTCACTGTTGTCTCGCAGCAAAAGCGGCATGTTTGAGCTGCTGTGGTGAAAAAATATTTTTCCAATAAATGACCTACCTTGGTGACTGGCCGTTCCCAATATCTATTCTATCGATAGATTTGTTACTAGAGCCTACCACAGATATATGTTTGACACAAGACAAATATAATAACATAGTAAGAGTAAGGTTTGTAAGGATAGAAAGAAGTGGCGTTCTGTTGTCTCTGCCCACTCCGACGGGAAAGAGGCGTGAGTATATGTATGTATGTACGTATGCAAATATAATTATATCTGTCGTAGCCCAATCTATAAGTACATAGATAAAAAAGGGGTACGGCCATAAATCAATCAAGTTAATCATTAAATTATCATGATTATTTAAATAATAATAAAACTCTTTTCTTCAGCTTCCAACAATAATTATTGCAGGTTGATATTATTTTTTCATTTACTGTGTGTTTGTTCCTACAAGTCCAAGGTGTGTCCCAAGCTTGTCTCTAATTTGAATATGTATTTTAGATAGAAACAGAAGAAAAGCGCGTTTGATAGGTACAACATTACAAACGCAGCGGGTAACGTTTCGGGAAAAATTTGTTTTTCTAAACTTAACAAACGTTGATCAGACTTTGTAAGTAAAAACTAGAGGCAAAGGAACCCTATTGTTCTCTTTACTACGTTTTGTATACGGCGAATGTCTGTTCCGAATTCAAATGTATTATTTTAACATTGTTATCTAGCCAACCATTACGTTAGAAATTCAAGATGTGATACAAACTAATAGGTGGATTATTATTGTTATACTTATTTATTTTAGTTGCTCTTTTATAATAGGGGTTAATGTACATATGTAAATGTATAATTTATGCTCTAAGATTTTTTATTTGTTTCGGTGGTTCCCATTTTGCAACTTTCATCTTGAAGGTGGAGTGCTTAGCGCATACTGCTGGAAGACGAGTTTCTCGTTATAGCCAATAATAATAATATAATATAATAATAATTTATGGGGTTCCAAAAAATACAATACAGGTTGTCTTTATATGTATAGAAAACAGAAAACAATAAATGCACAAACAACAAACAATAAATGCTGTTAAAAAGTCTGAACGTTAACAGCTGTACTAGTATTAAACTGTGTGACGGCTGTCAGCGCTTTCCATCAGTGCAAGCCAATAGGCATCTATTTTGTAGAACAGCACAAGTAGAAAGATCCACGTGTTTCTAAACTACTTCTAAATAAAAGCTTAGCTTAGCTTTTACTTCCTGACCGGTTTTTCTTTTCAATTCTTAAATAATTTATTTTTACATTGTGCCTACGTTATATGACGTGGTATATTTACCTGACGTGTCCCAAAAATAGTTTGATATTTTAATGGAATCATACATAAATAAGTTTCGTTTCGAAGCACGAGTATGTTATTTTAGTATTTGTTTTAGTCAAACATTTTTGTTTTCCTCTGCATGGCTAACTTAGTTATATATAGAAATAATGGATCCGTCTGTCATTGTGAACGAAGACATGTACAATTACAACACCCACACTCACCTATCAATTGTGTTTATTTTAGTTCTGTATAAACCGTTTATTTTATGATGTAATCAGAAAGCTTTCAAATACGTTATACCGGTTGTGAAATTGAAACCCAAATAAATTATGTTATTATCTGACATATCGTTGTTACAAACCATTGAGTTTGTATGATATTTTATGTAATATTCGATGTAAACGTAAATGTTGGTAAGGATGGATAGATGGATGTATGTTTAACACAACTACCTAGTTGAATGATGCCTAAAAATAACCTATATTCTTAGGCATCATTTATGACTACTAAATAAACTTTATTACTCGATATTACTATATTACTTCACACTAATGCTTATAAAATAAAAGTTATAATTTAAAATTATTGTTAGCATGTATCTCAACACGTGTTAGGAAGTAACCTGTTTGTGTTGTAACTGAATGCAAAATAAATAAATGTGAAACGCAAAAACCTCTTAACGGATTTTGATGAAACTTTCCAGTAATAACCTATATCATATAGTGGCAACACTACCGTGAGTAAACATTAGCCCCGTAAATAAAGTGTAAATAAAATATTATAGCTGCCTCAATATCGTTCTAAGTAATATAAGTATACTCTAAATAACTTAATTCTTTAGTGATATCGTTTTTCACCAATTTAATTGACATTTGGATAATTTATGATCAAATATACATCTCAGTGAAAGTGACAATAATAAAACAATCTACTGTGAAAGTGACCACACAATTGCGTTTAGTGGAGTAACGATACCTTAATAACTTAGTCGTAGTTGTGTTAATGCGGATACAAAATAATTATTAAACAGTTGTAAACAAACTTTTCAAAAGTCGTTAGTCATCATCAATCATTGACATTATAATTCCTACAGTGATACCAACCTTAGCGCATTGACCGTGGGCGCGTTCCAGTTATTGCCATTAGACTTTAGACACATCCTTAGCCTTAGGGCCAAAGTCGTCCGCGATCAAATACACCACATCAAACATTTTTAATTAATGTTATAAAAGTTTATAAAAACTACGCTTTGTGTGAGAGAGCAATTGCGCAGTACATTTGCAAACCGAACTACTCTGAAATAAATTTTTATCACGTAATTTGTAAATCTACTGCATAATGAAGACGTGTGCAGTATGTAACGTCCATTTTACTGATGGCGCTCAGTGCGCTAGCTGGAAGAAAGAGCTTGACTTTGCTTGCGCAAGTATCTCGGAATCGGGCTGGAGAAAACTGGGATCAGACAGAAGAGCTCAGTGGAAATGCTCTAAATGCAGAATCTCTTCCTCACCGAAAGCGCTCACTCGTGAACCGTCTACTACTTCGTATGACATAATACTTTCTGAGATCCGCTCCATTAAGCTGCAGCTGCAGAGCTCAACCGGCCTGATCGAGGATATTCGTGCTATCAAAGGCAATTTGGTGGATTTAAAGGATGCGTATTCGTATTCTAAAGAAAAACTTGAAGACTTTGGCCATAGACTACTGGAACTCGAAACAAAAGCAGTTGAATTTGATAAGATTCAGGAGAGATGCGATTTGATGCAAGCAGATGTATCGAAAATTAAACATGATCTTCTCCACCAGGAACAGCGTTCTCGTCTGAATAACGTAGAGATCAAAGGAGTTCCTTTCAAAAAGGATGAAAATTTATTCTCCATTATGGACGCCATTGGTCATAAGATTGATTACATCTGTCCGAAGACGCAGATTAATTATATTTCCAGGGTTCCTATGCATAGTACAAATGAGAAATTAATAGTCGTTAGTTTTCTCAATCGCTGAAATCGCAAATCGCCGCACGCGTGGTAAAGGATCTGTCGGACATACAAGGAGGTCACCGTATCTATATCAACTACCACTTGAGTGCGGACTCTAAAAAATTGCTAACGAAAACTAAACTACTTGCTAAGGAAAGGAATTATGACTATGTATGTGTGAAATACAGTAAAATACATGTACGTAAAAATAACACCAGTAAATCGTTTATTATACGTATAGAGTCCGATTTAAACAAATTACTTTAAAGTGTCACCCATTCATGTACTTGTTTTTATTTTTGCATGCTTGTTTAATTGTAACGTTGAATTATTTATGTATTGCTTACCTATATGTTTTATGATACAACTAATTGCTTGAAAAGGTTCATCATATCTGCTGTGCTTGTGCGTCGGACACCTCTTTGTTTGTTTGACGATGCCTATTTCATTGTTGATCGCGTTGTTTGCTATATATCTGCTACGTTTGGAAATATGCTTATCTTGCTCTTGCTTGCGTTTTCACCGTATTGGTTACGCTATTGTAAGTTTTGTGGCTTGTTATTAATAATTGTCTTCTATTTTACATAGTCGGTAATTATCAATCACTCTATTAATAAACGAAGTTTCGTTTATAGACACGTTCATGATTGCTTTTATTCATTAGTTATCATGTTTGTTTCTACAGCTGTTGTTTTGATAAGTTACGGCTAACGGATTTAATGATTTGAATGTTTATTATCAAAATATACGCGGATTAAGATCGAAAACAGATGGTTTTTTTGTCAAGTATTGATGAACAATTTTGATATCATTTTACTAACAGAAACATGATTATTGGATGGTATCCGTGATTCGGAAATCTTTGATGATCGGTACATTACATGGCGTCGAGACCGCGATTATACATTCACGGGGCAGACACGTGGAGGTGGTGTACTTATTGCTACTCGTAGGGACTTAGCAGTTTCTCCACAGCATCTATTGCATTCTACAGCAGAAGACCTTTGGCTAAAGATAAGTGTAAAAACATGTAATTCACGTGACTCTATAAATTTATATATATGTGTCTTATACCTGTGTAATCAAAATAATGGCCATTCATTCTCGATACAACTAAGTAACTTTCTATCGAAATTAAGCGACTTATCAATTAGTAAAAGTAATGATGTTTATTTAGTGGTGGGTGATTTTAACATGAGCGGCATAGCATGGATCTCGCCGATTAATACGTCCTCGCTGGTCCAGACCAATCTTTCTACTGCTGACGAATATCTACTCGCAGATGAGTTATGTTTGTCGGGTCTTGAGCAATACAATAATGTTACCAATTGGTATGGCAAATTATTGGACTTAGTTTTGTCAAATAATGTTGTAAATGTATCTGAATGCTGTGCTCCTTTAGTGCGAATAGATCCCTACCATCCAGCTTTAATGATTAACATCAAACTAATAGTATTACCTATTCTGAAATGTGTACCGTGACTGCGTTATGTGTTTAGTAGAGGTGATTTTCAGTCCTTGAATGACGCTATTGGTCTAGTTGACTGGGAACGTGAGTTTTCACATCGTTCAATGGATGAGGCAGTGGACTTTTTTAATGACAATATATTAAATTTCAAAATAACTACATACCCCAGAAACGATATTGTCGCGGCAGGTACCCTTCATGGTACAATTCATCGTTAATAAAAGCAAATAAAGAAAAATATAAATATTTTAAAAAGTTTAAGAGGTATGGCAATACATCTGATAGACAAGTATTTAAACTCCTACGTGAGCGTATTAAAGTAATGGAAACTACCTGCTACAATAATTACATTCAGAAAACTGAGTCATCTATCAAAAATAATCCCAAGTGTTTCTGGAAATTTGTAAAAAACCGTTTTAATACTCATTCTATGCCTAGTACACTTACTTATGACAACAAAATAATTCACACTGGTGAATCTATATGTGAAGCATTCTCGTCTTACTTTCTTTCAACCTTTATCAATCGTGGTTCTGACAATGGAACTTTTAATTATGGGAATTCTATTTCGGAAGGCACTTCGTGCAATTTAGTTGTTGATATTTCGCGCGTGGATGTAAATATGCAAGTTGTCACTAACTTAATTAGTAAGTTGGATACATCCAAAGGTTGCGGTCCTGACAATATATCATCTCAACTACTTGTAAAATGTGCGTGTTCTATTGTCTTGCCTATCTCGCTTCTTTTTGAAAAGTCTCTGTCTTCGTGTGTAGTCCCTAGGATATGGAAATCAGCCTATATTACGCCTGTGTACAAAAAAGGCTCCAAAAGTGAGATTGAAAACTATAGACCTGTTTCCAAACTATGCATTGTTGCTAAATTGTTTGAGCGGATTGTATATGACCAGCTTTATTCTGCAATCTCAAGTGAACTTAGTCCTTTGCAACACGGTTTCCTTAGGGGTAAATCCACAGCCACAAATCTAGTTTTATTTAACGATTATATCACTAAGACCATGGATGATGGAGGCCAGGTTGATGTCGTTTATACAGACTATAGCAAGGCCTTCTATAGAATTGATCACACTATTTTAATCAGTAAGCTTTTTAGAACCGGAATTCATGGTGATTTACTCCGTTGGTTCTCGTTTTATATTCAAAATAGGTCACACGCTGTAGCACTTAATAATTATAGCTCTAATTGGGTGTCGGTTTCAAGTAGTGTCCCGCAGGGTTCGTTGCTCGGTCCGCTCTTGTTTGTAGTCAACGTAAACGACATTGAACTCTGCTTGCAGTCATCTAACTTACTTAGCTTCGCAGATGACATGAAAATATACGCCAGTATATCATCCATGTAAGACACGAAAGCACTCCAGAGTAACCTTTGTCGATTGCAGGATTACTGCCATTTAAATAAACTTGACCTTAATCCAGCCAAATGTTCCATAATATCATTTACACGAAAACATGACGTCATTAATGCTTCATATTCACTAGGAGATCATGTACTACCGAGATGTAGCACTATACGAGATCTAGGAGTATATCATGACAGGAAGTTACTATTTGATACGCATATTGACACGATAGTTAAGAAAGCCTCTAAATCACTTGGATTTATTAAAGCGTTTAAGTAAAGCTTTTACCGAAATAAAAACTCTTAAGATACTATACTGCACATTTGTAATGCCGCGTTTCCACGTTTGCCAGGCCTCGACAAGCTTCCACAAGCTCCAAGCGTCCACAAATCTCGCTTGGCGTTTGGAAGCCGTTTACACGCTTTTGAATGCGTCAGTATGCTACGTACATCCAAGCATGGCGGACACCGAACTTGTATCGACTATAACCTTTGGTTTAACCTACTTTTATTTGAAATACACTTAAAGAGAAGCAAAACCAATTATTTTGTATGATGTAGATTGCCAGGGCCTCTTCCTTATCCTCTACGGAAAACCTTACCTACATAGCCTCGAAATATTACCCGGTGCCATATAGGTTACGGCATTAGGTATGTCAATACACCTGCATATTATTAATATGTTCCCTCTTGACATTCCTCTGGGAGCGATATAGTGCATGATCATACAAACAAGCAAAAGAAGTTCGACCAGCCACTCATTTTGAGACAGAACTAGACGTGCGTTCGTTTCGAGATTACAGTGACTACTAAGCACGCGCCAACGTGTGAACGCGTCGCAAGCGCTTGCCGCAAGCGCCCTTTGATCTGTGTCCAAAAACCGACACTAGACCGGATCCTGTACAAGCTTCCACAAGCTCACGCAAGCCAAGCCAAACGGCCTGTTTACACGCTTGTGCTTGTGGAAGCTTGTCGAGGCTTGGCAAGCGTGGAAACGCGGCATAAGGAGTCACCTGGAATATGCTTCCCAAATCTGGAACCCATGTTATTTTAAGTATATTGACCGAATTGAAAAAGTTCAAAAACGGTTTATTAGGTATTTATGTTTTCATCAAAAGATTCCTTACAACCCTAATGACTATTTTAAAATGTGTAGACAACTGCACATTTTGCCACTTAGCAACAGACGATAGATTGGCGACTTCACTTTCCTACTTAAGATTATAAACAACAACATTGATTGTCCTGATTTGCTAGAGAAAATATATTATAATGTGCCACTAAGATCCATACGTTATAATCCCACTCTTCGGGTTCCTATTGCATCTACAAATTATAGGCAAAATAGTTTTATGGTGCGTGCAAGCAGAGCTTTTAACAATTTATGTAAACAGCATGACATCGATCCTTATACCTGCAGTGTGTCTTCGGCAAGGAGGTGTCTAAGTAATCAATTCTTTAAGCAATAGTTGAAATTTATTTGATATGTATGATACGAACATTTAAAATTGTCGGGAATACTGTTTTGCTCACATGAATATCTATAAGTGAAAACTTTATAATTGGCGTATAATTCTAATGATAAAAACAATATTTTTAGCTGTAAGTTTTCCATGTATGAAATAAATAAATAAATAAGTATCAGAATTTCAAAAGGGTAAACTTTTATCCTGTTTGCCGACCCCCACGCGAAGCCGCGAACAGAAGCTAGTATGGTATAAGCTCCACAACATTATGCCTAAGCCTGCAGATTTTATTTTGTAGTCGTAAGTTATTACTTACGACTACAAAATAAAATCTGCAGGCCTTATTGGCAATCTAACTAAGCTCTTAAATGTCAAGCCAGCTTCTTGAATAGGTATTCAGTAGGTACTTATTTGACCAAAACCTGTCTTTCCGTTTCATCTAAAAATTGAACACAAGACTTTTGTTAAAGGTTGCAATCTAACTAAGCTCCCTAAATATAAACCAAGTTCTCTCAATGCTTTCTTATTTGGTGGAAACCTGTGTTTCTACTTGAACTAAAAACTGAATACAAAACTTTTCTAAAGTGATGCAATGAAAATATCCGATATAAGCCTCACATAATTATAACATTCGTTTACTTCATTTTCATTTCTGTTTCTGCCTACGTGGTCTCTTCATTGTCAACGGTAAGGAAATTACACCTTTGATATAATATTCTAAGAACAACAGTAGTACGTCCACAGACTGATTGTGCTGACAGTGCAATCTCATTAAACCAACAATGGCACACGGCAATAAATCATGGCATTGTGTGTAACCGTTCGTGGCTTGTACGGCCGCGGCTTATTATTGTCGCCGCAATTATGACATATCATCGCTATTTCCTTAGACATACGTACTTATTATGTGCGGATGTGTGGTATTTATCACGGTGCATTGTTTTTGTTCGTCATACATTGTTCTTTGGACAGAACTGAATTATTTATTTGAGTACTCTCTAGTACGCGTAAAAAAGTTAAGTGTACGTAAGTAAAGAAAAACGTAGAATGTTGTTGAATGCAGTTTAGAAGTAGTAAGGTATCATCATACAAAATAATTAAGCGGGTCTTAATCGCGTTAATTTAACTTATTTAAGGTATAAATACCTATTTGTTTCCGTCTCTCCGCGACCAAGCTCGGAGCAAGACGAGCGAAACGTCGGAAACAAATAGGTATTTATACCTTAAATAAGTTAAGATAACGCGATTAAGACCCGCTAAATTGTTTTGTATGATGTATACAAATCGCAAAAGCTTAAAATCGATTAGTAAGGTATCTTCGATATATGCAATTAAAGGTTGTTTGGGTGAGTATTAAATGGAGGTACAATAAATAAGAAATTATAGATCAAACATCAGATACCTCTCAATGTACTTGCGTTTTTAAGAAGAGCTTGATAATTTTGATGTAGAAGATGGGCAAAACAAATCTAATATGTAGGTATGCCTGCTGATATTAGTTTAATTTGGTGGTTTAGAAGTAGTAAGCCTTGGTGATTTTAACACTAATAGGTCTATCTTCAACAGTAAAGTCCTACCTCCTCACAGAATATCGACTCGATGTTATATCTTTCAATTATTTTACTAGCTCAGTATGAAGCTTTTAATGATTAAATATCTATGTAATGGGATTCCATCTCCTAAATACTATTGTGAATGTAAATTGTGTTTTCTTTTTTCTTTTGTCCGATATTTCGGCCTGGTTTACAATAGTTGAATAGGTTGGCAAAGTTAAAAAAGGTCATCACGATTACTACGAAGTACGCCACCCTATACAATATCCACATATTGTTGTGTTCGCACTTGACCATTTTTCCATTAGGTAATGAAATGTATTGTGATTACTTTCTGATTATTTATTACATTTAACACAAATTATGAAAATATGTGTAGCAATAGAAATAAACAGTAACAAAAAGAGAGATCTATTGTCTGAGTACACAGACAGGTAAATGAATAGCAAGCCCATTCCTTTACAAAGATATAATATCCTGTAGGAAAACCAGACTGCAAATACAAATTAAAGAGTAAGTAAGGCGCTATTCAACAGAAAATTATGCACAATAATTTATTTTTAAGTATAAAATGTATAATAGAATATAAATAAGGAGCTAGCAAAGTCTTCCTGCAAAAGTGCATTAACATTTCTTAAACGAGGCTCCCTGTGAACAGATGTCAAAACCACAAGTCATATAGACGCTGGCCAGATACAAAGGCGATGGTCCGGAACATTGAAACTTGGAAGGATTAAAGTACAAGATTAAACATTATGGAATGCACAGACGTTGTCTTTGTACGAAGATATGGAACATGGGTGTGATTTTGTTCTTCAAGTTTAGTTCCCTCTATACATATATTACGTGAGCGCTCTCGTGCTTGTACCTTCATGAATGTGGTGAATGGTTGGATAGAACTTTTGTTCGAGTAGAACAATCTACTGTTATGCGTCTAAGTAGTAATTTATGCTATAAGGCAGACTAGTAGTGAAATTGATCCAACACAGAGCAGCTTTCGTTTCTGAATTAACTAATTTTTAACTTGAAAGTATTGCGGCGCGGTTATTAGTTTTATTAAAAGTACCTTTTAAATTATTATTCGACAGATTAAAAAACGTTCTTAACTACTAAGACATGGAATAAGATTTGTATTTATATAACAATAATTTTAGTTGTTTGTATACAAGAGTTATCCATCCATTCTTTAGTATACTACTGGCAATAGGCATTTCCAAAAATATTAAAACATTTAATAAAGGTTTATAAAGACCAGACAGATATTTGTACCTACTACCTAGTTTGTGTAGATATGTATTTGTAGACAGCGCTAGCCTAGTGGAGAGACTGACAGACTGCTACGCAAGGAATCCGAGTTCGAATCCACGACGCGCACCGATGACTTTTCGGAGTTATGTGCGTATTACATTGTTAATTATCGCTTGCTTATCGGTGAAGGAAAACATCGCGAGGAAAGCTGCATGACTGAGACCTTTCCATAATGTTCTCGAAGACATGTGAAGTCTGCCAACCCGCACTAGGCCAGCGTGGTGGACTATGGCCTTACTCTTCTCATAGTGAGAAGATGTCCGTGCCCAGCAGTGGGACAGTTTATATCTGTATAGCCCTGTGGTTGATGATGAGATATTGGTACCTGACCAGCACATTTCACATCACGATGCGAACAAAACCGACTATATAATGTTTCTCCAGAAGTAAAACGGACTCATAAAATAATAACCGAAGGTACAACGTAGGCACATGTACTAAATGAATACATACATACATACATATACTCAAGCCTTTTTCCCGTCGGAGTAGGCATGCAGAGACAACGGAACGCCTCTTGCTTCTATCCATATAAACCTCACGTGCTTCCTCCACATTAATTATTTTTTTTCGTACATGCTTGCCGCAGGAGTGGCGGCAGAAACTGGAGAACGTAGGCCTTAGGATAAGCAGAACCAAAACTGAATACATGTTCTGTGACTTTGGCAGCCTCTCTAGTCCAAGCCCGGTTACACTCGGCGGTATACCCCTACCAGTATGCTCCGACTTTCGCTACCTCGGTTCACTCCTGCAACACGACGGCGAAATTGACCGAGATGTTCGGCAAAGGATCAACTCAGGATGGATGAAATGGCGACAGGTCTCGGGCACAATATGCGATCCTAAAATGCCTTTGAAATTCAAGGGACGCATATATAAGGCGGTTATAAGGCCTGTCGTATTGTATGGAGCTGAGTGTTGGGCTACTAAGAAGATGAATGAAAAACGATTACATGTGGCAGTGATGAGAATGTTGCGATGGATGGAGTTACGAGAATGGATAAGATTAGGAATGAATACGTGAGAGGTAGTCTGAAAGTGGCGCCTATAGACGAGAAAGTGAAAGGAGGTCGTTTGGCTTGGTATGGACATATTATGCGAAGAGATGATATGTATGTAGGTAAACAAGTGATGAATATGAAGGTAGAGGGATGGAAAGGGAGAGGGAGGCCAAGGAAAAGATGGATGGACTGTGTGGGGATGGATATGAAAGAGAAAGGGGTAAATGATCAGATGACGGGCGACAGGAAAGAATGGAAGCGAAGGACGTACTGCGCCGACCCCAAAAAGATTGGGACCAGGGCAAGAAGATGATGATGATGCTCGCCGGTATACTAAATGAATCTTATGTAATATGCCAGCCTGCGAACTATGCAAGTAGCGAGAATTCATAGCTCTTAGTTAATTATAACCACCTTTGTTACAATATCTACGGTGGTATTATCATGGAGCTGTGACGACTGTTAGCAGGGTTGTGATGCCATGCTATAAGGCTGTACGTTCCGAAGTTTCTAGAAAACATGGAATGTTTTAGACGATGTGTACAAGATTGTACAAGACGATAATGAAATTCACATGGTAAGATTGATATACTTTGTAGTATTGGCCTAATATGAATAGCAAAACGTAAATTTTAATTTAGATAGATTAGCCCAAACGGCTAATCTTTTTAAAATCTTCTTCACTGTTTTCCCTTTAAAATTATATCTAAACTCACCATAAGCAGATAAAATCAAAGTAAATAAGATTTGTTTAGTGAGATTTCAGTATGTGTCCGAAGACATACAAAACGGCACATTATATATCACGACACTTGAATTCTTGGGTATACAAAATTTAAAAAAAAGCAGAAAATAACAGAAATTACTTTAACTGAGAAACTAACTTTTACGTTATACGCCCGGCTTGATAGAAAAAGCTTCCCTTTTAAAGGTCAAACACCTTGATCAGGAAAATCGTTATCACAGGTGACGCAAATTACTTCGGAGCGAATTTACTACTAAAGCTGGTAGGAGCTATGTTCTTAACAGTAACATCTTAAATCTTAAAGATCCACTACAAGATATGCCACTGCTACAACTTTATTTTAGAAACGCTTACCAACAAAGAGAGGTTTCTATAATTTCGAGGTACTTGGAGACTATTAAATCATTTTAAGTCATTGAGAGATTTTTTGTTTGAAATATTATACGAGACTTCATAGAGAAAATCAGTAATAAAAAATTGAATTGATGAGTTTTCGTCCGAATCGTTTATTCCACTTTGTTCATCCGGCTGAACAAAGAAGACCTCTTGGTGTCTTCATTTCATCATGGAATGATTTCGACCAGGTTGATATCTTTAGGTGAAATAATTCAACTCATGCGGGAGATTTTGTCCACCTTAGAATTGATTATCCCAAGCAAAATTTATGTATTTTATAAAATAATACAATATTGGTTATTTAACAATAACAATCATTTTCAGATCTGATGACGACTGAAACTAAATATGAGGCAAATACTAAACAGGAAAATACGTACGTAATATACAAATTTAATGCATGCTGCTCAGGCTCTATGGGAAACTTATAAGTAATTAATCTTCTTTCCATAAATAAGATACTGCGTGGAAGTGATGGGGCATAATTATGCAAATCAGTTGCATGTACATATATGTTTAATTATGCTAGGAGAGGATTTGCTCCAGCCTCGAGCCATCGATGGGGGAAAAAGGGAAACGGAGTAAATGGGCATTATATATTCAAGATTTCAATTAATGTTGCTCACAGGAGCATAATGTAAAATTAGAAGAACGGTATTCAAGGATGTCTTTAAAATCATTACCGGGATCTGTACCGGGTATGACTTGAATGTATGATTTCATTTTAATTTTTGAATGGGGAAGCAAAATATCTTGAGGAAACCTTCGCATCTAAAAGTTCTCCATAATGTTCTCGAAAGACATGCGAAGTCTACTAACTCGCCCTTGGCCAGCGGATTCTGGCCTCACCTTTCTCATAGTGGGAATAGGCCCGTTCTCAGTATTATGACGGTACAACAGGGCTGATATAGTATAGTTATGTATATTATGTTCATATGCCAAACGGATGATTTGAAAATCATTAAATGGGCAATTAAAACATTTATTGTGGGATAAAACGAATGTAGTCTGATTGATTTATTACACTATCGGTCATATTTTTAATATCTTATATTTTATGCACCTTTTTTCTTCTAAATAAAAAGAAAATATTTTATAAAATTGATTAATTTAAAAGAAGAAATTGTAAAATAATCATAGCTGTTACGTGACTGATTTATGTCACTAACCGTTCAGCAATTGTTGCACACATGGATAATTTTCATGTTTTGACAGCCTGTTGACAAATAGTTTATCTGTTTTTGACAAAATGAGGTGTGAGTGACGATTGCAGGCAAGTGAGGGTCGGAACATATCTGATGGAAGATGCGTCGAACGTATCTTCGGTCGCGTCTATTCCGTCAAATGAGTCGGTACACATCTGACGGAAAATGCGTCGAGCGTATCTGCATACATTCGCTGAAAGCGTGGCTATTATGCACACATATCAGTTTGTGAAGGCCCGCACTTAGGGCAGCTCTATATTTTACTGTCATATTCTTTTACGTAATCATTTTTCATGTTCCCTGATGTAATGTAGTCACTGAAGTCCTGTAGTTGTTTATATTGCAATTCGAGTTTGACTATTAAAAATATGTCGGACTTTGGAGATTTTTTATACTAGCCAACAAGCGTTATTTGAATATATTTCCTATATAGGTACGGAGGTTCAAATATAAAAGACGATGATACGATTTGGTTACGGTTTTTAACAATGATATAGAAGGGGTTACAGCTGCAGCACATGACACAAAATATAGGTATTTTAATATATAAAGGTTTGAAATTAAAAGGAGTAGCCGTGAGATATATTGCCTGTTCTTTCTCATGGTTCTGACTTCTACGCCTCAACGTGGCATTAACTGTAAAAGTAGAATCTTTGGTAAAAGTGGATTTTGGTTATCAATCGTGTTCATCATGTTCTATTTTTTGTTTTTGTTTATAAAAACAACTCCCGCACTAGGTATAAATCCTGTGTCGCCGGGGACTTTACAAACATACAACTAACGGACACAATGAACACCCAGACTCGAAACAACAATTTATGGATCGCACAAAGTGCTGTCTCATGTGGGGATCGAACCCAACCCCGACATTGCGCCGAGTGTTGTACTCGGCGCAATTTCAAGAGTCGAGGAGGCCGCTTATACCGTGCAGTCCATATTCTATAGCTATACCATTCGTTTTTTCAATAGGTACTTCATATTTTGGCTATCTGAAATCTATATAAAATCATTTACTTACACTTTGCGATTATTTTGAATTATGCTTATTATATAGAAAGGCAAATAACGGTGCCTAGGCCAAATTTTATTTAGTAGGACCCGATTCTATTCTAACGACCAAAAAAGAATAGTGAAAAATCACAGCGATCGTATTTGTCCTACTACACAAAGATCATATAAATATAAATACACATGCAGATTGGTCGGGCTTGCACCGACTCGGCAACTTGCTATCCCAGCGACGGCGACGGCGCGGCGCCGGCAGGAGTCAAAGCCGGGCCGGCGCCGGAGTCAGTACGTGTAAAAGCGAGCCATACATTTTTGCTTCCCCAGTACCGGCACGGCACTAATGGAAAAACGCACAATAGTCAAAGATACTGATCTAAGATGCGTACACTCATAGCACATACTAACACTACATTATTTTACATATTTCGTTTCTGAAAAAATAAGTAAGGTCTGGCGGCCCTGGAATCTTACTTTACAACGCGTCAGTCAAAATCACCGAATTGGGTATGACATGGATTGGACATAACTACGAATTTAGCATGCATACCTACGAAATTACTGTGCATACCTACGAAACGTTGGGCAAATAAAATGGCTGCCATTTGGGATGTACTCCAGAATATAATCGATATCGATATTGAGCCGGTTAGAGGAAAATAATAAATTTATGTAGTAAGTTACTTTAGTTAGTTTAAATCTTTTGCCAGGTTAGTTTATTCCATTATGCAAATGCGAAAGACGACCCTTGTATCAAACATGTAACAAAAAATATATCTGGTAGCCAATATCGATACTGTGTCGCTGAGAAAGTACCGGACATGAATGGCGCCATACATACCGTAATGAAACACACAGCCTGAAGCACTGATTCATCCGCCTTTTAGACATATTTATGCACAAAAACATAATTATTATGTTCAATACACAACGATTTGACAGCAGATGTACCACAAACCTTGGCGAAAATTATGGCGACAGTGGCACGATTGACATTTCTAATGATACTGACATCGATATGATTAATTTATTCAGTAAACTATGGCTGTCTCTTTTTTCTGACAGCGATATCCCTAAGACAAAACGAGACAGCACTATATTTGGTGGCTTTATGTCGATTTCGTATATATGTCTATTAAGTAATTTTTTTATATGTGTAGTACATATTGCCCTCTCCATGTATATTCCTTACTCAAAGGTCAAAATTCACGTGGCGTATGGTGCGCGCGACGTCGACCGATAATGCGTTGACGGAAACGGAACAGACGCTGTACGCTCGACGTACTAAACGATAAGACAAAGACAAAGACATTTATTACTGAGACTGTGTGCATACATAGGTGTTTACATCATATATATAGGTTCAACAGCCTACCCAATCGGGCATTGTAATGTGATCCTTATAAAAATTTACATACTACTACTACTTAAGACTAACATTTATTTTGAAAATATTCATTCATATTGTAAACAACTTTTTTAATTAGCCAACGTTTTAACTTTTTCAGTCTTGGTGGTTAGTGTTGCTAACCACATTTTTTTGATTTTTTATCTAAAATACGGGCCTCTCTATCGATTTACTTTTGAACGTATATAATAATATGAACTATAAACAACCACAATTTAGTTTCCTACGACACCGCAAATCTTACGTTTCGTAAGGACTTTAAATTAAAAAGTCGGTCAAGAAGAGTTTCTGACTGCGCCAGTGAAAAAAAATCAAAATAAATTAGAAGTTCAATATAATGATATTATTTTTTATTTATTCTCTAAAATATCATATACTCTAATGGATTCTCAATAAAAGTACGTTATTTTTGGTGTTTGTTATGTATTATGAATGAAAACATAAGGTGGTTAGCTACAATAACCACCATGACGATTGGGGCTAGCTTTTGTATCAATACGACGAACAACACAAACTGCGATTTTCACTTGATATATTGCAACAAACCTAAAATATTTTTACAAACCTACTGAAGGACTTGCAATAGACGAAACTATGATAAAATTTAAATGCCTAACTATTTGAAGCTATCTGTAGCAGTCGGCCAAAAACAAAATGTAGCATACTTGTATATATTTTTGTCAAAATTTGCATTCTGGGTCCCAATTCTGTAAAGGACTATAACGACCATATTATCATAATAATATGTATATTTATATAAAATACGTGGATAATTTCGATCGAAACGACGTAAGTGATGCCATTGATCTAAAAGAGGGCAAGTGGGAGGCGTGTCTTCCTTTTTCATTTTGTTCATTACTCAGTTGTCAAAGCATATTTTATGTATGAATAGCAGCAGTTAACTTCTTATGCACATAATTATTTGTGTTCTTACCTAGACATAATTGCTGCGCTCTGTAAATCAAGGGCTCTCTACGCCGTCATATGTCACGACGAAATAGATCTAAGCTTGTAAATTCCCGACACTGCTCTTGGGTACCAGAAACTAAGCTGAGCTCGTACTAAAGCAACCAGATAACTACAAAACATACTTATATATTCTAACATTCATACATATAATAGATATATTATAACATCTACAAAGAGATAGCTGAGAGAGATAGCCGAGTGGAAGAGACCGACGGACTGCTATGCAGAGGGTCTCGGGTTCAAATCCATGGCACGCACCAATGACTTTTCGGAGTTAAGTGCGTATTAAATTGTTAATTATCGCTTGCTAATCGGTGAAGGAAAACATCGTGAGGAAACCTGCATGTCTGAGAGTTCTCAATAATGTTCTCGAAAGACATGTGAAGTCTGCCAACCCGCACTTGGCCAGCGTGGTAGACTATGGCCTTACCCTTCTCATAATGAGAAGAGGCCCGTGCCCAGCAGTGGGTCAGTATAAAGGGCTGATGATGATGACAAAGAGATACAAAAATAAACATGCTAATCATACAACATTTTGTTATGGGTGGAAATCGAACTTACAGCCTTCTCTCACTTACTACGAAACTAACAGTCCGATAATATATCGTTATATTAATGTTTATTATTTTTTGTAACATAATATAACCATTAACTTCACACCTGTTATCCCCAAAGGGGTAGGCAGAGTTGTATTACACACCTATATTTTATAAATATTTTTTATAAGTGAACAATCTCATACTCATAAATATTGAACTTACTGCAGTTTTAATAGCCCTTTTAGTCACAGTGGTTAGCGTAGGTAACCACCTTATACCTCGAAAGCCTTACATTCTAAATTTTTTATAACTATATATTTATATAATGTTTACCATCAGTGTTACTGGAATAAACAAAAAAAATATATATTGTCATCGATGTGAAAGTGTGACTGAAAGAGTTAAGGATCCTTTAACCTTTCAAGTACCGCGCCCTCTAAAACGTCAATTTGGCTATACGACCGCGCCGTACGACATCATCGCGCGCGCGGTACTAGACATTGAATGTTATCGCTCTGAGATGTCTTTGTTTATGTTTTCAAGAGTTCGAGTTATAATTTCTTGAAACCCACTTATATACCCAATATTAAAAAAAAAAAAAAAATAACATTTGAGTGTATATTTAGTTTTGTATAGCTCTCTGTTTTGAACGGATCTTAGAATATCGGTTCTATCGACAATTGTGGCGTATTATAATCAAAAATAAAATATTTTTTGTTTATTTTTGTATTTTTATATTCTGTATAATATGGGTTTTCCAATTAAAACTAAAAATATGCATGTATCCATTATAATAATTCCCCCTTTTCAATAGCAAACATTTGCTAAAATTCACAGTTTCGCGCGCATTGAAATGAAATGTCCTTTTACTTTTTAATTTGACATCAAATTGTATCAGAAGAAGGTTTCAAAGCTGTCTATGATTCGTAAAAATGCAATGCCATTTGAAATAATTGATAAAATGTACTAGGCCAGTGTAAAAAACGTCATAGATTGAAGGACGGAATCTGGACATGAATTCATGTCGTCGGTAAACAAGGGGACTTTTTTGTAGGACATGAATTCATGTCCTCGGTCGTCGAAAGGTTAAACACGGATTTACAGCGCTTTTTGAATAAAACACCCGGATGCAGATAAACTTGTTATATTCACAACGACTTATACTTAATTTCACTTTTGCTCACTAGGTTTCCGACACAAAATAATTGGCATCGCCCAGTATTTATACCTGTCCAGGTAACGAAACCATAGCGTGATTCAGCCGGCCGGGATATCGCCATCTATCGAGGTCTGGGTCAAACCTTTGACAATAATATTTTAGACATACCGCCCACCAAGGACACATTGCAGAGTGTCCTTAAATAACAATTGGGGTTAACCGCCCACCATGCAACAGCTTAGACCGGTGAAATTGCATTTGACATTAGTGGTTCACAATTATTATTATCATAATTCAGTTAACAACTATTCCCAAAAAATACAATTGACACAACTGAAAGTACATTAAATGAAATTAAATTACATTAAAAATAGCTTGACATATTTATACATAATACCACGTTGATACGAACAATGCGTTTATTTAACGCGTATCATTAATTAACTTAACACCTAAACAATTATCTTAATATATAAAATCCTTGCGTTACTGACTGACTGACAGACACGCTACAGCCGAAACTATTGGGCGCAGGAAGCTGAAATTTGGCATGTGTCTTCCTTGCGGACCGTAAAGGTGCACTAAGAAGGGATTTCCCGAAAGTCCCACGGGATCGGCTAAAACGGGTAAATTAAAAAAAATGCTGGCGTAGCTGCTGGCGTCCTCTAGTCATGTATAAGCTAAAACTTATAGAAATGATGAAATAGAACTAAACCAAAATCTTTACTTCTAAAACTAACATAAATCAACTTAACTAAGTACATACCGGAAGGACAGACACCTTGGCAACCGATCGTTTTATAAAAGAGTGTTTGGTGCGAAGTGTAACTACGCGCGTAATACCGTCAGGCCCAGGATGCTTATGTTCTATGCGTCCCAGCAACCATCTACCAGGAGGTTAATCGTCCTCCTTTATTAAAACGACATCGCCAATAGCGGGTTCTGGTATTTGGTGGGTCCCTTTATGCCTTTGAAGGAATTGATTTAAATAGTCTTGAGACCAACGCCGCCAAAAATCTTGGGTCATTTTTTGGGTGAGTTGCCATCGTCTAAGGTTAGATATATTAGAACTTTCATAGTTACTCTCAGGCACTAATATCAAAGGCTCTCCAACCAGAAAATGACCAGGAGTTATAACTTCTAGCTCTTTTTGATCTTCCACATAAGAAAGCGGTCTCGAATTGAGACATGCCTCAATTTGAGCTAGAACTGTCGTTAACTCCTCATCAAATAATTCAGCTAACTCACGCGCAGCTCCCACAAAATTCGTGCCATTGTCACTGTAAAACCGAGTACAACGGCCCCGTTGAGCTACGAATCTTTTAAATGCGGCTAAAAAGCCTTTAGATGTCATGTCACTGACAGCCTCCAGATGAATAGCCCGTGTACACATACAAACGAAAAGAGCAATATAGCCCTTGTAAGATTTATTACCACGACCTGGTGATACCCTAATATTTAAAGGACCCGCGTAATCAACTCCAGTGTTTAAAGATGCCTTATTCATAGATACTCGCGGCAAGGGAAGTTTACCCATCAATTGGTTCCTAGTTTTGCCCGCATATCTAATGCAAACAACACAACTTTGATAACATGCCTTCACGAGTAACTTAACTCCTACAACCCAGTAATTAGACTTCAAGTATGTTATCATGGCTTGAGGTCCTCCATGCATCGTCTTTATATGGGTATCAGCTATTAACAGCTTCGTGAGAAAAGAATCTTTGGGTATGAGAATTGGATGTTTCCGATTAAACTCCAATTAAGACATTTCCAATCGACGACCCCCCACCCTTATGACTCCTTCTGAGTCCAAGAATAAATTTAATGATTTAAATTTACCTTTAGTATTTAGCTTCAAATAAGAAGACTCCAATTCTTTAATTTCCTCAAGAAAGCATTCCACTTGGCACTTCTTAATACATATCTTTATTGCTTAATCCAGTTACATTTGAGTTAAAGAAATATCTCGTTGCTTCAATCTGTTCTCTCGAGATCTCGTATATTTAAAAAACCACCTACAGTAAGCTATGACTCTAACCAATTTTTGCAATGACGAATATTTTTGCCAAAAGGACTGATCAAGTATTCCCGCATGCACCTTTACTTTCTCTAAGTCAGTTATCAAATGCTTTGGTTTTTTATAAGCAATTACTGTATCACGCAAGAATTCAGGTCCATTAAATCAAAGTGACATTTTGTATAGTTCACTTGGGCTACCCCACGCGAAGCACAATCAGCGGGATTTTGTTTGGACGAAAGGTGGGTACAATCTTGGGTAGCCACCTTGATTTTGTTTTCTCCCTCTTTGACTATATCTCGGTTTTCTAATTTGGCCAATAGTTTCTTGCTATTGCCGGTCCATTTTTGTAAATGGGACCCCGCCTTCGATTGGACTGTATTTATTTTACTTCGATTTTTACCTAACCTTGTTTCTAAACCCTTCAACCGTTTTTCAGCGATAGCCTTCGTTTTATCAATCTTATTCATTAGGCCTGTATCGCGAAACGGTAATCGTACAATACACCGACCGCTCTCATCTCGAGTTGTAGTTGTAGTGAAGAACTCCTTACATTTCATTTCTTCATCTGTAAGCATGTTAGTAGTTTCAGACGGCTTATTTTCATGTTCCCGAAAACGTTTTAATAAATCGTCCGTTTCGATATTCGCATGCATAACCGTAATGTGTGACGAAAGATAGGACGTATTATCAACATCCGATACACCCGACACTATCCACCCGAGTGCTGTATCTTGTGCTAATAAGGTACCACTCAAATCACGCTTCATGCCTGGTTGTATGACCCGGCTGTAAACCTCAGCACCCAGCAAAATATCAATTTTGTTGGGTCTGTAGTATCCAGGGTCAGCTAAGTCATCCTCTGTCAAGTTTAGCCATCCTACTTGGGTTACTTTCGTAACTGGTAGGAGGGTAGTCACCGACTTCAACACATAGGCATTAACATTTATGTGAAGTGTAGAATCCTTCCTAGACTTTATCTTGACCATGACAGTGTGGTTGGACGTGACACTTTTTCATTCATTCATTCCACCGACACCTAACACGGTGTTCTTTGTGGCAGTTCTTTTTAATCCTAAATATTGGACCATATACTCCGTTATGAAGGAACCCTGTGACCCCTGGTCTAGCAATGCCCTAGTTACCCTATATGTCCCAGCTTTCGACTCGGCCTTTACCAAAGCCGTAGTTAGCAAAACCGTTTTGCTATTCCCTGTTGAAAGGCAGGACACCATTGCCTTGCTAGAATCTGACCCTTGCGTGTCACATTCCTTCATAGATGAAGATGAAGCTCCCGTGTGAGAATCACCAACATTTTCAACAATCTGAACTGTATCTTCAATGTCCTGGTGTAACACTGAATGATGACGCCGTTTACACGTCTGACATCGGATTGGAATTTTACAAACTCTGGCAGTATGATTGCTGTTTAGGCAGATAAAACATAAGCCATGCTCCTGAACAAATTCACGCCGGTTTGCTACAGAATCCTTAATGAACTTTTTGCAATTTCCAATTTTATGGCTTCCTGAACAAAAGGCACATCCCATATCGTTGGATCCTTTTTCTTTTAAGGATAGGAAAGATTGCGTATTTTGTTGAGTATTCTTTGGCATTTTAGACTTTACCTCTATTCCCTCAGGATCCCTAAATCGACCCGTAAGAAATCGAGAGAATTCCGCGAAAGTAAGTAAGTCCTCGTTAGAGTCCTCAGAAATTTTTAATTCCCACGCCTTTTTTGTATCATTGTCTAATTTCTCGCTAATGATATATATGACAATAATGTCCCAAGAGGAAATATCAACACCAAAATTTCTTATTGACTCCAAACAATCCGTTGTAGTATTTAATAGATATTTAATTCCGAGAGCTGATTCATTAAATAGCGTTTTTTGAGTGAGCAACCGTTTCAGTATGCCTTTTGCCAAAAACTTTTTATTATTATAGGTGCTATCTAATTTTGACCACGCCAATTCATAATTGTCACACGTAACCTTTATGTTTCGAAGCAATTGCTCTGCTTTGCCCGTTAGATGACCTTTCAAATAATAAAATTTTTGTGACTCATCTAAATTGCTATTATTGTGAACCAACCCTAAAAATAAATTCCTGAATGTTTGCCATTCCGAGTACTTGCCCGAAAATATAGGAATTTTAATTTCAGGTAACTTGACTCTAGTGTTAAACCTTTTTGGATGACCGTCAGATGCCATATTTTGTGAAGCAGAAAAAGTAGATGTCAGATTTGACAACATTTCTTTCAGTTCAGTTTTATGCTCTACGTATAATTCTTCGACATCATCGTAAACACAATTTTTATGATAATTTGAACTATGAAATTCTGCCTTTTTGACTTGCCGAACCATAATACGATGATTATCACAAAACATGGCCCACTGCTTTTCAAAATTATCAAGCCTTGCTTCCAAATATGCAATCGTTCGCCGCTCTTTAGGGGACTTTTTGTAATTACTAATTGCCTTGAGCATTTTTTCTTTAATGTCCTCCTGAAGAATATCGAACGCTTCCATATTGAATTTTATAATAATTACAAGTGACCAAAACAAAGCTTTTTGCAATTTAAGGCAAAATTATTACAAATATCAAATAACAAGTCCTAATAAAACACACAAATCTTAATAAATATTCTACAAACTTACAAGTCACTGGAGTCTCTAAATTTCAAATATTTTCACAAGTTAGAATCTTCTTAGGAATAAAGTTCAAAATGTACTCACAGTTTTACACCACACAAACCGATATCAATTTCCAATCCAGCTCTCTATCGGTCGGTCCTTGAAGCTGCGTCGTTGTCTAGTTTTCTAGACCTCTCCCAGTACTGCAAATCTCCGCACGATGTCGCTCCTTCTGCTTTTACCAGATGGCTAGCAAACTTTAGGTCAAAGCTTGCTTAACGCCAATCAATCGCTCCTCCAGCGCTCGACACTTCCCTTGTGCCCGCTGTAGGGAATTGTTGCTCTGATTTGCGATCCACAGACCAGTACTTAACAAGGCGGGTGATACCGATATCACCACCGAAGAGCTACCAAAAAAAGCGCTGTCTTCTGACCATAAACACGGATTTACAGCGCTTTTTGAATAAAACACCCAGATGCAGATAAACTTGTTGTATTCACAATGACTTATACTTAATTTCACTTTTGCTCACTAGGTTTCCGACACAAAATAATTGGCATCGCCCAGTATTTATACCTGTCCAGGTAACGAAACCATAGCGTGATTCAGCCGGCCGGGATATCGCCATCTATCGAGGTTTGGGTCAAACCTTCGACAATAATATTTTAGACAAACAATTGTCCTTCTAGTTGCTTAATACCTACGGGTAAGTGGTTAAAAACTCGGATTGCAGTTACATAAGTGCTTTTGTTTTATTTATTTATTTTATTTTATTCGGAAGATTCACAGCGTTACATTACAATATTTACACATTTATTTAAGCCTCTAAGCCAATTAAAAATCTTTACAAATGTTAAGTAATAATAATTAATGGTAAAAACAGATGATACCCAACAACGCATGCTTGGGCACTATAAACAAATATTAAGTTATAAAATTAAATTATATAAAGAAGTTTTGTGCCAATGCTCTCCTTGCTGCCGATGTGCTTGTTGTAAATAAATCTACATTATCTACAGGTAAATCATTAAATAAGCGGGCTGCTCTGCTCATAAAGCTGTTTCGCCTATAATTGGTGCTCACTGTTGGTACATATAGTAATTTCATGTTCTTAAGTTGCTTGCTATAAGATCTTAAATTATTTTAGCTAAGAGTTCGGGGCAATCTATATGACCTGCTGCAATTTTCGTAAAGTAAATTACATCCGCTATGTCTCTCCTTAAATTTAAGGGTAAAATGTGAAAATGCCTACATCTTGTTTGGTAATCCGGTAGTTCAAAGCGTGTCCTGTATTGCAAATACCTCATGAATTTCCTTTGAATGTTTTCAATGCGAGAAATATATATGTCGTATTGAGGATTCCATACTTGTGACGCGTATTCTAGGTTACTTCTCACATATGCATAATATAGTATTTTAATAGTTTTAATATCTTTAAAATTAGCTGAAGTTCTTAAAATAAATCCCAACATTTTCGTTGCTTTCGCCACTATTGTCTCTACATGTGCATCAAACAACAATTTGCTATCATGTACAACACCAAAGTCCCTCAGTTCATTAACCCTTTTCAAAATTGAATTTTTAAGAGTATAAATAGTATTTATGCAATGTGTTTTTCTGGTGTAAGTCATAGTGTAACATTTAGATACGTTTAAATCCAATTTATTATTGAAACAGTAAGCTTCAAAACTGTGCAGATCTTCTTGAAGATCTAGTGTATCTTGTTCTACAAAAAATTCTTTTAAAATCTTCATATCATCAGCGTATAATAATATCTTTGAATGCAAAAAACATGTTTTAATATCATTAATGAATTGGGTAAAGAGTAAAGGACCTAATAGGGATCCTTGTGGAACACCTGACGGTACAGTGATCCATCTAGAGGTATATCCTCATAATACTACTGCTTGAGACCTGTTATTGATATAAGAGCTAAACCAACGAAACAAGTCACCGTGAATTCCAGCTGCGGATAATTTTGACAATAATATATCGTGGCTGATTCTATCAAAGCATTTGCTGTAATCAGTAAAGATGACATCAACTTGTGCTCGTCGTTCCATACCCTCAGTAATGTATTCATTGGCTGCTATCAGATTGGAAATTGTCGATCGATTTTGTAAAAACCCATGCTGTTCATCACTTAGTTGTTGCTTGACAGCGGTATAAACCTGCTTGTAAATTATTTTTTCAAATATTTTGGCGAAAAGACATAGTTTGGAGATAGGTCGATAATTTTCTATGTTTGCCTTGTCACCTTTTTTGTGGACGGGCATTATTAACGCAGTCTTCCACATATCAGGGACTATACCTTCTTGTATGGAACGCTGAAATAGTATCGTTAGCGGTTTTGTGAGGCTATCCGCGCATTTCGACAAGAATATAGGAGAGATTTGATCGGGACCACCAGATTTAGACATGTCAATATAATGTAATAGTGTCAAATAACAAAAACTGAGTTTGAATGTTTAATGATTTATGATGTGGATCTTCAGGTGTCAAGGATTCCTCACATCCTGCAACCTCGACCGGGCTACTGGAGAGTACCAAATCTAGCAATCTACCATAACAGTTTTGCAAGTGATTGTACTGTTTTAGGTTAGCTATGCTTAAGGAGTCGATAAATTCACTTTGCCATGCTCCAGAATAACCGCTCGGCTGAAGGTGTAAAGCACCGTCATCACGTCTGGTCCAACAAATGTTACTCATATTCAGATCTCCAATTACCAACAACGTATCCGTCGGATGTAATAAGACAATTTCATTTAATTTTTTTGTGAAGTTAGTTAATTGTGTTGAAAAAGAGTTACCGACGTTTTCAGCACATAAATATAAAGTGCAGATATTTATGTTATATTTCATCATATGTTTTTTTTTTGTATCTGATTGTTACCCAGATATCCTCGGCTGAAGATCGCCAATCTTGTCGTTCAACAGATGCCAATCTACTATTTACAGCCAATAAGACACCGCCACCCTTCGTTTGTCGATTTTTAGCGTAGTCTCTGTCGCGTCTGTAAACTACGTACCTATTATCTACATATTATTTCCGCACTGTGCACACTATCAGTCGACCATGTCTCCGTAAGGCAAATGATATCATAAGTATGTAATAAGGTATCTCTAAGAAAATTGCAACATTTTGTACGCAATCCGCGTACATTTTGGTAGTAAATGTCCAGCCCATTCATTGTAAACGATGATCGGCAACAAGACAAATATAAATATAGCAAAAACACAATAGGCAATATGATATTCTATGACGCGTAAAAGCTAACATTATAAATATTTCCCCAGACATTTTATACATAATTTTACCACAGTACCACAACGTAATCTATTGGTTCGTGATATGTGGGTATAAGTACCATAAGTACAGAATTACAGCGAGCTTGAATCATAAACTTATAATAAGGTTTGTACTTACACTTATTGGTTACACGATCCTTCAATCCAAATGAGGCGATAAACAAGTGCTCAACCAGTAAACAGACATTAAAATTACTACACCAACACACGCACAAGAGTACGTAACGAAAAACAATGTAACTTGAAAACTATACCACTATGCCGGCAATTCGTGTATTAAGTTTAGCTACATTCCAAATAGCAAGATTACAACGTAAAATGAAGCAAATTAGATCGACTAGTATATGTGTATTGTCATACGCTTTTATAAAGTTTCTACAGCGTCGACCAGAATACACTACAAAACAACATAATGCTAAATAAATCATAGTATTGTATAAACTATAAGCTCGTACGATAAATCGTGATAAACGTAGTTTCTGCACGGTTCTGACTTTGTTTATTACATGAAAACTTAGTATTAAATGACACCTTATAAGAAAATAATAATACGTGCACATATGCTTGTAAAATACCCTCGATAATTGATAAATTACTTCTAATAGCAACGAATGAGTACAATGCAAAAACGACCCTATGAGCAGCACATTACGGTTTAATACGAATGGCAGACAGTATTTGTCACCTGTTTTAAAACGGCCAAACAAACAAAAGAGAGATAGAGCATTAGTACTGGTTCTCAACATTAGCTTGCGTATGAATATGATTATAAAAGTAAGTATTAAATAGTGAGTTCTAAAAAAATCGTATTTAAAAGTGTATGCGATCAGTGTTCCTTTGAAAATTTTTGCAGATCTTTCTCTGACTTGATAACAATCGAAGCTGTAGTTACATTTTTCCTGACCATTATTTTGCAGTGTTTTATCCATACATATTGCCAATTCCTTTCCTTTGCGAACTTTTTGTCTTTTTTTGTGATGTTTAGAAGCGTTTTGTTGTATGATGTGAGGTGGTCATTCACATAGATGTTATTGGAGCCTCGCAGACCCAGTACATTGGGAGTAAGTGGGCTTTCTTTGGAGTATGCCCGAGCAGCAGACATAAAGTCTTCTTTGATGCATCTGCTGTTGAAACTCACGATGATAGGCTTAGTACTGTTTGAGTCTCGTGTTGGTATGCGAGTCACAAAGTTTATGTGCTGTTTGGTTATCGGGTAATTCACTTTAGAGCCTAAGTTAAAGATGATGTCTAAAAGATTCTCGTTGGCAGATTGTGGAATGCCTTTCAGTTCTATGTTATTCATTCGTTGCCATTGATCTGCAATATTCTTGTCGTTTTCTAGTATTTCAACCTTTTTCTGTAAATCTTTGACCAATTCCTTAGTACTTTCCACATCTGAGAGTCTATCTTCAATGTTCGACAACCTATTTCCGAAGTCCTTCACAGTTTGACTCGCTTCGCTGACTGTTGATTTTAGAACTGTTAGCTCATTGCGCATCAACTTTACTTCGTTAACAAGCTCCTCAACTGTTGACAACCTGATCGAGATAGATTTTATTTCCTCTAAGATCTTGAGTGACGGCTCAGACAAAAGCGAATGCGTGGGCGTGCCAGGCTGTAGGTGTTGCCCTCCTGCCTTACATTTTGGACAGCGCCAATTAGTTTTTCTGTCACCCAGCTTCCTGTAACCTGCTTCAGTTATACCTATGCACTGGTAATGATAGGTCTTTTTGCAGCATGAACATTGGGCACCTTCAAACAATTCTTCATTGCAATCTCCACATTTAACCATGATTAGAAATGTTGTAAGTACTGCGAAAAGTTTGAGTATCACTGGTTTTTACGAACAAATTGGTAACACGTCTGTATAGTGCGCGTCTAATGACGGCACTGAACTTGAAATATATAACATTGTTTATAAGTGGTAACTTTAAATTGTATTTATATTTATTTCGCACGTTAGGCTTAGAAGTGCACTTAAGATTAAAAAATTGGATATTATTTTTAACAAATAAACATAATTCTAATATAAGGATACCGGTAAGTGTAAGGAATCCCTTTTCACTAAAGACAGATTTAAGAGAGTCCATACTTTGCATATTATAAATAATGCGGAGACATTTTTTTTGTAGAACAAATGTAGATTGTACATCACATGAGTTGCCCCAGTATATCACTCCGTAGGTTAACAATGGATATACATAACCAAAATAGGCTAATTTTGCAGTATTGACAGAAGTTGTTTCGACAAGTATAGATAGGGTATAACTGTATTTCGATAACCTTTTGTTTATTTTTTCAATGTGATGTTTCCAATTTAAGTTATGGTCTATTGTAACTCCAAGGAAATCTATTTGCTTTACCTCTTCTATAAATGTATTGGATTCACATATATTAAACGATGATGCCTTATTTTTATAATTTTGAAATTGCATCAATTTTGTTTTTGTCAAATTTACTTTTAAGTTTATTGATTTTAGCCAGCTAGTAACGCTATTTAATGTATTAATTATTTCAATTTCATATTCAGTGTCATTTAAGTTATCATTACATATAAAAATTGTAGCATCATCTGCATACATAATGCACAGATGGTTAGTTAAGTTAGGCAGGTTATTTACGTAAATTAAAAATAACAATGGGCCCAATATGCTGCCTTGTGGAACACCTAGTAATACCTTTTCGAACCTTGATTGCATAGGCACTAATGTTTTAGTGGTCCTATCGAAGGTTTCGATGACAGTGGCTTGCTTCCTATTTTCTAGATATGATTTTATTAGCTCTTTCGCCACGCCTCTAATATCTATATTTTCTAATTGGTTTAATAAAATATCAAAATGCACACAGTCAAAAGCTTTTGACATGTCGAGTAATAAAGCAGTGTATCTCTTCTTTTTGTTCATATCTTCCCAAATACTTTGGAGTAGTTTAAATATGGCCAATGATGTAGTTTTATTTTTTTTAAAACCAAATTGATTTGCACTTAGTATATTATAATGATCCAGACATTTTGTTAGCCTAGTATGTATAACGTTTTCAAATATTTTTGAAAAACTCAGTAACAGAGCTATGGGTCTGTAGTTATTTAGTTCATGTTTTGAACCTTTTTTATGTATTGGTTTGATTATTGCTATTTTTAAGTCATCTGGAAATACGCCTGTTTCAAGCATGTCGATCATCGGTCAGGTGTGAAAAGTTGAATGTTTTTCTGTATATTTGTATGTTTTGGCGTTACGCGACCGATAATACGCGACGCATCTTCCATCAGATATGTTCTGACCCTAATGGAAGTTTAGGTTAAGCCTTTGAAGTAAAGTTACAGTTTATTTAATTTTAAAATACGATATTGGGTTTATTTCCTTCAAATATCACGCACGGAATATTAATAATTACCTACATCGTGATCCGTGTGATGACAGATTAAGAATACGGAATGTCACCACCCCATATCATCCCATGCGTGTCGTAAGAGCCGACAGAGGGAGCATATTATGCAGAGAACAGCACTGTACGAGAAAGAATACTCTATACCAACCTGTTTGGCCAGCGTGGTATAGTAGGCCAATTCTTCCTTTCAAAGGAGAGGCCTAGTCCAGCAGTGGACTGTTAAAGGCTGATGAAGATGATGACATCGTGATCAGAGTATAACTTCAATCACCTTCCTTATATTACTGAATTAGTTTAATATTATTATTTGCTGTGGCACATCATACTAACATTAAATGTAATACCAAGACTTGTTTAATCGATATTAGAGATGTAAATTTTCAAATTCCGTGCGCTTACTTCCGCAAATGATAATCATATTAAACCATAAAACTGTGATTTCTTTAAGTAATGTAATTTGCATCGTCGTCGTCAAAGTGTAAGAGCTGTGTAATGGTGCTACTGGCTACACCAAATTAAATAATAATATAAAGTCCTTAGGTCGCAAACTTGTTTCCACATGTATTTGTCTTATCGCTACGATGGCGCCAACGTTTTGCAATTAGTAAACTCATAAATTCCAAGAGTCTGACAAATTTATAAGAATTATGTGACAGTATGAAATATGAGATAAAATTTGCTCTAAGCACGTGGCATCGCTAAAACTCTTGAGTGCGAGAGCCATAAAAAAGGGTCGCTACACGACCGAAAGAAAAGGGACCTTTCAGGTAGTAAGTGGTCAGAAGCGTTGGGTTGGTGGTGTTTGTTGACGGGACAGTCGGTCTTAGGATGCGGAGCGAGTCGGGTCCCAGGAAAGTGCGGCGTGGTAGTTGAGGAAGTACGGGCAGTCGGTCTGATGGCGCGGAAGGGGGCAGATCACGAGAACGGACTCGCGTGGTAGTTTAAGAAGGATGGGTCGGTGGTATTGAGAGGGGGTCGAAGTCAAGACGCGAAACTAGTCGGATCTCGGTCGGTTGAAGTGTTAGTCGATAATTAGTGTTTAATGATATCAAACAACAAAGCGGACGGCTTCAAGAGAAAGTGGTCAGCACTAGGCAAGGGGTAAGTTAGGCAGCGACGCAGCTAAAACTCCGGTAAGTGTCCTTAACTCACTTTTCTATAATTTGTTTTATGCACTGTCTAACATTAATGACTGTGTTGTGTACCTATGTCTATATTACCCCATATTTATCCCAGGTTGATGAAAATATAATGTTCTCTATGAGATATTTATTTAATTTATAAGAAGACCAACGGCCTTATTAAATTGAATAACAATGGTATTTGTGACATGTGGCCAATTAAAGGTCCTCATTGTTAGAAACTATTTGCTATACATAAACCATGTGCATTGAAAGTTATAATAAAAGAAAAATTTAATTAACTTACTAAAATCTACGTAGTTCATAAAAAAATATCTGCTTAGCATCTGTCTCATCGTCACTGGACTCGCGTCAAAGACGTCGAAATCATGCAATTTACTCGCTGCGTTAAGAGCCTTGCCCGCGCGCCACATAAAGCTATCCTGCCGGTAGTTTGTAGGTACGAGTGGTAGGTGTAGTGGAGTATGAAGACATGAGGATTTTACTGGTACATTCAAACCTACCATATACAACAGTTCTCATCTATTAATAGAATGAGACAAATTTTTTTGTAAGTATGTTATATCAGCCATATCCTTTCGCTTATACAAAGGTAGAAGATGGAATTTGGCGCATATGTTCAAGTAATTATCAGACTTATAATGATAATAATTATTTAATACGATAGCAAAGGTATTTTAAGAACTTTCTTTGTACGTTTTCTATTCTATCGATATACTTGTCATACCGAGGGTTCCAGATCTGCGACCCATACTCCAGTATACTTCTAACGTACGTGCAGTAGAGTATTTTGTATGTTTTCACTTCTCGGAAACAGGAAGACGCTCGCATTATAAAACCTAATGCCTGTGATGCCTTCTTTACAATATTATCTATGTGTACATGGAACAATAACTTTGAATCATACCTACATAATACCGAGATCTCGAATAGTATGACATTTTGTCAGAGTGTGTCCTTTTAGGGTATATTTAGAGGATACAATGCACTTCTTTCTGGTAAAAGTGACAACGGAGCACTTGGTTGGATTAAGATCAAATTTATTTCTAACACAATAATCGTCAAGGCGTAATAGGTCTAACTGGAGTGCCTGAACGTCTGTTTGATAGGAAATAGAGGTGAATATTTTCATATCGTCTACAAAACAGAGTAGTATAGAAGAATGGAAGCATTGGCCGATGTCGTTTACAAAGATTACAAACAATAAGGGACCCAACAATGAGCCCTGGGGAACACCGCTGGGCACCGTAACTCAACTAGATAGGTAGTTATTCACCGCTACAGTCTGAGATCTGTTTGTTATATAAGATATAAACCATCTTAGCAGATCACCCCGTATGCCTGCTGCCTCTAGCTTGTGGATTAGTGTCGAATGATCAATTCTATCAAAACATTTGCTGTAATCAGTGTAAACGATATCGACTTGCTTACCCTGGCTCATGCTGTCTGTGATGTATTCATGAAATAAGATTAGGTTGGAGACAGTTGACCGTCCCCTGATGAAATGGCTGAAATTCATAAAAATAAATTTTTAATGCGGCATATAATTGAGTGTGAATTATTTTCTCAAAAATTTTAGCAACTAAGCACAACTTTGAGATAGGGCGATAATTTTCAACGTCAGTTTTAGATCCCTTCTTATGTATATGGGTAATGAACGCTGATTTCCATAGCAGAGGCATGACGCACTTGGATAGGGACTTCTTAAACAATAAACTGATGGGTAAAGAAATAGTATCAGCACAATTAATTAGAAAGAGAGCAGGTATATTATCAGGTCCAGCTGACTTACTCTTATCCAATGACTTTAACAATTTAAATATCTCATGCAGTTCAATATTTACACTATGAATCTCTGATACACTATCGCGATAATCAATTGCATCAAAGTTCGTTGTATGCAAAAAAATATTACAAATGGCTTCTCCCGCACTAGCTATTTTAGAACCATAATGAATGGTAGAAGGAATATTATTTGAGTTCGACCTCGATTTTATATACCTCCAGAAATGTTTGGGGTTATTTTTAATATTACTCTCAAAAACATAATATACCTATCGTAGCACTCACTCTCAAGCATTTTTACTCTCTCTCTCAACAGGCGATAGCTAAGTAGGTCTGATAGATTTCTATATCTTTTGAATTTATTGAAATATTTGTATTTTTCCTTGATCATTTTCTTTAATACTGGGGTATACCAATCCGGATATCGTCCTGTACTACTAACTTTTGACGGAACATGCTTAAAAATTATTTTATTTAAACATGAACAAAAACAGTCTGTTGCGGTAATAACCGATTTATCAATAAACTCCCTATCCCAGTTAACTACGGAAATATCTTGGTTACTCGCATCATAATTAGCTTTAGAATATAAAAACACGGTACGTGAAGCTGATTTTAAAGGGGGTAATTGACCAAATTTCAAATCTATTATGAGCGCCTTGAGGTGTGGATCTATAGCAACTAAAGGTTCTTCACTTTCCCGGACGTTGACTACATCGTTGGACAGGACGAGATCCAATATCCTCTCATAGCAGTTAGTTACACCGTTAAATTGATTTAGATCATGGGTGTGTCAGAATCAGGAAAGCTCCCTATAGTGTAGAGACAGTTTTGATAAATAAAAGATAACTATCAAATCATACTTTCATTTATTCAGTTTGACACAGGGATATATCTTTAGATTACGTCGTGATTCTACATTTACATTTAGAGCCCAGCTCGCAAAGCAAAGGCATAGAACCAAGAGAAAGAACGGGCAATAAAACTCTTGATCATTCTTTTCAATAAGTACCTAATAATTAACATACAGTGGTACAGCCAATTTATATCAAATATCAATGTTGTGGGTAGTTTTATATTACTAGAAAGGTCTGTCTTACAACAGAACATAATAAACATTATTCAGCATCAACACAATCTACTAAATGTATACCACAGATATATAGTGAATCTCATTGATACAACTTGATCCACAGTAGGTATATTATTCTATCCTGTATTACTAATATCTCACAAACGATCAAACTACCCACAATATCAATAAGATAATGATTACACCATCTTACATTGTTTCCTAGATGATTAAACAAAAGAACAAGCAACACAGAATATTGAAACACAGTAGCAGTTAAATAGTCAGAACCATATCGTACCTGAGCAGTCGTCAAAGGAGAATAGAACGAACTAGCCGATCCTGTCGACTTATATAGATACACATAGGTTTTGTTAAACCTATTTAAACGAGCCCAAACACTACTAGTTTATCATGTGTAGTTTACGATTTCCTGTGACCACCTTCCAGCTTCATCATCAGACCAAGGCATTTTTATAAGGTCATAAATTTTGTCAAGTCTGTTTAAACGAGCCCAAACACTAGTACTTTATCATATGTAGTTTAGAAGTTCTTGTAACCACCTTCCCGGCTTCATTATCAGACCAAGGTACATTCACAAGGTCATTTATCACTGCACCATTTCAATGCTTCCGTAACATAGCCACCAAACTTACGTAAGTATGTCAAATATCAGCTTAATCGAACAGTGGACAAAATGCATACCAAATTTTGAACGGAAAGACACGACGTCATAAAAATATCGCTAGTTAAATAAACGCCACCGATACATACGTAAAATAGATACTAGATCGGTAGATCGTGTTATAACCTTGAAATGAGGCACACATGGGCGACAAGGTCAAATATTATAACACTACTAGTCGACGCCAGCAGCTACGCCTGCAATTTTAATTTACCCGTTTTGGCTGATCCCGTGAGAATTTCGTGAAATCCCTTCTTAGTGCACCCCTGCGGTCCCCAAGGAACATACGTGCCAAATTTCAGCTTCCTGCGCCCAATAGTTTCGGCTGTAGCGTGTCTGTCAGTCAGTCAGTAACGCAAGGATTTTATATATTAAGATTAACATTTTAGACAGAATGCTATTTTATTATAGCGCCATCTCTTCTTTTTAATTTTAAATAACATTGCTTACAAAATGAGACGTAAGATGTCGCTACCATCGACTCCTATTTTTCATCGCTAGTGCCATCTGTTGTATTATTTACGATATTAACAAGTACTTATAAAAATAAGTATCTAATAATAAGGATTTAACGTGTTAAATTTTTTTATTCGACTTGCGGCATCTGTACGTATAGTATTATATTATTTATCTGTGACTAAAGTATCGTTACGTCCGCTACAGCTATACTGACTTACTTCATCATCTAAGTGAGTTCAATTATAAGATAATAGAATAGTATCACAACAACAATCCATTTGTACGAAACAATTGCACAAAATTAAACTGGACTCATATTTACAGTAATTACGGTTTCATTTTGTGAGTCTAGAAATAAGTTTGAAGAAGCTGATACAGAATCATCTGCTTTGATACCATTGTTACAAATTGTATTTAATATTCTATGAAGGGATCATTAACATTCACAATACACATGTTACATAGAAGTCCAGCTTTAATTTTACAATATTACACCACTGCATTATCCATCCACAAATTGACTAAAATAATATAGTACAATAGGAGCCACTACGAAGCATCATAAAAATTTTAGTAACGTTTTTAAGAATAAAAAATTAAAAATAGTTAGGTAATTCTGCTTATGGCTGATAAATAATTGAAATAAAATAAATAATTGAAATTCACAACTGACTTAAATAATTCAATTTGTTTTCACTAATTTACAAGTATACAGGTATCTTCTTGTGTGATAACAGTAGTGTAATAGTAGGACAATACTTTATTCTAATACACTGTCATTGCCATTGCCCTTCCTTTAACATTAAATACCTAGACAGGTAACAACGGTCTATCTCCTTGATACTATCTAGTCCCACACCTGCTGCACATGAGCCCAGGCTAGAACAAGGCGAAAGACTTCATCAGTTCGTAGGCAATATGATCAATATCATCACCATCAAAATCACTATCAAAATCATTATCAAAATCACTATCAAAATCATTATCAAAATCATTATCAAAGTCATTATCAAAATCATTATCAAAATCATTATCAAAATCATTATCAAAATCATTATCAAAATCATTATCAAAATCATTATCAAAATCCTTATCAAAATCCTTATCAAAGTCATTATCAAAATCATTATTATCAACATCGTCATCATTGCCAGCATTATCATCAACTTCTTAACCATCGGCAAGTTAATCATCAATAATAATTAAATCATCGTCAACTATTTAATCATCAATGAATAAATCGATGTTATCACATTATTATAGATATTTACAGATACCTTTATATCATCACTGCTACCTACATTATCGATCCTTGTTTAGAAGAAGTTTATATGTAATTCTGTGTATGGTTATCAGAACCTCTAACCTATAGTAAGACCGCCCTTTTACTTTCTTTGTATATGCATTTTAAAATTTAACTTAAATACCTTAGTAAGAAAATAAAAAAATGTTATCTGTAAAAGCTACTATGTCATCAAAGAATATGTAAACGTTATTATAATCCATAAATCGTAGCTATCTAAAAGTACAAAGATTTTTATTATATTCTACAAAAATTAACTGTAGAAAAAACTATAAATGTAACTTATCATAATCAAAATTGATATCTTTGTTAATAATACACTAAAATGTTATCAATCTAGAATAATAAATGCAGCAGACCCTATTAAAGCATGTTACTATAATATATCTTTTAACTATAATATATCAAATGCACGTAGGTATTACAAATAGACTATTATAGTATATTACTAAACTGCTCCTCTCTCCTAATAGTGTTCCATAATAATTGTTTCCTAATTGTAAGTCTACCACCCGTAAATGTACAGTATGGAATGCTATAAGCTGATTTAACTTGAATGTATTGCAGGTACAAACAGTATAAAAGTATAAATAAATAACCAGTAAACAAAAATGAACCAATTTAGTTAATAGCTTATTTATGTTACCAATAGTCAGTGAACTACCTAAAGTTAAACTACATAGACGCCAATCCCAGTAAAAGTACTGTTGGTAAGAAACGGTATAATAAATAGCTGTGTAGAAAGTCAAACCAGACACTAGTTAAAATAAGTTTAAATTCAGACCAGTAGGTTAATATTTCAATATCTATAAGTCAAATATACATACCTAGATTTATTCATTTAGGTTGCAACACTTATTAACATCAATGTACTTATACAAATACTTATTATATTTAGTAGAATACCTTATTTAATTTCATCAATTTCAGTTTAATTTATCAATTGTATTATGTAATTGTGGCCATTTAATTCCATTTACACAATCAGAACACTGACATCGTTTTTAATTCGTTTTTTTTTTACGTTTTTTACGTTAGGTACCTATATATAGTTTCTGTTTCTTCAATGTTTTCCTGTAAATCTGCATTAACATCGTTACTTTTCTGTTCTTGAACCCCAATACTTGTCTCAGTCTCTATCTCTCCTGTTTTTTGGTCAAGTTTGGTGTCAAATAAATGCAGGTTTTAATTGTATGTAATTGCGTCTTTCATGTTTTTCTTTACGTTTGTCCGCTTATTTCAATATTTTCCTCCTTTGTTTCATTTTCTTCTTCTACTGTCTTTTGTTCAAGTTCGATATCATTATTTTCTTTCTTTTCTCTAACTTTTTCTTTTTTTTGTATACAGGTTTATTGTTTTCTTACTGTGTTCAGGTGAATGTTTCTTAAATCTTTGTTATTGTCTATTTCTCTTTTTTTACTTCAATTTCAAAATCTTTTGTTTGCTTTCGTTTCCTTTCCGATGTTCATGGTACAGGATTGTCGTAAATATTTTTTACATTTTCCTTACGACAGTAAGTAGAATATAAATCAGTTTTTATGTAGATTTTCTTGAATGGACCGTACGCTTGTAAATCTGAAAAGGCTTGATTATCCAATGAAAATGTTATGTCCGATAGTAGCGTAACTTTACTGGCTCCCTTTATTTTTGCGTCATCATCTCTGCATTTACTGTCGACTGTTTTGTCTTCCACTAACATTACTGATTCTTCAACGTCTTCAATATGGTCACTATCTAACTTTTCAATGCTATCGTCTGATTCGGCATACGTTATGTCAATATCAGTGTCGGTGGTATCACTATCTTCAAATTGTACTTGCTTTTTTGAATTCAAACGTCTTCTTTTAATAACTTGCGTTTCTCTATTAATCATTTTGCTTTTCTGATTTAAATTATGTTCAGTCAAATCAAAGCAATCACAAAAACCAAAATCTTCTCCACAAAAGCTGCTTAGTTTTCTAAATTTTATAATATCAGTATTCGGTGTCGAAGTAACTTGATGAATAGACATGGATTCTGGAACGGCAATCAGGTTTTTTGATATCGAATCTAACATTCTTACTGATTTATCTATGTCCTCATCAGGCACTAGAAAATAGTTGATCTTCGATGTGTTATTCATCACTAGTGTGTTGTAAGCTGCCTCAGCATCTGGAATATCATGGCCGTGTACGACATACCGGTCTAAATTTATTTTCGTTGCTCCTCCAACACCGTCAGCGGCCCCTTTCCTGTGGGAAGCTTCAAATAACGACCAAGTCGCTCTTTCAGAACCTAACTGAGGGATAGCTAATTAAAATATTTTTTTTGGCGATATTGGCTTGTTGGACCATCTGCAAAGAAGTTTCTTACAAGTCTTTTACCAATTTTAACACAGGGGTAAGATGGGCCAAAATACCGCCAGGTGTATGATTGGTATTTTGCGATATCGTACAAGTTTTCAGTGAGTTTATTCTTACAATTTGTGTACATCTTAAATTGGTGCATTATGTTAAAATGATGCTTCTTAAACAGCTGTAATTAAGTATTAAATATCTGTATAAGTTTTTGTAATGATCCTGTAGTTTCTTCCTTAACTGTCCGTTTTGTAATTTTTCTTTACTTTCTTGATAAGCTGTATTTTTTGAATATTTGAATTGCTTTGTAAGCCACATATTCCATGACACTATGTCTCTTAGATTCAATTGTGACAAATTAAATTCAATACTTTTGGAAGAGCAAGTGTGACATTCATTATACATGCAAAGGAGAAATACCAAATACGGCCTGTAGCGGCCAGAAAGTAGTGAATCGTTGAAATTAAACATAATTTTTTTAAAATTTATGCATCGTTTTCGTTTCTTGATAAATCTTCGGTGAAAGATTTTAGTTTTTAAAGATTATTGTTTTGAATAGGCTATGGTAATAGCGGAGGAATGTCGTTAGTTGACAGCATTAAAAATAAAATGAAGTATGGTAGGCAGAAATTGTTTTAAAGAAATAATATTTTTATTATTATATTAGAAAACAATATATTTTATTTACTTTATAAATAAATTTGTAAAAATAATCAAGAAATATATAATTTATTATATATTTCATAATTATTAATCGGTAAAAATCGTTTTGTTTTTTAATCGATAGTATAAAATAAAAAAAATTCAAACCATTTGTAACACATTTTTTATCTGTTATGTGTCATTCGTGTTGCTACTGCGCATCGTAAATATTTTGCTCTGATTTATTGGTGTTTTCGGTTTTAATTGTAATGTAGTTGAATATAAATTCAATAATAATGATCACTACTTTCTACCCATGCTAAGAATATGCAGCGGTGTTTGTGCATACCTTTATTTACATCTAGGTATTATATTTATGTTAAAATTTAATTTTGAGGTATATTTAGTTGTGGAATAATTTATATTTCAAATATCTCGTAACTTATTTCCACCAAGAGTTATTTAAAAACAAATTATACAGGGTAATAGAGTAGTCATTTATCTTCAAAACATACATAGTTTCGTGTTTGTCCTTACCAGGTCCATAATTTATGGCCAAATGGTACATCTCCTTTTGTCATTTATATTACATGCTATTGTTGAACCAGTTCAGTTAAGTTATCTGTTTTTAATAAACATAATTGCTTCAATTTGCTGACCAGGAAACTTATATTCGCATGTTTTACGCAGGCATAAGTATTTCTGTCTACTATTTTTGGGCTTAATACATAAAACGGCTTGTAGCGACTAAACGAAGAATAAGATAGCTTGCCCCTTTCAGTTTTATACTTTTTGTGTAAATTTTTTAAGGTATCCAATAAATACCTAACTTGTTTTCTTGTTTTGTGTAAGGTTCTATACTTGCTTTTTCCAGCTGTAGCGCGGCTATTATCGTCTCTTTCAAAAAATGATGTAAGTTCCTGCAAACGTTTCATTTTATATTTATGTATTTTTTGTCGAACTCTTCATCTGCCTTTTAGCCCCACGCATTCACTTAGCTTAGATTTCATTTTATATTTTGCTGTCATATCACTGTTCACTACTTTCTTTAGTACGTGTCGTTCGGAATTATTCGTTGCTTGGGAATATTGGTTTTGTAACGATTCTCTTAGAATTAGATTTTCAAATAATATCTTCTTTACTATATTCTTCTCTGGCGTCGAAATTTCGGGAACCGTTTCGTTTATAATTTTTTCGGTTTGAGAATATGGAGTATCTTTGTTCTCTTCAATATGTCTTATCTATTCTTGGTGGTCACTGGTATTTAATATTATTATTTTTTGTGTCAAGTTTTCAATATTTTTTTATATCTGTTATTTTTTCTATTCAGCGTTTTTATTTTTTTTACTAATAGAGCTACACCCTTTACAGACCATTAGACAGGGCTTCGGGTACGCGCTCCCGGCTCTCCGAGCTACTGTAGTTACTACCCCATATCCATCCAGTGATTACAGTACCCCCGCCTACAACCCCCTTCTTCCTCGTCATTCCATCCTATCCATTTACCCCGTATCTCCTATCACCGTCCTCTAAAACGATCACATTCCCAAGGAGGGTTGGCGCCAAGCAGACGGCCAGCTGGTAAAACACATGCCAAAACCTTCTGCAATATGGCCAAGTGTATACATGAGTGCGATAGGATTAGAGCGTTCCCCACAGGCGACGCGCAGGGGCAGCACCCGGCACCCGCGAGAAGTATGCAAGGGTTGTTGCACTACTCCGGGCGAGTGCAACGTAAGAAGCGAGCCTGTGACATAAAGGTGAGGTATGCAAGTTGGAACGTAGGTACGATGACTGGAAGAGCTAGAGAGTTAGCTAGTGTTTTGAAAAGAAGACGAATAAATGTGGCATGTTTGCAGGAAACAAGATGGAAAGGTACGAACGCTAGGGAGATCGGTGAAGGATACAAGTTTTATTATTGTGGAAGTGATGGCAATAGAAATGGTGAATGGGAATTGTGTTAGACGAAAATCTGAAAGATAGCGTGACAAGTGTAAAAAGAGTTAATGACAGATTGATTGCTGTGAAAGTGATGTGGCAAGGTATTATTCTTAGTGTGATAAGTGTGTATGCCCCTCAGGTAGGCTGTGATGATTGTGAGAAAGAGAAGTTTTGGATGGATTTCGATAGCATGATGACGAATATACTGGAGAATGAAGAGATTATTGTGGGAGGAGATTTTAATGGACATGTGGGATGAACAAGTGAAGAGTATGAAAGAGTACATGGAGGTTGGGGACTCGGCAGCCGAAATTGTGAGGGAGAAGCAATTTTCCAAGCTGCTGCCGCTTTTGACCTAGCAGTTGCAAATACTTGGTTCCAGAAAACAGAGCAACATCTGATCACATACAACAGCGCCCAACACATGACCCAGATCGATTATTTCTTGCTAAGACGTAATCGACTCAACTGGGTCAAAGACTGTAAAGTGGTACCAGGAGAAGATTTAGTCTCGCAGCACAGGCTCCTGATTGTCCGAACTTAAGATTTGAATACGCTCTCAAAGAACCAAGCAGCAACTTACTCCAAGAATAAGATGGCATATGTTAGAGAAGAATGAATGCGTAGAAAAATTCAGAGATAGAGTGGTAAATAAGATATTAGAAATGGGCGATATGAATGATATTAATGTCAATGAGTGTTGGGAAGAGATGAGTAAATGTATTAAGTGTGTAGCAAAGGATGTGTTAGGAGAGTCGAAAGGGAAGCGGATGAAAGATAAGGACACGTGGTGGTGGACAAAAGAGGTACAGAATGCACTTAAGGAAAAGTAAGCAAGGTTTAAAGAATGGCAACTGACGAAAGGAGGAAAAGAATCTTTAGAAGAAAGTAAGAAGAAGAAATATAACGAATGTAAAAAGAGAGCCAAAAAGGCCGTAGCCATTGCTAGATCCAAAGCCCTAGACCATTTGTACGGGTTACTTGAAAAACCCGAGGGTCATAAATATTTATACAGCATGTCTAAAGCTAGAGAGAGAAAGGCGAAGGATGTATCCCATATTAAGTGCATGAAAGACGAAACAGGAGCGATTCTTATGGACGAAGACAGAATAAAAGAAAGATGGAGGACATACTTTGAAAAGTTAATGAATGAGGAGAACGATTGGAACGGAAACCTTGAGAATGAGGTGATGAATATTGGTTTAGTGAAGGAAATAAATAAGGACGAGGTAAAAAAGGCTGTTAGTGGAATGAAGAATGGAAAAGCGTTAGGACCAGATGGAATACCAGTAGAAGCATGGATAGCGTTAGGAGATGATGGATGGGCGTGGCTGACTTTATTCTTCAATAAGCTTTTGCACGAGGAGACCATACACGAGGAATGGTGCAACAGTTACCTGGTGCCCATTTTTAAAAATAAGGGTGATATCAAAGAGTGCAACAATTATCGGGGAATAAAGTTAATGCCCCATACTATGAAAGTATGGGAGAGAGTAATTGAGCGACGCCTGCGTGACGAGAGTGAGATCTCACGAAACCAATTCGGTTTTATGCCTGGTCGAGGTACGGTGGATGCCATTTTTGCACTTCGCCAAATGTGCGAAAAATACAGGGAGGCGCATAAAAACTTGCACATGGTGTTCGTCGATCTTGAAAATGCATAGGACCGAGTGCCTCGTGAAGTCGTGTGGTGGGCCCTGAAGAAGAAAGGAGTGCCTGGGAAATACCTGACGTTGATTCAAGCCATGTACGCGGAATACCGAACGCAAGTCCGATCCGCAGCTGGTATCACAGCCAGATTCGATGTGGACGTAGGGTTGCACTTAGGGTCGGCCCTTAGCCCCTACCTCTTCCTGTTAATTATGGATGCTAAATCATCGGACATACAGGAAGAGGCACCCTGGTGCATGCTGTTTGCCGACGACATCGTTCTGGTAGCAGAGAGTGGACAGAAGGTGCAGAGCAAGCTGGAGGAATGGCGGCAGAGATTGGAGAATGTAGGCCTGAGAATAAGCAGAACCAAAACAGAATATATGTTCTGTGACTTTGGCGGTCTCTCCAGTCCTATACCGGTTACACTCGGCGGCACACTTCTACCAGTAAGCTCCGATTTCCGCTACCTAGTTTCACTCCTGCAAGATGACGGCGAAATTGATCGGGATGTTAGGCAAAGAATCAACGCAGGATGGATGAAATTGCGACAGGTCTCAGGCACAATATGCGACCACAAAATGCCTGTGAAATTAAAGGGCCGCATGTATAAGTCGGTTATAAGGCCTGTCGTACTGTATGGAGCTGAGTGTTGGGCTACAAAGAAGACGGATGAGAAACGATTGCATGTGGCAGAGATGAGAATGTTACGATGGATGTGTGGAGTGACAAGAATGGACAGAATTAGGAATGATTACGTTAGATGTAGTATGGAAGTGGCGCCCATTGATGAAAAGATAAAAGGAAGTCGATTGGCCTGGTGCGGACATGTTATGCGGAGAGATGAGATGTATGTAGGTAAAAAAGTGATGAATATGCATGTAGAAGGACGAAAAGGGAGAGGACGGCCAAGGAAAAGATGGATGGACTGTGTGAGGATGGATATTAAAGAGAAAAGGGTAAATGATCGGATGACTGGTGACAGAGAAGTATGGAAGAGAAGGACATACTGCGCCGACCCCAAATAAATTGGGACCAGGGCAAGACAATGATGATGATTACGTTAGGTACCTATCTGGTTCATTCAGTTTTATTATAATTAAGATTTGGCGATTTGTAAGAGGTTTGGTATAAAAATAGTAAGCTTACATGTAAGCATTATTTAAAATAAATACACAAAACTTAAAGCACCTAGAATGATTAAATCCCATTTTAATCATTATTGCCATGGTCTCCTACAATTGAACCACACAAAGTACAGGTACACATGTAAATCTTTGCATAAAAAATATCTCTAAATAGCTAATCTATCGCATTGTATATATACACTGGTATATATACCTAGAGATACTAAATTGATAAGATAGTTCATTACCGAGAGCTAATCCTAAGATTGATTATTACTAAATGGTCTTAATAGGTTTACAGTTTAACACATGGCACTTCATAATAAAAATACATAATTTCAATGAATAAAAGCAGATAAAAATAAATACCGTCTCATATTTTATTAATTTATTAAATTTATTTGTATTATTTCCGAGAATAGATAAGTAAACTATGAGAATGTTTTCGAAAAAAAATCAGTGATCTAATATGGAACTATTGTCAAATTGAAACAATTTAGTTGAATAGCTTATTACAGATCCATTTAATTAGACAGATGTCTGTATTTATTACACATTTCATTTTAACTATTTTATCTGCTAGTATCGTTATAAATAACAGGAAATTATCAACCAAAATACCACTACTTAAAAATATTGGATACACTGCCATCTAATAGTGCCAGACATAAGCAAAATGATGTCACTTTCTTTAACAAGTCAATTGAATCTTATGTAATATAAAAACATTCTTCAATAACTACTTTTTAATAAAAATACCTTGAGCTATATATTTAGACGCAGCATACATGACCCCATAGGCCTCAGGAGGATGAGGTATGTTTAAAAAATAAAAGGAAATACCTAGTTACTAAAAGAAACTATCATTTTATCGATATGATCTAGCTAGACACAGACCCGCTTGATATAATATAGAATATTTCTGTACCTACACACAAAAGTTCGCTTGTAGTAATAGTTATACAAAACTCAAAGGTTATCTTTACAACATGTCATTCAAATGTGGTGCTTCTGAGACAAATGGAAGCTATTTGATTTTGTTCTTTCAATAGAAATCAAAGTGACAAAATCATAAGTATGTCTATTGCAAGTAAACTGGTGGAAATTATCTGGGCACATGACAATTACTCACTAAACAATTATAGAAAATGCATTATTTGTAATTCGATACATCAGCAATTAAAAATACGAGTATATTTCAAAGATATGTTGAAGATAAATATACAGTTTCGTAGTCTTATCTTCAGGGCAACACATTCAAGAGCTTAACATCAAAATATATATGTCGCCGCGAGGATTCATTTTGTTATTTTAAAACAAATCGATCTACTTTGTTAATTATTCAATCATTTACTTCTAATTATTTCTCGTGTATTTTAGATGTAATCTAATAATATGCCAAAAAGGATTTGGCGTCCAATCACAAAGAGGTTTGCATGACTCCACCGTAGGGGTCATGGACGTTTAACAATGCTATTGATTACGTCACTTTGTGAGGATATTTTATAGGACAGTTTTATTCTAAAACATTGTAATAAAATCATAATTACGTTTGTAAAATCATGTTGTGAATTATGGAAGCCTTATCTAATTGCTAAACCATAATTTATAACTCTGTACTTTTGATTGATTACACGTGTTTGTTGTGATATTTCATTAAACACTTTTACTATAATTACTCGTAAAACACTGTAATAAAATCTAAATAACGTTTATAAAATTGTTTCATAAATTATGGAGTGTAAAACTTATTATTAAGACTGAAACTTATAACTCTGTCTATTTTGTGATAAATCATAAAGCGTGTTTCCGGTCAAGTTGTTGTGAACGTTATTTAGAGGTAGCGTGGTGAGCTGGAGGCTCAGTTTGTTGCCGACTTTTGGAAGAGAAACATTTTAAGTAGAACCTATGTCGGTTTGTGATTAAAAACCTAATCTTTCTATTTTATTTGCCTTTCATTGTGAAACAATTCCCTGCAGTATTAAATATTAACTACCTCACATTTTCATTGCTAAATGCTTGTTTGAACTATTCATTAAATTAAATAGAATATTGACTAAGTATCAGATGTAGCAGAGCCGATGACCTAGTATGGTCAGCGGATCTGCTTGTTTTTAAAAAGGTTACTTTTAATTGATATTCGATATATATATATATTTTCTTTCGTTATAGTTTGGAGCCGATTTAATAAAACTATGTAGCATGAACTGATTAATTTGGTAATTGTGGTGAAAATTTAACAACAGCTTATGGAACAGAGCTAAGGCACATTCCTTCATCGCAATATTGGTCTGTATGTAATGAATACACAGCCAACACAAAATTAATGAAGAAACCTCTGAAATGTATTCTACCTACGAGTACTATCATTTCATTTTCGACTTGTAATGAAAAAATTCGGCAGAGCACTTCATTCTTGGAATTCAAATATACAGGACGATTACGCTAATCAGTATACTAGAAAGAGTTATCAACAAAGCACAACACAGCCAATGCTCATACCGAGTCTCGGTCAATCACTACAAATGTTGCCTATTTAAATTCCAACAGATTAGAACAATATCGGCTACTATCAAAATCTATTATACATTTTCTGTAACTTTTTCGCTATTACTTACATAGTTTTATACTCAGATACATTTTTGATGAACATATTATAATAACCTGGTACCACATAAACACAATAGCCTTATTTTTCGACCTTTCATGGCTATAATCTTGGTGGAAGTACATTACCAGCATTTGCACTTGATTGTTGCTGTTGGCTTCAGTATACTGTTGCAGATCGTTAAGATATGTAGTTGGTACTCATCCACCGGCTTGCTCTCGGCAACGTTGCTACTGGATCGTAGGGCAATCGTTCTCAGTCGTCAGCTGAACGGTGCAGTGACGGGCTTAGTCAGAATCATGGCATCACGATGAGGAGACTCTGGAACTTGCAATTGGATGTATTAGTATTGTGGGCGCAAATTTATCCCACTTCTGATGTCAGAATCAGGAAAGCTCCCTATAGTGTAGAGACAGTTTTGATAAATAAAAGAGAACTATCAAATATGCCGTGTGGTTGACGGCATAGAATACAAGTGTCACCACCCCCTATCTTCCCGTGGGTGTCGTAAGAGGCGACTAAGGGAGAAGACTTAACTAAATACCATCTTTGCGTAGAGACGGAAAACTCGACATCAAACCCTATAAGACTGCCTCGTTGTTCTCGCCGCATTAATGTGCGCGTGGGATCGGGAGGTCCCGGGTTCGATTCCTGGGTCGGGCAGTGTTATTGGGTTTTTCACTTACAAAATTCTCAGTAGCAGCACGGAGTCTGGAAATGTGCCCGGTACGGCAATAGGCTCGCCCCTTATTACGTGGGACTAAAGTATATCTGGCGAAAAGTGGGTGTAGAAATACACCTCTGCCTACCCCTTCGGGGATAAAAGGCGTGACTTTATGTATGTATGTAACTATCAAATAATACTTTCATTTATTTAGTTTGGCACAAGGATATATCTTTAGGTTACGTCGTGATTCTACATTTACATTTAGAGCCCAGTTCGCAAAGCAAAGGCATAGAACCAAGAGGAAGAACGGGCAATAAAACTCTTGATCATTCTTTTCAATAAGTACCTAATAATTAATATACAGTGGTACAGCCAATTTATATCAAATATCAATGTTGTGGGTAGTGTTATATTACTAGAAAGGTCTGTCTTACAACAGAACATAATAAGCATTATTTAGCATCAACACAATCGGGTCGGGTTTCGAAACGCGTCGCCCGAATTTGAGGGTATTGGTGGTGTAGGGGGCTTAAGGGAGTTAGTTTTAATCCCCTAAAAGTAATTTTGGCTGCCGGAGTTGCGTCTAAATATTTTTAAAGAATTTCCAAAAATTCTTCATTCAAATATGCAAAACGGAACGTAATTTTAGGTTTTATGTGAACGTAACTAAATAGGTTGTGTTAGGTTCCCTTTTGACCCTTAACCCGAAAATAGGAGCCCTGCGAAGTAGGGCTCCGTCAACCTCAGTTTATCAAACTAGTGGAATCAATAAAAGCTATATTTAGGTTTTATGTGAAAAACGTGAAACGAAACGCAACCGCCATCTTGTATGAATTATATTGACAGCCAATGTCTTTGTGCGTCATTGCTTTCGAGTACCTAGGCATAGGTGCGACTGTAATAAGTAACTAAATAGGTTATGTTAGGTTCTCTTTTGACCCTTAATCCGAAAATAGGAGCCGGCTCCGTCAACCTTAGTTTATTAAACTAGTGTAAAGAATGTGGAAGTTGGCAGTGCCATACACACCGATGTTTGGAGATATTTTTTTTTCCAGTGGGAACCAAGTATTTCCGGCAAGTGAAAATGGTGAGGGGTGGTTCCGAGACCAAAATCACTCACAACCCCTAAAAACGGTGACGTATTTCGAAACCTTAACCACACAATCTACTAAATGTATACCACAAGTATATAATGAATCTCATTGATACAACTTGATCCACAGTAGGTATATTATTTTATCCTATATTACTTATTTATTTATTTATTTATCTCACAAACGATCAAACTACCCACAATATCAATAAGATAATGATTACACCATCTTACATTGTCTCCTAGATGATTAAACAAAAGAACAAGCAACACAGAATATTGAAACACAGTGGCAGTTAAATAGTTAGAACCATATCGTACCTGAGCAGTCGTCGAAGGAGAAAAGAACGAACTAGCCGAGCCTGTCGACTTATATAGGTACACCTTATTTACACGTTTGACAGTTTAACTGTCAAATGTCATGTCAGTGTCATTTAACTGCCACTATCCTCTTACATATTATGTATAAATACTTGGATATCAGTAATTTCAGCCCAGAGCATCATATCATTACATATCTCTCAAGTGCATAACAAGTCGACAAAAGATTGCTCGTCCGCGCTAACAATATTACTCGGGCAAAGGGATGACTCACCAGGATTTTGCATCCACAAAAAACCACTCATGTTAAAATCTCCCGTGATCAAATATTTATTATTTGGCCTTCTCAATATAACTTCGTCCAATTTAAATAGAAAATTATTTAGTTGGTTCGAGAATGAAAAGAAATGAAAATGAAATAAAGTTTTATTTTTGCCATACATACATACACTACAAGGACAAAAAACGGGTCAAAGATATACATAATTATGCACAACAGAGTAAAAATACAAATACATTAATTTTGAATATGGCTAAAATAGGTCACGGTTCAGTATACGTCTGACATAAAATTATGTCAGACACTGATTTTCAACCGTAACCGGCGGATAAGTGACTCACGAAAGTCAACCAGCATAAACTAAAACAAAAATGTTACAACACTATAATAAAAGGAAAAAAAATCTAATAATAACACAAATAAAATAATTCTGTGTTATGTTAAAATCTACACTATACATTTTGCTAGCAGATTCACACATAATATAATTTATAATTTAATTTAATGCACAGACACACATCTAGATAAGAGACGCGTTCACATGAATCATATTCAGTTTCCGTTTTGCGTCATGAGGTGCCGCCGTAGCTGTCGTTTGAAAGCACCAATAGTATTATGAGATCTGATGGGCGGCGGCAAGTTGTTCCAGATCTTAGACGCCGCATAGCGGAAACTGCCCTTAAATGCCGCTGTTTTGTGCGGTAAAAAAGATAGTTGCTGTGAGCACTGCCTGCTCGTGTACTCGCGCCTATTAGCAACCCAACTCAATTTGGCATAAAGATAGTCAGGCTCCTGATATTTGACAATGCCAAACATAAGTGACGCCAGATGAAACATACGTCTCGTTTTCATTTTCAAAATGAATTTATCATTCAGAAACGGCGTAACGTGCGCTCTGCGACCTATTTTAAAGCAGAAACGAGCGGCAGCGTTCTGGACCAGAGGGTCCAGAACGCTGCCGCTCGTTTCTGCTCGTTCGTGGCTTATTCAGAGGAATAAGACTATCAGTACGAGCCAATAACCGCGGTCCGTATACCGTATCTGCGTAATTTAGTTTCAATAATACTAGCGCTTCAACGAGTCGCACTCGCAGCTCTTCTGACAGATAAGGTCGCATTTTATACAGAATACGCAACCTATAAAAGAAATTCCTAACTAATTCAGCGACGTGTTTTTCGTATCTTAGGCTCGAGTCAATATTAAGACCTAGGTTACGGGCCTCATTTACTCTTTCGATAGTCTCTCCCTTGATGTTTATGCTAAAATCAGGAACTAAGCTTAGCTGAGTCAGAGAACCGAACAACATAAATTTTGATTTTTTAGGGTTTAGTACTAAGGAGTTTTGTTCCGCCCACTCACTAACTCTATTCAGGTTCTGATACAGACCGGCGATAGCAATTTCGTAATCAATAGGTTTAAATGATACGTAAAGTTGGATGTCATCTGCGTAAATGTGATACTGAGAATTAATTAAACACTTGGTAATATCAGCACGATAGAGGATAAACAAAAGTGGTCCCAGGTTCGATCCCTGGCGGACTCCTCTCACGACTGGAGAAAAGTCAGATACCACAGATTCGCCTCCAGAAAGACGCAGTTCCACTCTTTGTGAACGGTGTGACAGATAGCTGTTAAAGCATTTTATAGATTTATTATAACAACCATAATAATTTAACTTGGAAAGTAACAAAGAAACATTTATACTTTCGAACGCTCGAGAAAAATCTAGCAGGACCAGCAAAGTACACATGCCGCGGTCCTGTGCAGCGGGAATATTATCTGTGACGTCAAGTAATGCGGTAGTGGTTCCACGGCCCTTCCTAAATCCAGATTGGAGCGATGGCAATATTTCATTGTTTTCTAAATATTCTGACAACTGCTTGCTTACCACTTTTTCCAACACCTTAGACAAGTATGGTAAAATGCTGATGGGACGAAGATCTTTTAATTCGAATTAAACAGCCCCAGATTTTGTTTACATAAATAAACAGTGCATATATTCAAATCGTAACTCTGCAGTGAGCCAGTTTTACCCTTTTTTATAGACACGGTTAGCCATAGATTCTCGGCGGTACTTACAAAACTTGGCTGGGAAACGGCACAAATATCTTTACGAACTGCAATGAGTACACCAACTCCTCGCGTTTGTCCTGTCTGGGTGTAATCCCTATCGCGCCGCCACACTATGTAACGCTCATCAAAAAGCTCCGTATCACTCACACCAGGCAACAACCAAGTCTCCTTTAGAATCACAATATCATACGAGCTTAGTCTCAAATTACGATAGAAAGTTACCGTTATAGATCGCAGACCGCGTACATTCTGGTAAAATATAAATCTCATTAACAGAATACATGAAACATTAAAATCGTTAACGCAAAAATACTTATTAAAAATAGACATGACAAGTAATGTTGCAATTTTATAATGTGGGTAAATTGAACACATAACTAGAGAAATAGTTAAGCAAAAGTAGTACTTAGCGATATGGCACCGATCTACGATCATAGGCGAGACAGATCGGCACCTGTAACTAATAGGTAAACAACGCTGTGACCAAAGCATAAAGCAGGTGTCCGAGAACAAAAGAGAAGAGTCGAATGACGTAATGAGTCAGAGGCGATAAACCTTTTTTAATACTTATGTTTAAAGTTATAACGATAACAGATGCTGGCGTAAAGTTACAATATGTTATTATATATTATGTAAAATTTGACTTATAATTATTCAAAACTAAATTGTATATAATATTGACTATGCAATCTTGTTTAAATCAGCCATTTTATTAATGGTAAATGACCGAGTGGTTTCATTCTTTCGGACGTGGATTTTACAAAACTTTACCCAAACAAAGTTATAATTATTTTTCTTAGCTAACTGCTTAGTTTTATTTTATAGTAGCTTGGAATCCGTTGTTAAGTGATCATTCACGAAGAATCTTCCTTGCTTGTCCTGGAAGCCTAACTCCTCAGGTATTATTATTTTAGTGGTCCTTGCAGATGCTATAAAATCCTCCTTGTTGTATCTATTTATGAAGCTTACTATAATGGACTTTTCTTTCGAATTGTAAGTCGGAACTCTAAATATGTAGTTAAGTTGGGCTCTGGGAACGACGTACCCAACTTAGTACCGATTTTCTCAATGATCTGGAACAAATGTTCGTCTTTGCGCTGCGGTACACCCTTTATCTCAACGTTGTTAAGGCGCGAATGCTGCTCGTTGTTTCGAACATGTACCTAGATCTCGCTCAAAGTAGATTCTACCGCGACCTGTTTCTGCTGAATTTCAGAAACCGCGCTTTCCAAAGTTAGCACCCTAATTCACAGGAAGTTTTAAGATCACGAATCTCATCTTTTATGCTTCTGACGTCATCCAACAACAAGGGTAGTTGAGTAGGTTTATTTTTGATGTCCCTGATTTCTTTCATGAGGCTTTTTATAGTCACCTGCTCCTTGGTACTGGGTGGCGCTAGCGAAGTTGCCCTGCACGATGAACATCTCCACGCTGCCCTGCGATCGGTGCCGAGCTTCCTCCATCCTGACTCCGATGTTTCCGCACAAGCAAAATCTAGATGGTTGTTACACGCGGAGCATTGGACGCCATCCGTGATATTCGAATTGCACAATATACACTTATGCATTTGGCCATGTAGAAAAAAGATTGAGGATATATGAATTCGTGGGAAACTACGAGAAATACGTGCTTATACAGTGTACTGTAGCCTATACAGTGCACACGGAACTGCATTTGTACATAGATTTAATGTTAATAACCGCGTGTAACATTAGTAGTGGTTAGTACCTTGTTGATGATGGATGTGGAGGATGAGCGATGTATGATGGGAGTCTCCGTATTTGCGATCAGGTGGTAGAGCGCAGGACTCTCACAATCACTGTCTTAACCTGCGTACAGACCAGCACAGAGCAGTCGACAAGGTTTTAAAGAGCGAATGAAGAGCCACCTGTCGATCACGCGGTGTCCCGTAAGTCAAGGCGGCTAACCAGGCGGCGATTGTAACAAGAGCCTCCCTTCTATCTATGCGCGATGGCCTAATACGTTTTAATTGACTATGTTTGTGTGGCCTTCAATGTTGTGACTTGCGGCAAGGAGGCGTTTTGTGACATCAGTTCTGAGACTGTTACTGTATGTTCAATACTATACACTGATATCACTGGAATACTCGGCGCTAATAATACTATATGACTTATATATCTGGTTCATGTTCTTCGTCTCCATGGAGCTGCCGTCTCTGAGATACGCTGCCTTGTACTTAAGTACCAATATCCGAAGCATGCATATGTGACGTTGTCTTTAGTATTTTGATGTCCTCTTCTTATTCAATAATAAGCGTTTACGTTTAGTAATTGCTTTCAGCAGAGGCATATCCAGTAAGGGACGAGTTCCATGGGACGCACGGGGAGGGGCGCGGGACCCCTGCCACCAAATTGCCTGGCAGGCTGAATTTGATATTTTAAACCCAGTTATAAAGAAAACTAAAATTTTATTCAGCCTGGGGTCTACTGGATTCCGTTACAGCTGTTGGGATATAATAATAATATTAACTATGTTTAAGGTCCAATCTTGATGAGTATATGAAAGATCTAGGTCCGCCTTCATGACATGCCACCTTGATCGTGGTACGCTGACCATGCTTTCGTAAAATATCTTCTCAGCTAGAAGTTTTTAGTTTCCCTTTCCATATTTTTTATATTTTTATGAAACCACTATTGCAGAGACAAATATACTTTACAGAGCTACAAATATTCAAACCATAAATACAGGGATTTGTCCTAAGTGCAAGGCGGGCCCACGACTTCAGCTGATTTGACGGTAATTTACTACGATGTCATCGTCATCAACAAGATGCTTTACTGGCCTGTAGTTGGTAAACTAGCAACGAGTCAGTAAAACATCGTATCAAGCATTCGCACGGGGCTCGAGAGTGAGTAAGAGACAATTAAAGATTATATATTTTAAATAATTTAATAATTGTATTGCATCTTTATTTGGAAAAATTGCAAGAGATTGAAAAATCCTTTTGCATTTGGTCACATTTAGCACGTGTAAAAAGTTGATAAAAGTTCACTTTTCACTACACAATTCTGTAGAAGTGATAACATATGCAGTAGTTTACCAGTTTATGACATTAACATTAATCAATAAAGTTATTGTTTCCTCAGTTAGGCTCTGCTTTCTCGTATAAAGTTATTTATATTCTTTTTTATTTGTATATAAAAAATGATATTGTTTTCTGTAAATATAGTATGTAATATTTTTCCGAAGCCAAACGGCTGTTACGTAGTTTTCATATAAATTTGTATCTACCTCGCAGTTTATTTGTATTATAGCAGGCTATTTATATCAACATTTGTAAGGTATTTTCGTAAAACTACGTTTTGTTTTTACTGTCTTGGTTCCCGCTTTGTCTTAATTTTTTTTAAGACTGCCTTTAAAACCAATGACACGGTATTATTTCAATGACATTTAGTCAGGAAATCTTTCACCGCATATAATATATTCTAGTTGTGCGACAACCCTAACAGTCAGTGAGAATTTAGTGATGTAGTGTTTGAGGTAAACGTTAACAATGATGATGGAAATAATAACAATAAAAAGGATTTAAGTGGTCTTAATAACGATAACGGACGGAGTTCTGTCGTTTCACACTAATGAGGAGCTAAGTTTGTTATGGCTTGGTTGCTTATTGTTTTGAGAAATTCTTAGGAACATTGTTTGGGTGTCGATCTCCTCAATGACGTCTCTACGTGTGAAGGAAGTTAACGTATGTAGGCGTAAATTCTATTTACGAACTTTATGTAAGTACTTGTAATCTAATGGATTTTTATTCTACTCTTAGGTTTTACCAAGTCAATATACGAATGTTATATACATGTAATGAGCTCTTGACAAAACGTACAAACATTTCTGTCTGTTCCGAAAGGTCAAAACAACGTTGGTAAATTGATATTTCACATATTATTATAATGTTAAGATCCCACATAATAGTAGGTCAGACTATTATCTTCTTGGGTTTACGCGAATGTTACACATTGAAATTAAACTACAGTTTACGGATTTTATCGCGATGTATAGGTTTCACTAAGTTATTACATTTGAAACTAATGATCTAGAAACTATATTTTTAATTTATTACTAGCCGACGTTTCGAATTCTTTACAGAATTCATGTTCACGGCAGACTGAGGTGATATTTGTCTTTTTCTTGAATTTATAAGTTATCTCAAAGTACCCGAACATTTTTTCATCTACTGGTGTTACTATTTACGCAGAATGAGCTCACAGTGTCCTTAGGTCTTCTGGTGACTTTGTCCTTCTTGGGTTTCATTAGCCTTATGACAGGGTCCCAAGCTGGAGGAACATTCCAACCATCTTCCCTATTGAAATTAGGGTGTTTTTTAATTTCAATAGCCTCTCGTATCATCCTTGGAAGAAAACGGTGTTCTTTTGCGAGTATCTGTGGTTCATCAAATCGAAGGTAGTGGTTGGGTCCTTGTTCCACATGTTCACACACAGCAGACTTTGTTGAGCGTTTATGTTTTATGTCAGCTATATGTTCTTTGAGTCGAATGCCTATGCTTCTCTTGGTTTGTCCAATGTATGGGAGCCCACATTCACAGTTAATTTTGTAGACACCGGCCTCTTGCAAGGGTAACTGACACTTGACAGATGGTAATAATTGACTGATCTTCGTTGGCGGCTTGTAGTAAGTTTTGATAGAAGCTCGCTTCAAGATGTAGCCAATTTTGTCGGTCACGCCCTTGATGTATGGGAGGACAGCAGGTTGTCTTTCTACTGTGGCTGGTTTTTTTTCTTCTGGGATCTGTGACAGTGGCGCGGCGGTCGGAGCTTGTTGTCTTGCAGAACTGTAGTTAGCTACTGTAGGAATGTCTCTGTTTCAGAGAGCCCGCGGGATCTGTGACAAGAAACACCTGGACGCTGAGCTTCAACATGTCAGGCAAGTTAGTACTGCCTCTGAGAAGTGCGGGTTTTGGAACCTACCCTCACTTCACAATTATTAACATTTATAAGTTTGGAACTGTCGGTACTTCGACACACAACACTAATGGTATCTTCACACTGGCGCGTTCAGACCCGTTACATAATCATTAGTATGTGTACAAATCGTGGTAGTTTAAAAGTATGTCCGTATTTAGTTATAATAATCTCTTCCGCTGGAGGACTCATATAAAGCAGCTATAAACGTCATTACTTAGCAAATTAGCAAGGAGACTACGTTTATTATATTTCACGTACAATAGAATTTACAAACGAGTCTTTACACTTGCTTTTGTGCTTCGACATTAAAATGCTTACAACACAAATTTTCGTTATGTCTGGAGAGTTCTTTTGACAAAAACAGACAAAACAGTATATATCTTCAAAAATAGAACTCTAGGATAATCTTAGACTAATAATTATGAGTCAACTACAAAGGCGATTTTCACACGCGTAAACATAACTGTCACATGACGCTTTATTTGGAATGTACGTCCTTAAGCTATTGTCAGAAAAGAAGTTTTGATACGAACTTGGCCAACTTCGTGGAATGTGGCCTTCTCATAGTTAGAAGACTCAATTACTGTTGCTGATTCTACTGCTGGGTACCCGTGCCCAGTTGTGGGACAGTTCTTACACCGTGCACATTTTATATTCAGGGCTAGCAATATTTACAGTTCTATCTGGTATTTAATGTATAAACGAGATTATACTTCCTTACCTTAACCTTACCGGTTCATATTATAATCGTGTAGAGTTATTTGAAGAAACCTAATTAATCGGTAACTTTACTTCGGAAATGTCTGACAGGAAAATATTCTTCTGACATTAATTTTATTTACTGTTTAAGTAATGATTAATCAATCAATCAATCAATTTCTTTATTTGTAGAACATAGGTTACAATAAGATGTTAATTTAAGTACATTGGGTTCTATCTATGTCCTGCCATGCATCAGGCGTACAAATTGGTCACAGGTGATACAACTATATATTTATTACATTTCAAATACTGTTTATACATCACTAATTACCACGCTATATCTTAATGAATGTCAATCATATAATCATAATAATGTCATAAAATACAAATAAAATAATGTCAATAAAGGAAAATACTCGTACATGCATCATTCATTTACATTAAAAAAAAAAATATATTAAAAATTATCATAATTTTAGAGTAGTACGTCTTGCCCACTAAATATTGTTTCAACGATTTCTTATATTGTTCAATACTCATTATATCATTTAGTTCTTTGGGTAGCTTATTGTATATTTTGGGAGCCATGCTAAAAATACTTTTGCTAAACAGTGCAGTACGTGAGCTAGGTATTTGTAATTTGTGTGGGCACCTTTTATTATTACAGTTTGAATATGTATTTAAATTACTTTTGACAAATACGGCACTCTCATAAATGTATAAACAAGGTACTGTAAGTATACCCATTTCCCTAAAATATGGTTTACAGCTGTCAATTTGTTGTAAGTTAAACATTGAACGTATACACCGTTTTTGAGATTTAAAAACCATATTTATTCCGCTAGAGTTTCCCCAAAAAATAATCCCATATCGAAAAGAATCTACAAATTCGTGATATGATGTCAAAACGGCGTTTTTGTTAACTACTTTCCGTAACATATACTGTGCATATGAGTACTGGTTTAATTTCTTACAAACACTTTCTATCTGATCCCACCAATTTAAATGTTTATCTATATTAAGGCCTAAAAACTTCGTACTAATAGTCTCGTTTATTTTTTCATTGTTATACTGAATGTTACTAACTGAAGTTATTCTATTGTGTCTTGTTGTAAACGTCATCATATTTGTTTTACCCAGATTTATAATAAGATTATTGTAATTAAGCCAGTCAATAATGTCAGCCAAAGAAGAATTTATTTCATTATCTAGATCATTAATGTTTTCAATTTTATATATAATCGTATTATCGTCTGCGAATAAAATCATGGGATGTCTTGTACATTGTGGAAGATCATTTATGTATGTTAGGAATAACAATGGACCTAATACGCTACCTTGGGGAACCCCATAGTGTATTTCTTTTAATGAGGATGAAAATTGTTTTTTAGGGATTATGTTTTATGGAAGTCGATCTTCAAAAATATTCCGTGGCTTGCAACTTTTTACTTTACAATTCTCCATTTCAAATTTTCTGAGAACATTTTTAGGTAACTTTGTTGACTAAGTTCAGCAGAACCAAACTTAAGATTCTGTTTCAAATGAATACCTAAAAAGTTAGATATTAACCCTAAATCCTTCATTTTAAATTCCCTATTCAAAGCTGACTTTAGCTGATCAATTTCAGATTTATTAGTTCCAAAAAGTAACAGGTCATCGACATACAATAATAAAAATATTTTATCCTTACCATTAAATCTTTTATATAAACAAGAGTCATAATTAGATCTAATAAAACCTTCTTTGCACATTACATCATTAAACTTATTATTCCAACATTTTGGAGACATCTTTAAGCCATATAATGACTTATGAATTTTAACTATATTATTTCTGTTACAATATGCACCCTCGGGTTACTAAATACACACATCTTCTTTGATTTCCCCATTCAGAAAAGCACCGGTAACATCCATTTGGTAAATAGGCAATAACCACAAAGATGCTAAAAGTAGGCACCTTAGCTACTGGAGAATAAATGTCTTGAAAATTAAACAAATCATTTTGTTCGAAACCCCTTGCTACTAACCTAGCTTTATATTGATTTGAACTTATAATCTTGAAAACCAATTTGCTACTTACAATTTTACTTGGATCTACAGGCACATTACGCACATCCTACATATTATTTTCACTTAATGTTTGAAACTTTCTATATCTTGCCTCTCTCCATTTTGGAGCATCATACCTACTCATAGCATCTCTGTATGTTACAGGATCACAATCATTATGCACATAATTACTTCTATAAAATGAAGTTTGTTTTCTTGTTCTTACAGATCTCTCACAATTGTCATTATGTGTAATAGCATTACTAGATAAACTTGAATCATTAATACTTACCTCATATTCGCTTTCTGAACTTGTTTCATATGACAAATCTTCATTACTTTTTCTACTGGATGTATCTTCGAATATTTTCTCTTGATTTACCACTACTTCGGTCTTCTGGGGTAATGGGTCATCTAAAGTAATTATTTCGACTGATGCCTGAGGTATATTTTCTTCATCTAAGAAAACAACGTCCCTTTTCATTTCTACAGTATTTTTATGAGGGAAATATATCCTGTAGCCTATTACATCTTCATTGTACCCCACCATCAATCCTTTCTCGCTTTTCTTATCCCATTTTGTTCTTCTTTCTTTGGGAATATGTGAATACACTGGAACACCAAACACCTTCAATGAGTTAATATCAAATGTCTTGTTTGTCCAAACTTCAAATGGTTATTTTCCATAAATCTTACCCTTTCCAGTCCTATTAAGAACAAAAACTGCTGTATGTACAGCCTCTGCCCACAGCTTTTCGGATATAATTTTGGCATGTAACATTGTCCGAGCAGCTTCAACCAATGTTCTGTTCTCTCGCCTTACCGTTTTGCTCAGGCGTATATGGTACAGTAAGTTGATGTGTTATGCCACGATCTGCGAACCTTTACTTTATCTCCTTGTTAACACACAAAATCACAAAATACATCAAAATGTCTGAAATTAAATTGAAGCGTACAGTTATAAAAAATATATAAAAAAATTTGGCGTAAGTAACAGAGTCTATAAATGATTCTATTTTCACTCAGGCAAGGCGGAAAAAGAAGATATCGGTGTTTAAATTTTTATTTAAGAATGAACAATGTAGGTAAAAGGAAAGTTATAGTATGAAAGTTAAACAATGTAGGTAGGTACGTTTGAATTATCAAATGACATATGTCAGATTGACATCAAAACACAGAAGTATTTTGTAGCATCTAACTGTCACAGCCAAAGACAAAAGCAGAGCTGCACATTTTAAATCGATTTTATGTGAAATCGATACAACATTAAAACGATGCTGTGACGTTTTTTATTTGATTTACACGTTGTTATGCTTCAAAAATATTAGCTTATTGATATAATGATGATTAAATATTAAAAAACTGCATTTAAACCAAACCAACTCTATAAAGGTCGATCGTATCGATTACTTATTTAATAATTGATGAGGATATAGCACTCACGTCTATTCCTGTCACACCATTGTCTATGGCAACAATCAAATAATAAAGTATTCGTAATCAATTGGAATGCTTTTTATCATCATAAAATACTCCAGCTTTAACGAGACAAAGTGATTATATTAAAAATCGTAGAAAAAGAAACAATTTGTTTTGTTCATATGCAGTTTAAGGTCGCCATAACACACCCAGACCAAATTCTGCCATTGTTCTTTAAAACCATTGTCACTTCGGAATATCTTAACCTTCTTACCAGTAATGTTTTCGGCCTTGTTCAGAAAATGTTCAATACAGCTCTTGATTTGATATTTATTTTTGACAAAATAAACACATCTAAAGTTCGAGAAGTCATCTTTCATCAAAACAAAATACTTCGATCCACCTAGCGAGGCTTCCTCCATTGGGCCACACATATCAGCGTGTATCAGCTAACATGTCTTTGTGCTAGTGTAATCACTCTTTGGGAAAGGTAAACGGTGTATTTTTCCCTGTAAACAATTTTTCACATTTGTGAACCGAATGATGTTTGATACCAATACTATTTTTCTTCAACACTTTCTTTATGTGCTTAACGTTTTGATGTGCTAATTTCTCGTGCCACATATTTAAATCAATCATTTCTGATTTAACAACGTTTGCTCTCTGACATCTAAAACGTAAATTCATATAGTATCCGTTGCCTATACGATTGGCAATCGTATAAACATCAACCGTATTTATAAAAATTGCAAAGCTTTCCATCTGTCATTATGACATAGCCTTTTTCAGTCGCTCGATTCACAGAGAATAGATTAACTTTCAAATCAGGCACAAACAAAACGTTGTTTATGGTTGTGTCAATGCATTCGTCTCCGCTATGCACTTGCACTGCCATCTGTCCGCAACCCAACACACAAATTGATACGCCGTTGCCAAACGTGACTGTCTTTTGAGAATAGTTATTTGTAAAATGTGTAAACAACGACCGATCACAACACATAATTATGTTCGTCTGCACCAGAGTCTACCAGCCACTTAGATTCTTGATACTGTCCATGCACTGTATTAGACACCACGAATGCATTACTCTTGTTATTACTATTACGTTTGTAATAATTGTTCTTATTTTGCTTGAACCAACACTGTGACTGAAAATATCCGACTTTACCGCAATAATAACATTTAATTTTCTTCACTCTTCTTTTTCTGTTCAATCAATCCTTCTCTGGAATGCCCTTCCTCTTGAGATCAGGATGGCCAGGACCAAGTGCACCTTCAAGTTCAAAGTTAAAGAACTCTTATTGGCTGAAGCAGCAAGTGTATCATAATTCATTTATATTTAATTTTGGCTTATAGTATGTATGTAGATATATATATATATATATATATATATATATATATATATATATATATATATCGCTGATTCAATTCAAAACTACTACAAATAAAAAAAATGCAAAAAGGTTTTTATTTCAAAAATACAATCATAACCCTTTATAATTTCATATTTAAAAAAGACACCCAATGATTTTGCATTTTGGAGTACACAAACAATGCAACCGTTACTTTTGAATTTTCGTTTTGAACGCGCGAAATATGATCTAAACCGCCATATTGTGCGCGTCGACAACTGAAATGAAAGCACGTTTTTTTGTGCAAAAGTGCCATATCACAAAAGTTTATATAATGGAAATACGAAGTATTAGGAATGAATTTTTGTGCATTGAGATCGGAATTTCGAGAATTCAGAGATGAAATGTCAGGGCTTAAACAGTCTGTCAAAGATTGTAATGAGCGAGTGGATATGCTTGAAAGCCGCATTGGTTTAATAGAGGAAAAGTTGGGTCAGCCAGAGGACCCACGTTTGGCGCAACTGGAGTCAACCATCGACTTGCTTAAGCAGCAACTAAATCAGCGGGAACAGGAGTCTTTGCTCAACGACATACAGCTATCTGGTGTTACAGAAGCAAAAGGAGAAAATCCAACACAATTGCTCAATGTAATAGCCGTGAAGCTTGGAATTAAACTCGAGGAACATGATGTGGTTGACGTAAAGCGTGTTGGTGGTGTGTTCAGAGATCGTGTGGAGGGCGCGCCCCGCCCAAGAATCATTGCAGTTCGGTTGGCGAGACGCGCTATGCGGGATGCTCTACTGTGTGCAGCGCGTTCACGCCGTGGACTGTCTACTGATGATATCGGAGTGTCAGGTACGCCCAGCCGCATTTATATTAATGAGCGGCTGACAAAAGCAAACAGGCAATTATTTATAAAGGTACGCCATGTTGCAAATCGATCGGAGTGGAAATATACATGGACTAAGGAAAGGCGTATACTTACTCGTATGAAAGAGGGCAAACCTGCACACATCATATCTTCAGACTTGGATATAACACGAATTTTTGGCAGCCAATAAGTTTGCTAATCGACGTTCAGATTTTAAACCTAATTTTAAATTTTTATTTACAATATTTCATTATAAAAATCTATTATTTTCGAATTTTATTATTATTATTCTATTTTATAAGAATAAAAAGATGCATGGCTAATGTTACTATTATAATATTATATAAAGCAGCGTATAAGGATCAATCATTTTATATTTTATCCATTGTTTTTAATGTACTTCTTAATTTTATTCAAGATTGTGTAATTGTTTTTAATAAATGCAGCTTAGCTTCATTTGTAGAAAAAGTATTTATGAATTGCTTTCAAACTATGCCAAATGACTTTGGACGTAGACATAAAGGATGTATGTGCATATATGTATATAATTATTTGATTGAATTTATACTGTTCTGATGACTATAAAATATTTAAAGTTCGGATTTCTGAATGCTAGTTCATTGGGTACTAAGCACGATGAGTTTATTGCGGCTGTAGAACAGCGAAATTTTGACATCATTGCAATAAATGAAACGTTGTTGCGTACAGGGGAAGAAGGGCGCGCACCATCCGTGCCTGGATTTCGACTGCGACATTTGCCACGACCTTTAACTGTAAAAAATGGGCGTGGTGGAGGTGTAGGGTTTTATGTTAGGAATGGGGTGAACGTTCGCAACCATACGCACCCTGTTGACCCGATGCATGTTGCAGTGGAACAAATGTGGTGCACTATCAGTGTATTGGGGTCAAAGCTAGCTAAAGGCACCGCGTATCGGCTACCATGGCATGATGTCGATATTTTCATAGACGCTATTTCAAATTCTTTAAACTCTTTTAGCCAGTGCGACTATACTATTTTGATGGGTGACTTTAACATCAATATGAATGGTACCGACACTAAAGTGAATAAGTTAAAGACCTTTTTGCACTGTCTTAGTTTAAATCAATTGATAAATTCACCTACTCATACAACTATACATGGAGATACTTTAATTGACCTTATCTGCACAAATGTAAGAGCCCGCTCGGTGACAGTTGAAATGATACCCGACTTGGGTGAACATGCGTTGCTTACATGTGAAATTAGTTTGAAACGTAATAAAATCGCTGCCAAAACGATATCATCGAGACCGCTTCTAAAAGGAATAGATTGGAGTGAGATTACGGGTTTACACGATGTCAATAATATGGTTGAGAAGTTTAGTTTGAACTTGATTATGCTTCTTGATCTGCATGCACCAGAAAGAAAATGTGTGATAAGGGAGCGTTCTTATCCATGGATAACTAATAATATAAAGTTAATGATGCGTTTAAGGAACCAAGCTCATGCTCAGTACCGCAGCAATAAGCAAGACAGTAAGCTGGAATATTATAGGGAATTGAAAGCCTTAGTAAATAGATCATTTTTTTTCGAAAAGGTGGCCTATTTCAACATAATATTAACAGTCAAATAAGAGACTCTAAAGCTCTGTGGAAAAACCTGAAGTCAACATTACTTCCTCCCAAAAATATGTCAGAACTCCCCCCACATTTAAATGACCTACATTTGATTTGTGATAGCTTCCTAAACGTACCAGGTGATAACACAGTCCCTATTAGTTACCTGACATATTTTGAATTTGCACGACATAATGACTCTGAATTTTGTTTAGAGCCTGTGACAAAAACGCAGTTAGCAGGTATCCTGAGTAGTATAAAGACAAAAGCCATGGGACATGATAATATAAATATAGATATGATTCTCACGACGCTCCCATCTACCCTGGACTCCTTGGTAGCGATTGTAAATAGGTCAATAAATACAGCAACCTTTCCTGATTCGTGGAAAGTTGCCAGAGTTCGACCACTGCCGAAAAAGCAAAATGCTAGTGACATCAAAGACCTTAGACCAATCAGCATACTACCCATACTATCCAAATTGCTGGAGAAAGCGGTTTGCTCACAGCTTATAAAATTTTTAGAAAATGTTAATATCCTACCTGACGTACAATCTGGTTTTAGGAAAGGTCGTAGTACTACTACGGCTTTATTAGAGGTCACTGACAACATTTTTGCGGCTCAGGATGCTGGTATATGTACTATCCTGGTGTTGCTTGATTACTCACGCGCATTTGATTGTATTAATGTGCCGTTACTTCTTTCAAAGATGGCTTTTTATGGATTTAGTACGGAGACGGTAAAATGGTTTCACAGCTATCTGTGTAATCGGGTTCAATATGTTGAGATGCAAAAAAATGATGGCACTACTATTACGTCTCGCAAGTGTAGTGTGGAAAGAGGAGTCCCACAAGGATCGATTTTAGGGCCAATTCTTTTCATATTGTATTGTGCTGACCTAGCGCATAAAATAAAAAAATGTAATTATCATTTCTATGCTGATGATACTCAAGTTTACATTTCATTTAAACCGGAAGACTATGAAAGAGCTTTGAGTGATATTAATGAAGATCTTGAAAACATAGTGCAGTGGTCCAGAAGTAACTGCCTTGTACTCAATCCCTCAAAAACAAAATATATGTTGTTTAGAACAAGGGCACAATTAGAGACAATTCAGTCAAGCAGCCGTAGTGTTACTCTTATGGACAAACCTATTGCACGTGTATATGAGGCGCGTAATCTTGGCCTTATAATGGATGCAGATTTGCGGTACGAAAAACATGTAGCGGAGTGTATTCGCAACTGCTTTTATAGACTCAAAGTTTTATACAAGGCACGGCCTTATTTGAGTACCTCTCTTCGAATATTATTGGTTGAGTCTTTGGTATTGTCTAAGTTAAATTACACTGATACTGTGTACGGTGAAAGACTTTTATCTAAAACGGATCGAATGATACAAAGGTTGCAAAATGCTTGTGCTCGCTTTTGTTTTGATATTCCATTGCGATGTCACGTAAAGCCATTTCTAAATGAGCACAATATTCTTAAGATGCGTTCTCGACGTAAACTTCATTTGGCAAGTCTTCTTTATGGTGTAATTGTTACGCATTCACCACAGTACCTTTATAATAAACTTGCATGGATGGGTGAGCAAAGTAGTCGGGTACGGCGGCAATGTTCTATTAAACTCTCGATACCGCAACACAAATCAGCGAATTTTAGAGGCTGTTTTCGGTATGCAGCAACTAAATGATGGAATAACATCCCACCGCCGTTAAAGGACAGTAGAAATTACAGAAATTTTAAAGTAAGACTCAAGGATTATTTGCTTTCCTATCAAAAACAATACGAAAATGTAAGAGTTGTTGCTACTGCTATTCAAATGACATAATGTGTAAATAAGTCTCAGAACATTTTGGACCCATGTTCACTATTATATGTATATTCTATATATATATCTTACCGCATTTAATGTACCAATGACATTCATATACATTTCATCAATATTTTTATTTTCAATATTTTAAATGTTAAATGATGAAATAATTCTATTTTAATTATAAATATTTTCAAATTTGATTGCAAATATGTTTGATCTCTTTTTTTTATATAATTATTTATTTTATGTCTTATTTTGGCGATTCTTGTTGTTGTTATTGTTTTGTATTTTATATTTTATTGATTAACACGATTGATCCGCTGTCTGATTGCTGCTTTGTAAGTGTGTTGTTTGTGTATGCATTATATTGACATGACAATGTAATCTTTTAAATCAATTTGCTGCGAGCGTACTGTCGCTTATATTCTCTTTTCTTTTCTTTTTTTAAGGCTGCAGCTGAAAATCAGCGCTAGGTTGTTGTTCCGCAGCTGCCTAGCATTATGCTGAGCTGTTGGCCTTTTGGCACAATGTATAAGTATTACATGTTGCTATTTTACATTAATCTCAATCTTATTATGTTTTTTATTATATTGTAATGTTTTGTATAAGTATTGTGAATTGTGTCAATAAATGAGTTGTTTATTTATTTATTTATATTTCGGAATACTCCTCTTTTGAAAAAAGGATTCACGTAAGTATGACACATTTTTTAAATCAAAAGAACCATATTACAAAACTGTTTGTTTTGCACAGAAAATATACCTAAATGAACTTAAATTTTTTGATCAAAATAAACTTATGAGAAAATGTGTTCGTTTTGCATTTAAGTTATTTAATCTGAAGAACGGTATTTAAAAATAGTTAATTTTGAAAATAACAGATCAAGTTTTTTAAATTATCATTTCAAATCAAAAGGGCAGTATTTAGGAATACACTTGTTTACCTTTTATTTTATGACAGTTGTTAACATACATAGATTATTCGATAAAACCATGTTTAGAGATACATCACTTTAGCATGTTTTGTCAGTAAAAAAATGTAGATATGTTTTTACGTAAAGCATAGTACAATAGGAATAGTGGGATACAATAGCAATAGTGAGTAGCCGGCGCCGTGTACGCACGCACTTTCATGCACACAATCACACAACCGAACGGGGTGGCCTCTGTATGGGATGCGCCACGCGTTTGATTGCGCGCATTCACGTACTACACTGCTCGCCCGCTCGAAAATGTATTTAACTTACAGCCCATTTATGAATTGGTAAAACATTTTATTATATTACGTTGTTTTAAATCTAGTGCTGTCATAATACGCAAATAATATTTAACTAAAAATAAAAGTGATATCCCTATGCGTTAACTCAAGAATAGGCAATTAACTCGCCGATCGTCCTGCCGCGCGCCAGCCACCGTTGGCTGTGGTCGGTGGCCCGTTTACGCCGAGGCTTATATTACTAATATTTCGTAGGTATTAACTTTAAATATAATAATTTAACTTTAAAGTTATTTATTTTATATTTTTTGTTTACTAGTAGGAAGTTTAATAATTTTAAGAACTCCAGGCTCCTTTTGAGGAGGCGGCTTAGATCGGCGGCTGGATCTTTGGTATGTATAGCCTATACCTACGTACCAAAGCCACCAAGCGTACCAGCCCCTACAACCTAAGCCTCATTACATTATTATTTTTTGTTTACAGAATGAGTAGAAGAGTACAAAGAATACTCAACATGGTAAGAGATAACAGTAAAGCTAATGGCGAAAATGTTCATGATTTGGGAAAATATCCGCAAACTAACTATTCAATGTTGGAAGAAACAGATGTAGGTATCTCTATTGGAATCTTTTGACAGTAATTCTATTCCTGACAGTCAAGACAGTCTCAATTTGTCTTTACTTGATGATGAATGTTTAAGAAGTGTACCAAACGTAGTTATTCCAGAAAGCGTTTATGATAGCGATACTTCTGAGTTTACCAGTTTGACCGGCTCAAGTTCAGACAGAAATATTATGAATCGTTTTTTGCAAATCTTTAAGGCTGATATTTAAATTAAGAAACGCAGTGAGCACTCCAAAGTACTTAGCACTTAACGTGGGCTAAATAACTTAAGATGTTACTATTTAAAAAAATGGTTGCATTTTGTGATCTCATGAGTATTTTAACTGCTTTTAATATACTATCATAGTTATAAGATAACGTTAATTTTTTTTAAGTTTTTGTTGATTCTTATTTTGATTAGATTTTTTAACATTTTCTCCATAATATCTTTGTCTTATTTTGAGTTTTGAAAAACGTATGTTAATTTTGCTAATTAGCGTGGTCAATTTAATAAATAATGATGATTATTTAAAGTTTTAAAAATGTTAAGCATATTTTTAAATAAACAAATATATTTCATTGCATATTTACAAATGGTTGTGATCTCATAAATGTTTCTTATTGCATTTTTAACTTTTTAATAGTTGTTGTTGATTTAAAAGTTAAGAGTATAAAAAGGTTTTTTAACTGTTATCTTGAGAAAAATATTGTTTTTTTTTTAAGTTTTAGATAGCATTTTTGTTATATTATTAAATAACATGGTGATTTTTATTATATAGCTATAAAGTTTTAAAGAAAACATGATTAATACATTTATTTTTTTGACTTATGGTTGTTTTATTCCATATTTCGTATATATTAAACATGTTATTTATATTCAAAAGTAACTTATATGCTTATATCTGCTCTAGCATTACGTTAATTATTAAAATAATTTAAGTGCTGCTTTTAGTTAAATGCTGCTTAAAACTACGCTTCTAATAATAAATGATTTGCATAATTTAATTAAAAATAAGAAAGAATAAGACAAAAAGTATTTTTTTCTTTGATTAGCTCTGCTGTAAAAAAGTGTTATTTTGGTTTATGGTAGTTTTGAATTGAAGCAGCATATATTCGTATCCGTATATATATATTCGTATCCGTGTGGTGACGGATTAAGAATACGCAATTTCACCACCCCATATCATCCCATGAGTGTCGTAAGAGCCGACAGAGGGAGTATATTATGCAGAGAACAGCACTGTAAGGAACACTTGATACAAACCCTATACCAACCCGTTTGGCCAGCGTGGTATAGTAGGCCAATTCCTCCTTTCAAAGGAGAGGCCTAGTCTAGTAGTGGACTGTTAAAGGCTGATGATGATGATATATATATTATATGTAGATGTACTAGTATGTAGTAATAATATGTATTAATTGAAATTATGTTTATATATCTTAATTTATATCTATGTATGTATCTTATTAATTTATTAAAATATACATATATTTATGTAAGATCAAATAATGTTCTCTTCATTATATTATTTATATTCCACCTTACTTCTTTTCTCTCTGCACCACTCAAAGGTAGACTGGGAGATAATGCCCACTGCATTAAGTCCGCCTGGGCGGCAGTAGGTCTAACTCACACTTTTATTTATCAATGACTTAGACATACTTCTACTCTCTGCATCTGCGTCCGATGAAGAGTTTGGCGAATGGTCATAGGTGTAGCGCAGGTCGTGCAGATCCCTAGGACAAGGCTGGTGGACTATCCTTCCCGAGGTTGCCGCCCGTTGTTGGTCTGCTTCCATAAGAAACAGACGTAACCAAAACCTCCAGCCGCCACACACATACAGCGTGCAGACACACACAAAAATACACGCGCAAGCAGACACATTCTCCTATACCCACACACTTATACACGCACAATAACACACATACACACACCTACACACTCTTACATGGACGCACACACACACGCATCTAAACACCACTTCAAACACTCACACACATACACAAACACATACTCAACACAGACTCATACCAACAAAAAAAAACATGGTGGTGAAACAAAATAGTATCGTACCCCAGGAGGGTACCAGCGTCCGTGACGCTGGAGAATCCCTCTCTGCACCATCGTGTGCAGGCTGCCCCACGTATTCTGGGGGGGCAATGTTTCACAATGTCGAGACACATTAAATCTGCACGACCTGGCCAACGCCATGCCTCGTGCAACCCACACTTCATCCACTACCTGGAAAATCGCTCCGCGTCGAACAAACGCACGCCAAAAGGTAGACGTTGACTCCGCGTCGACTGCAAATCCAGGTAGTCGTAGACGAGGCGGTAAACGCTACCGCCGTTACAAACGCTCACGTGAGCAAACAACACAGTCGGGTGTTAGCGCACCGAATAAATCGGCTAGCGCACTCCCGACTACGACCACGACGGTTGGTAAAAACAACCAGCGCGGCGACCAAACCTCGACCGGTGGAGCGGACGTTCCACCCCGGACGACGCAGCCGGACGGTTGTGTTGCGCCGCTGACGGCGAAAGGCGCGACTGTAATAATAGACAGCGCACTCCCGCCTGCGCGCGGCGCACCAACTGCGGCTGCTCCCGGGGCGCCCCGTCGCGCTCCTCCGGTGGGGATTGGTAACGCAGCGCATCCGTCGTGTAAAAACAAGGAGCCGCGCCGCAAACGCGGCCCAAAAAGACGCGATCCGGCGCTACAAGGACAGCCCACTCCGACAACAAGCACGAAGAGGGATCGCCTTAAGGACTCTACACCACCCAGCGCCCGGTCGAAACGGGCGAAAACAGACGCCACATCTAAGAGCGGTAAGAGCTACGCAGGCGCGACAAACTCGCAGCTGATGGTAGCCATCGCTACCACCCCCGCCACGGACCTGACGGTGGAACAGGCGAAGCAGCATGAACTCTCGATTGAAGAGAGTATAGTTGAAACTGCCTTCGCCACACCGCCGAATAACGGGCCGGCACTTGCACCTTCCTTTAGGCGCAAACCTCTCGCAGTGGAGGGTGTCTCTAAAGTTATGGTGCGAAAACGAACACTCACTGACGTGGCTCAAAAACACAGTAGCCAAATTAAGATCGCCGATTGAGGGGACCAGGCTGGTCGTCATCAGGCAGTCAGACATAGCGAAGCGCGTACGCGCAGCGCTGTGGCTGCCGAGGACGATCACCATGGAGCTACCTAAAATCCACCATCTCCTCATTGCCCAAAACCCCTGGTACGCCGTACAAACGTGGCAATTGTACGGCGCAACCTTGCAGGAGCACGGCGTGTACCTTACCTTGGGCATCCCGGAACCCGAGTTACCCAAGATCACGGGACGCGGCCGTCGGGTTTCCTTCTTTGCTGGCAGCGTGTACGTAACGTTCCACGCTTCCAGCGGGGGAGAGTTCGGCGGCTGTAGAGCCCAAGGAGACGCCGAGTGAAGGTGAGGACACAGCGGGACGAGCTGTACCAGCCATCCCAAGCACCTCGGGCATAGCCCGTATTACACCGGCGCCCGCAGCGACGACACAACAACCCACCGCTGCGACGGACGCAAAAGACGAGCACGACCTGTCTGACGGGGAGTCTATGGACAGCAATGTCCTCGACTCTTCGTTAGACTAGAGTCATACAAACTAACCTCCAGCATAAACAAATTGCAACGGCTACCCTACTAATCCAGGAGCCGTGGATTAGAGGCGACGACATATGTGGTCTAAAAAACATCGGAGGTAAGCTACTGCACAACTGCTCGGTCACTAAACCAAGAACGTGCATATACATTCCCCGAACAATACCAGCACTGTTGCTAACCAACTTCTGTTCTAGAGACCTCACTGCCGTAGGACTCCAAACAGGGCCCAACAAACAGATGCTAGTACTAGCTTCGGTCTACATGCCTGGCGATGAGGACATCCCATCAAAAGAGCTGGCCGAGCCGGTGCAGCACTGTGAGGACCACGGCTGGCAGGTAATCATCTCGGCGGACGCAAACGCGCACCATCCGCTTTGGGGAAGCCCCGACGCAAACAGACGAGGTGAGATCTTGACTGAATACATCTTTTCAACAAATCTATCTGTAGTTAACAACGGTTTGGAGCCCACCTTTGTTAGCTCCAGATATCAAACCATAGTAGACATAACGCTAGCATCGGATGGGGCCGCGGATCTTGTCACAAACTGGCATGTGTACGCTGAAGTATCCTGTGCAGACCATAGACGAATCTGCTATGACATACGTGTGCAAGAGAACGTCCAACAACCTAGGCGCAACCCTCGCAGAACCAACATCGCGAAATACAAGACGCTTCTCGTATCACAGGTAGACAAATCCTATTTTAAGGACATGTCAACCAGCACTGACAACATAGAACATAACACCAACTTACTAACAGAATGTATACAAACAAGTTATCAGCAAGGCTGTGCACCCACACTCCCAAAGTCGTCTAGCAAAACCCAGTGGTGGAGAAAAGAACTAGAGGGACTCAGGCAAAACCTGAGGAAACTCTTTAACAGAGCTAAAAACACGAGAATGGAAGCAGATTGGCTCAAATACAAAGAAGCCCAGTCACACTACAAGAAACGCATAAGATTCCGCAGAGGTGAGTCCTGGCGGCGTTTTTGCAGCGGTATAAACACCACGAATGAAGCAGCCAGGGTGAAAAAGATCTTGTCTCAGGACAGCAACAAAACCCTTGGCGCCATTAAAAACCAGATGGAACCTACGCAACTACGGACGCTGAAATTAGCCAAGTGCTAATTGAAACTCACTTCCCAGGTTGTGAAGTAACCTATGACCGTCTGTGGGACGAGTCAGACTACAGACCACCGACCCAAACGGACTGGCTGGTAGCCGAAAATGTGGTCACCACAGACCAGTTGAAATGGGCAATAGACAGCTTCCAGGCATTCAAATCCGCAGGCCTGGATGAAATCATACCAGCATTCCTACAGTGGGGATGCACAACGATTGTGCCGCACCTGCTCGACATCTACAGGGCCTCAATAGCACATAGATACATACCTTGCAGGTGGAGGGAAGTTAAAGTCATATTCCTCCCAAAACCTGGCAAAACTGACTACTCACAAGCGAAAGCATATAGACCCATTAGCTTGACCTCCTTCTTATTGAAAACGCTGGAGAGACTTACGGACCGATACCTCCGTGAAGGCGCATTACTGCGCAACCCACTACACCCACATCAACACGCCTACAGAAGTGGCAGGTCAACTGAATCGGCGCTGCATTCCGTTGTGGGAACCATTGAAACAGCGCTTAACAACAAGTTAATGACACTGGGGGCCTTCATTGACATAGAAGGTGCCTTCGACAAAACTAAGTTCAACAGTATCAGCCGGGCCCTCGAAAAGTTCGGAGTTGAGCAAACCCTTAGTGGCTGGATTGATCAACTGCTGAAACAGAGGGCAATACAATTCACGGTAAACTCCACCACAAGGGGCATAGTTGCAAAAGGCTGCCCTCAGGGAGGTGTACGCTCACCCCTGTTGTGGAACATTGTGGTGGACGATCTGTTACGGAACTTAAACGACAGACGATGCTTCACGGTCGGCTATGCAGACGACATTACCGTCCTGATCAAAGGTGACTCAGAAGACACGATCCGCAATCGGATGCAAGCCATCAGGATCATGGAGGAATGGTGCAACCAACATGAACTGACGGTTAACCCCAACAAAACGGAGCTAGTACTTTTCACCAACAAAAGGAAAACCCATATGTGCAAAACACCAAAACTCTTTGGAACGGAGCTTACCCTATCGAATGAAGTCAAGTACTTGGGCGTAATACTTGACCATAAGCTAAACTGGGGCAAGCACATCAACACAAAAACAACAAAAGCATGCACAATATTCTTGCAATCTCGGAGAATCATAGGCAAAAACTAGGGTCTCAAGCCATCAATTAATCTGTGGATCTACACTGCCATTATACGCCCCATGCTTACATATGGCTTTTGATTGTGTTGAAGGCTTTTGATTGTGTTGAACATGATACACTTTTACGTAAACTCAACCATTATGGCATTCGAGATAGCGCACTCAATCTTGTTGCCAATTACCTTAGAGATAGAGTTCAGTATGTAGATGTTAGTGGAAGTAGGTCTCAAGGTTTGCCAGTGGGAATGGGCGTTCCACAGGGCTCTATTCTTGGTCCGTTTCTTTTTTTAATATATATTAATGACTTGCCATTCTTTGTTAGAAATCTATGTGATATTGTTCTTTTTGCTGACGATACTTCACTTATTTTTAAAGTTAATCGTAATACAAGTAACATTGACAGCGTAAATAATTCTCTTGCGCAAGTACTACATTGGTTCACGACAAATAATTTGCTACTCAACTCTGGCAAAACAAAATGTGTGAAATTCACTTTGCCGAATGTCAAAAATTTTCTTACTAATATAATTTTAAATAACGAAACAATTAACCTAGTTGATTCAACTGTATTTTTAGGTTTAACTTTAGATTGTAAGCTACAGTGGGGCGCCCAATATACTGTCTGGCAGTCAAACTTAGTTCTGCAGCATTTGCAGTTAGGAAAGTTCGCCAATTCACAGACGTAGATACTGCTAGACTAGTTTACTTTAGTTACTTTCACAGTGTAATGTCTTACGGGGTACTATTATGGGGTACGGCGGCCGATATTCAGACAATTTTTGTTATTCAAAAGAGGGCCATACGTGCAATATATAAGTTAGGTGCTAGAGATTGTTAACGAGATAAATTTAAAGAAGTAGAAATATTTACAGTTGCATCGCAGTATATATTTGCTAATTTAATGTACGTTAAGAAAAACTTAACTCTTTACCGTAAAAATAGTGACTAGCACAAAGTGAACACAAGGAATAAGCATAAACTAGTGGGCACTAACTACCGTCTACATAAAATTCAAAACTCATTTCCGGGACTCGGTATATAATTCTTCAACAAATTACCTCTGGAAATAATGAATTTACCTCTGCACAAATTTAAAACCACTACTAGGAATTTTCTTTTAAAAAAGGATTATTACACTATTAAAGAATTTCTAGATGACAAGACATCATGGGTCTAGTTGCTTTTTTTAAATTCACCATTATTGTTATTTTTATGACTGTGTAAAATACTCTCTTCTTAATTAGTTACATGTTAAGTGGAGGTGCCTCGTGAACACATGATTTTTGCAGGAATTGGATATTATTATGATTTGTTGAATGTAGTTTAACATTATTTATCCCTGATCATATCGTTGTTCACTTGCCACCTTCACAAAATTCTGTCTACATTTGCATTCCTTCACGCGGTCCACTAATTTATGTTAATAATAACGATCTGGAAAATGGAGGTAATTGGCGGTCATGGTCAGTATACCAATAGATTGTTTCTTACTGCCGGTTCGTATACCGTTATCGTCATGCGCACTAAAATGTCATTTCTTGTGGTGGCGTCGTGTGTCGGGTCATCCCAGTCCCTCTAATATGGCGAGAGGGATGATGGCTGGCACATGCGTCATACTCGTGAACAGGTGCTACTTGCGATGACTGGTCGATGACGGTCTTGCGGGCTAGTATTAGATTTTAATATTTAACTGCATCATTTCCATCATGGGTCTGATCACTTTCGCGGATTGCCTGCATTATTAGGTATATATTATGTAAGTGGATGCTCCTGTTTCACCATGTCTATTCTGAGGAGACTAACCAAATGAACATCAAAAGTATTGTACTTGAGTATTATTATGTACAGTAAATATATACAAGTGATATAGAAGGTGTAACAGTTGCAGCACATTACAAAATGTAAATTATGTGTATTATGCAAAACCTGGCGATGAAAAAGAGTAACCGTGAGTTTTATTGCCCGTTCTTTCTCATGGTTCTACCTATTGCTTTGCGAACGTGGCAGTAAATGTAAATGTAGAGTCTTTAAGTAATTATTTTATAAATTTATTATTTTGACGTTCATAAGCGTCACATTGTGACCCAAATGAATAAACGATTTTGAATTTGAATTTGAATATGGTGCAGTAGTGTGGTGGCCACGCACGCAACTAAGCACAATCACAAAAAAGCTACAGAGCCTTCAACGCCTAGCCTGCTTGGCCACAACAGGCTGCATGAAGGGCACCCCAACAGCCGCCTTGGAGATACTACTGGACCTAAGACCGCTGCACCTAATGATCCAGCAGGAAGCTGGCGCTGCAGCAATCCATCTAGACAAGCTCGGGCTATGGAGAGAGGAGGATCGAGTTACCCACGCACGCCTAAAAGGGACCTTAACCAAAGAGATCCCGATGCTAGAGGCCGCTTGCGATCTCATCCCTAAAACTTTTGTCTTTGACAAAAAATATCGCATCCAATTGCAGGAGGAACACAAAGACAGCTCTGGTGTACACGAAGTCAGAGTATACACAGACGGCTCAAAAACGAAGTATGGGACAGGTGTGGGCGTATTCTCCCATGACTTAAATATCAACATCTCAACATCCCTTGGCACCCTTAACACCATATTCCAAGCCGAGTGTGTTGGGATAACAAGAACCGCAACAGCAATTGCGTCTAGGAACGTTAGTGACCTGGCTATACGCATTATCACGGACAGTGCCTCTGTACTACAAGCTCTCGGCAGCAACTGCTTTAACAGCGGCCTCATCATGGAATGCTACCTAGAGCTGCAAAAGATTGCAGAGAAGAATCGGGTTACGCTGCAATGGATTAAAGGCCACAGCAACTCCGCAGGCAATGACGCCGCAGACCAACTGACATGGCAAGGATCGGACACAATGATAATGGGACCCGAGCCGATTGTACTGATACCAGCAAGCCAACTCAAAACGTGGCTACGCGAGAGAACCGCACATGAACACGAAAAACAGTGGGCAAACATAAAATAATGCAGACAAACAAAAGATGCTATCCCCTGCTTGAACAAGCGACTCTCACACAAGCTGCTGCATTCTAATAGAAAAACACTTAAGCATCTGACGGGCATAATAACTGGCCACTGTCCACTCAACAAGCACCTATTCAACATAGACGTTACGGACAGCCCACTGTGCAGGGGCTGCATGGAAACCGAAGAAACACCCGCTAACGTCATTCTGCACTGTACAAGTGTGAGCGATCAACGGGCAAAGCTGCTGAACAACCCCAGAATCATGAGTGAAGCTTTAAACGACACCAGGCAACTAATGGCTTTCTGGAAAGAACTAAGGTGGTATGAGTAGTCGGCGTCAATCAAATCGCCACTTACGCACAATGGCCCAAATAAGTGGCAAAGAGCGGTTTCAGATTAGCGTTTTATACGCGCGTATAAGCTCGTTTTTGGAAGCGCATATAGGCGCGTACAGGCGCGCCTTTTGGCACACGCGCAACTCGTACGGGCGTTGACGCGCTTCTAAGCTCGTATATGCACGAGCCGTCAGAATCCATGTTGACACTGACAAGATGTCACTACAGTTTCGGGCGAACACGCCGAAATATGCCCGTTCGGTTTTTTGAAGCTCGTAATGTAGTGCGCGTGTAAGCGCGTATGCTGAAACGACCGTATACGCGCAGAAAAATACGCTAATCTAAAACCGCCCTAAGTGCGGAAAACCCACGACCAACTATAACTATAAGTCCGCCTGTATACGCTCTGTATATAAATGTTTAGGGCGGTTTCAGATTAGCGTATTTTTCTGCGCGTATACGGTCGTTTAAGCATACACGCTTACACGCGCGCTACAATACGCGCTTCAAAAAACCAGACTCACGTATACGGGCGTGTTCGCTTGAAACGGTAGTGACGTCTTGTCAATGTCAACATGGATTTTGACGGCTAGTGGTTATACGAGCTTAGAAGCGCGTCAACGCTCGTGCGAGTTGCGCGTGTGCCAAAAGGCGCGCCTATACGCGCCTACATGCGCTTCTAAAAACGAGCTTATACGCGCATATAAAACGCTAATCTGAAACCGCACTTAAATAAATAAATTATTCACGTCCTATTCACATTTCTTTTTAATACTTTTACACTGATTTTGAAATAGTCCTGGTTTACCGCACTTGAAACAATTTCCACTAGACTTTTTATTCTTTACTACAAAAGCAGATGACGTGGATTGCTGGGGTTCCTCAATTTTACCCTTTAGCCTTTTTTCTTCTTAGGACTGTTTAAATTCAACGAAATGTTTACACTGATAGACAGTTATTATAGTGTACGTGTACCATCATGAAATGTGCGAAGTCTGTTTGTTACTTTTCATTTTAATACCCGTGACAGAACGTCCAGTGTCGAATAGTAGGCAAGGACGGTAATATAAATGTAGGAAGATTGACGCCAACCTTCAGCAAATCAATAAGACACCCATTTTCAGAACCAAGTTACAAACTATAGTACCTACTTGCCCTATTATAGTCATCAATTGATAGTAGGTCGACTTGATAAATGGTGGTGAACGGACCTACCAATAGAATACCATGGTTAAACATGTCCAAACCGTTGCCTAGCATCTTCCAAACCGAAATGAAGAGCATAATAAAGCAAAAACGATGATGATGAAACTACAAGTTTACGTGTATCTTCTATAATACTAAAGTATTATCTTAAGTTGCCTATTTGTTTTTAAACTAACTAGCCGTAATCCAAGTCCTTTAGTTATTTCTATTTACACTTATTTCATTTGTGACAGGGTTCCATTACATAAAGCAGCATAAAATGAAGTATTGGAATCAACATCACTGTAGATCGATATGAGCCTTTTAAATTCTTTATTCGGAAACGTTTTTATCTAAATGCCTTTTATACCTACACATTTGAATGTGCCAAGGTCAAAGTCGAGACAATAATATAATTTACCTCTCCATATAGTTCAAATTTCTTGTAACATGGCATAAACATAAAGCAAAACATGAAGTCGTTAGCCAAGCGTATTGGTTGTCTTTCAGTATCTGCGGGTAAAGGACATTATGATTAAAGAAACTATACTGATTCGTAACTATTCAGGCACACCCGAACAATACACAGTATGAGTTCAACCGTTCAACAGTTCAACTAACTGCCGACATTTTACTTCCTTTTCCCATTTGGAGTTACTGTTTCAATTTCATAGTGGCTGTAAGGTTTCTTTTTAATATGTATGTGTGCGTTTCCTTCGCTTACCGACTTATTATCTAGCGGCCGGCCAACTGTTTGCAGTGCCTCTATTGCGTTCTTACATTATGTTGCACCGAAGTAAATATAAAACTATTACCTCCTGTATCGCCAGTTACACGATTATATAAAGATTGTTGATATTTTTTCATGTTTGCAAACTCTCAACGTGAAACCAAGACAGGGTTTCTCTTTGCGAGTTTTCCAGTACCTGTTTTATGTTCTTGTATCGTGAAAGTGTATAATTATTATTTTTATGAGTAACAGGTACGGATATATTGAATTGACGGATGGCGCAGTGTTTTAAAAGGCCGTCTCACTGTTAAGCCCTGCGTTGATCTTCTAGAAAACCGGTGAAGAAATGGAAGCAGAACCTAACTTCTTTCTCCTTTTCACCTGTTTGCTTCTCTACTTATATGTATCTGTTAAGTAAAATGTTGTTCACTGCGATACAGTGTAAAACTCGATTCTTAGTGCAACAGTTAGATTTAAAAAACCAAAATCGTCAAATAAAAACAAATAACTATTGACCAAATTAAATTAGCCATATGGCAATTACTTTTAATCAGAATATTTTTTGAAGAACTCACTACGTCAGAATAGTTCAAAGGTACAAACTTATCAACATTCTACTAGTGGATAATAAATAATCGGTTCCCGTGAGCACTTCAAATAAATAAATCTGTCTAATACCTGGTATAGCTTTATCCAGTGCCAGACTCTATATTACTTCAAAAGAAAATCCTTTTCACAAATCGCAGTTATATATACTCCGTTCGTACCTCGAAAATGAGTTATAATCTCCATATATCTCAGCGTAACTTAAGAGATATTTTTGTAAATTTTATTTACATTTAACTGCATATGAATTACGTGCTTATGCGCGAAAGCTTATAAATCAAATATTCAAACAAAATAGCACATTCATTTATAATTGCGCAATATTATCTTAACCGAGTAGAGATTCCTTGTAATACGAGTGTACAATTAGCATGGTCCTGCAGCCGCAGTCGGATAACGAAGCACGACGCCGCTCTTCACATAAAACTTGACTTCTCACCTTTATACGAAAATCAGTCTAACACACAAAAAATGCAAAAACATATTCTACTTTGCTAATCTAGGTTTAAAGACGAAATTCCTCTGACATAGAAAATATCTAGGGATGACTTTTGCGGGTGATATATTTTGTAAATGTTGTTCACTGCGATACAGTGTAAAACTCGATTCTTAGTGCAACAGTTAGATTTAAAAAACCAAAATCGTCAAATAAAAACAAATAACTATTGACCAAATTAAATTAGCCATATGGCAATTACTTTTAATCAGAATATTTTTGGAAGAACTCACTACGTCAGAATAGTTCAAAGGTACAAACTTATCAACATTCTACTAGTGGATAATAAATAATCGGTTCCCGTGAGCACTTCAAATAAATAAATCTGTCTAATACCTGGTATAGCTTTATCCAGTGCCAGACTCTATATTACTTCAAAAGAAAATCCTTTTCACAAATCGCAGTTATATGTACTCCGTTCGTACCTCGAAAATGAGTTATAATCTCCATATATCTCAGCGTAACTTAAGAGATATTTTTGTAAATTTTATTTACATTTAACTGCATATGAATTACGTGCTTATGCGCGAAAGCTTATAAATCAAATATTCCAACAAAATAGCACATTCATTTATAATCGCGCAATATTATCTTAACCGAGTAGAGATTCCTTGTAATACGAGTGTACAATTAGCATGGTCCTGCAGCCGCAGTCGGATAACGAAGCACGACGCCGCTCTTTACATGAAACTTGACTTCTCACCTTTATACGAAAATCAGTCTAACACACAAAAAATGCAAAAACATATTCTACTTTGCTAATCTAGGTTTAAAGACGAAATTCCTCTGACAAAGAAAATATCTAGGGATGATGTTTGCGGGTGATATATTTTGTAGATGTTGCACTTCCCTACCTCACGTTAGTGGATATAGTTGAGAGCCCTCCAGCTTCAAGTAGGTATATATACCGCAACTCCGTCTGTCCAAGGCATCCAGATTGCTTTCGAATTGTTATAATGATAGAATTCTTGTTTATTCAGCTCATTATTTTTCGGTTAATTTATCTCCCGCAGAGAAAACAAATAATAAATGAAGATACTTTATTTATTCTCGTAAAGATACATCAAACTCTCTTTAATCTTCTTTTTCCCCTCATTATTTATTAAATAAAGCTCTCGCTAATGTGCAAAATATACCAACGCATTTATATTGTACATTTAAATACTACGTAGGTATCCACTTTGTTTGAAATTGAGTCTATTATTCTCTACCTTGCGCAAAAGCTTGCAAGAGCTGTAAGATCCAATGACATTTAATAATCATTGTAACCGACATAAGGAGCTCCTCTAATATAAAAATATCCATTGCGCCCACATGTCAATGGCCAGTACCATCGTCACTTGTCTTGTCACTGTCATGACAAATTCAAACAATTGTTTGTAAAACACATTTTAGTTGTACTACTGTGCTATACAAGTGCATTTCGAGCATTCGAGTTCACTTGTATGCGAATTCTTAGCATCGGCATGTTGCACCATCCATGTGTCATGTTGTTCGAGTTTTGAATATTTACAGGCGTTTGCCTGTGAATAGTCATAAAATAATAAAACCTACAGTATTATCAACCAAGCAATGGTTGTGAAAATACGCTATTTTATAGTTGTGGCAAATGATGGTAATAAAGCTAATCAACAATCGTTAATAGAGTTTCAATTTCATTAGAAATATGCAATTTATATATACTAAGTATAAAACTAGGTAAAGTAGTCTTAAAAGGTACATATTGAAATAAATGGCTAGGCCAACGAAGCTCAAAGAATTAATTTAATAACTGTTTGTATCAACTATCCACCGATACCAAAAATATACTAAATCTTAAAGCCAAATATAATTATGATACTTTTTAGACAAAGCAAAACTTGGGTAAAGACAGTTTAATATTAATAAAATGTGCGGAATTAAAGAAAGTGAATAACTTTTAAATAAACACGAACAAAGGCGGCAAGACGAAAGGAAATAAAGTAGCTGCAATCAATAAAAGTGAGGGAGCCTTTTTTGACAACAATGTTGCAGGCGTGAACTGAGATATCAAGAAAATTGAAGATATTCAATTCTGAATTTTATCTTTAATCAGTTCCAATCGATAGGAAATTTAATAACTGAGAAATTGAAAAGAAATGAGCTTAAAACAAATATTGCGAAGAAAGTTTTAATCGAGGAGACTAATATTATAAAGCTGAAGTGTTTGTGTTTTTGGTTCAATGAGCTAATCTCAGGAACTACTGCTTCGATTAAAATAGTTATTTTTGTGTTGGATAGGTCATTTAGCAAAGAAGGCTATAGACCATAACATGACCGTGCGAGCGACGGCGCCTTATGTGTAACCGAGAGCTCAGCTGGTTTCGTTTAAAGGACTTCAATATTTTCGTTTGTACAACATTTAAAATGCTGTACTACTAAACTGTTATTATATTTCGTACATCATCCTTTGTTACAATGCCATTATAAATTTAAAACGGATATGTACGGAATTCATAAATAGTTTATTTATTATTTCGTGCTATAAACTTGATCGCCGTCATAACAACAGAGTGCCTGTGTAACATTAATCTCAAAAGCTATTAATTAATTTAAGTTCATAAATACTATCTTTGTTAGTTCAAGTGAATTGGCTAAGTATTATAACAATGTATTGAGCTCTTGCTATCACGAGGAGAGGGTTAGAGAAACTAGGCGTAGATATTACTCTTCAAGATATAGGTCTAGCCAGTTAGTTAAGTGGTTAGTGACCCTGACTGTTAAGCTGGAAGTCGTGGGTGCGATTCCACCCAGGACAAATCTTGGTATGATAAGTACGATTATGTATTCTGTGTCTGGATGTAATTTATTTACAGTATGTTTGTATTTAAGAATATATAGGTATGTTTATCAGTTATCTGATTACCCCAGTATAGACTCTATCTAGTTGGAATCAAAACACCGTGTATAAGTTGTCCTATATTTGTTAAAGGCTTTGATTATAATTTAGTTTATTTTACCGGACTAGTTTAAAAAGGTTTTTGTTGTGTTTGAGGTTTATAATTCAGAGAAAATCAGCTTCAGCTTTATAAATATGCAGGAAAGTTTCTTATTCTTTACCCGATTAGATAATATAAATCAGGTACAACAATTATTTAAAAATTTAAATCACAGTACACTATTTATTAAATTAATAATACTGGCGTGAAATAAAGAATACGCGGCAATGGATGATGCATCTGTACCAAAAAACTCGCCGTAATTTCATTAACATATTTATCTTTATCAAAGCATTTATCGCATAACATAATGAAAATTTTACAATCCTCGTCAGAAACTTTTGCAATAACAACGTACTTTGTGCGAAAAATGTTGAAAACAAGACGGAAAACATAAATAAAATGCTCATGTTTTTCTCTTGTTTATAAGTATCCCTTTTTCTTCAGATTTAGATTAATGATACCTCTGCTTCTCGACCTCCAAACTGATTCATACGTTGTGTTGGCAAAAAAACAACAGTTAGCCAACTATTTTCGTCGCAATCTTTTAACATTCTGTTATTTAAGAAGTTCAGGAAAAAATAAGATGCTTGTAAATAACTTGTTTGCTAGATTTGTTTCAAGCTTTTGGTAGGTAACATCACATTAATGTTCCATTTCAACCTTATTTTTCTATTTTAAGAAAACTTTTAGTGTAGTTTTTGCGTCAACAACCATGGATTGAATCACCACAACTGGCGGTTTGTGCCTAGTAATAACCCTGCATATTGTTCCCAACCTAATTTAAAAGCAAACTCACCGAGAATTAAATTTTCTTCTTCAAATTACATTTTTAAAAATATTGCAGAGAGTCGCATATATAAAAGAGTGGCGATGTGTGAGTACGAAGTTCTCCTTGGGGACTGGAAGTGATAACAATAGGAGGGCATTTCAATGAAATTTGCATTAGAATGCGTAGAGATTGGTGCAACGGAACCTTTGTGATGAGACTCTGAGAGCGCCCTGTGACTGAGCGAATTTACTTTAAAAAATATCGTCTCTAAGGTGTCCTTCTATGTAACAAGTTAAGTTGAGTAATTTTGTAAAACTAAAGGAAAGTAATGCAGGAATTTATTTTTTTAATACAGGAATTTAAGTTTTCGTGTCATTTTACACTGTCTTTTGGGATATATACCACGTACCTTTGTTCGGCATTGTTGCAATCACCATGTTGAGTGATCATCGCGTTTGCATATGTCGGTTACTTGAAACAAAGATACGTGGTATATATCTCGAAAGACAATTTAATTTCTGGGTATATTTTTGTTCATATTACTGCCGTCAAATTATCTGGATGTGGGTGAAATTTTATCAAAACCTATCTGCTATATTTTTCTGACGTTTTTCTTTCGCCTCTGGGTTTATGAAATCCAAAAGTATTTCTTTTTTACTAAACATTTCTTTATTTATTTCAAGGCTTTTTTATGCTTTTGGTACATAGAATAAATAAAATTATCTAAATGAATGTTCAAAAAAAGAAGAAGAAAGTTCCACACTCATGACCGTTACCAGCATGATAACATAATTTTAGGTAGTTCTACAGGAAACTTAGAACAAAGTTCAACCAGCCACTTAAAATAAATAAATACTGTAAAGTAAAGAGTTTTTTGTAATAGCTATTAGTATTTTTGTTATTTAACACATTTATATTTCGAGCTAAAAGCATAAATATTAAAATAAGATGGAAAACATCTTCAATCCATGTAAGACATAAAGACATCGTTGGAAATCAATACGAAATGTGGTAAATGCATATAATAGCGAGCGGTGATTTACAAGAGGTAGGAGACCCACGCATAGATATTAGTTTGTGGAACCATAGTTAGAAGACCAAAACTATTAAAATTGCATGCTTTATCCTCTCCTAGTCTGTACAAATTGTTTTGCTACATGTAAAATATTCTCAAATACATTTAATATTCACAGCCTGTAAAACATTAAATGCTCCAATTATCTCTAGAAAGCAACTTTGAATGCACCATATTAAATAGGCAAAACATTGAAATTTCAATGAAAATATTTACCTTGTTAAATTATTGACGTAGGCTGCGATAGCCGGCGTAATGAGAAACAAATGTTGGCTCATACGGGTTGGTCGGTGAATATTGTATTATCTCATACAATTTTATTAAAACGGGTCTTATTCATTTTTTTTTATGTACTAATAGGCAGCAAACGAGCAGAGGGATCGCCTGATGGTAAGCGAGTACCACCGCCCATGGACGCCTTTGGGGTTGGGCAAAGGGATAGGATAAGGAGTGGGATGAGGGAGAAATAATAAGGGATAGGGCCTCCGGCACTCTCACTCACCGAACGAAATGCAACAGTTTAGGTACATTACTTTACGTCGATTTTCTGTGAGAGGGTAGTACTTCCCCGGTCGAGCCAGCCCATTCATGCTGAAATCGGCAAGGCTCTACTACCTCTAGATATTCACGATATTACTTAATTTAAGGTATAACTACCTCTATTTTACCGACGTTTCAGCCGTCTTACAACAGCCATGGTCGCGGCAGGACTGATGTCATCTCAGCGTCGTCCTTGTGAAGCGCGGGTTTCGGCAGCTACCCTCACTTGGTTTTTTTTTTTTTTTATCCGAACTGTTGGTACGTCGACACACAACACTTATGACGTCTACACACTGATGAGCTGTGTTAAAAGTATCGGGAATGGAATATTTCCACTGTTCCTGTCATATTAAAATCTAATGGAAGGAAAGAGGTTCAATCAACTATATTAAAATCTTTTTAATTGAAAACTCATTGGTTTTAAAAATCGAATACCATTTATTTATTTTAAAAAAGATTCACGTTCTTGTCACAAGGTTTTGTCAAACTTGTTTAGTCGTTGAGAAAATGGAATTGACTCGAGAAAATTCAAGAGCGATGATTTATTATGACTTTCGAAGTGGTTTAACACAAAAACAGTGTGTTGACCGGATGATTTCTGCATTTGGTGATGAAGCCCCATCCAAAACCACAATTTATCGCTGGTTTGCTGAATTTCAACGTGGGCGTGTCAAGCTCAGTGATGATCCCCGTCAAGTTCGTCCTAAAACTGCAGTCACCCAAGAAAACGTTGATGCTGTGCGTAAGCTGATTGAGGAAGATTGACATGTGACATACCGCGAAATTCAGGCAACTTTAGACATTGGCATGAGTCAAATTCAAATAATCTTGCATGAACAATTAGGTGTAAAAAAGTTGTTTTTCCGATGGATACCGCATTCGCTCTGTGAACAGCAAAAAGCGGCTCGCGTTACTTGGTGCGTCAGAACTCTTGAAAGATTCCACGCAGGATCCTCAAATGCTGTATACAACATCGTATCAGGTGACAAATCCTGGATATACGCGTACGAACCCGAAAAAAAAACCAGTCACAAGTTTGGGTGTTCGAAAATGAGCTAAAGCCAAGAAAAATTTTTCGTTCACGGAGTATTGCAAAAAAAATGGTGGCTACGTTTGTCTCCAAAACCGGCCATGTTAAGAGTATTCCTCTTGAGGGACAAAGAACGGTTAATGCAGAATGGTATGCAAGCATTTGTTTGCCACAGGTCGTTTCTGAACTCCGTAAAGAGAACTGCAACTGCCGCATCATCCTCCATCACGACAATGCGAGTTCTCACACCGCGCACAGAACAAAACAGTTTTTAGAGCAAGAAAACATAGAATTATTAGACAGACCATCCGCCGTACAGCCCCGACCTAAGCCCTAATGATATAAATTGCGTGAAAAGAGATTTTCATCACCTGAAGAAGCTGTGGACGCTTATAAAACGGCCATTTTGGAGACCCCAACTGCCGAATGGAATGGTTGCTTCAATTATTGGTTCCATCGTATGGAAAAAAGTGTCAAATTTCGCGGAGAATACTTCGAAAGGCAATAAATACATTTTTAAATAGTAATGTTGTGTCACTTCCTTGATTCCCGAAATTTTCAGTGCCGCCCTCGTACTGCGGTGAGGTTTACATTTGTTGATTACTGGATTCCAAGTTGTAGACAGTCTGTATCCATCCTCTCGGTTGAAATTTTTATGCTTTTTGATTTCAACCGCTTCACGTACTATCCTGAAGTAATAGTGACGATCGGTAGATAAGACCTTTTGTTGATGTAATTCGATCCAGTGGTTTGGTCCAGACTCCAACAAATGCTCAGCTATGGCAGACTTGTTAATTTGCCGGTTTTTTACAGCTCCTTGACCCTTTCAGCGATGGTTCGTTTGGTCTGTCCGATATAGGAACTACCACAACTGCAGTCGACCTTGTAGACGCCAGGTGTTTGTAGACGAATGACATCCTTCGGGGTGCGCAGATTGTGTGCTACCTTGGAGAGCGGACTATATACAGTCTTTATGGAGTATTTCTGTAGTAGTAGTGTCCGTCACTCCCTTTATGTAAGGCATGTAAGCCGGTACTCTTCTTACTTCTGGTTTACGGTCCTTCCTCTTCAGACGTTGTATCTTTTTGTTGAATCCGTTGCACCTAAGTTGTAACGTTGTGACACCAATGTGCGGTTGCACGTGGGTCAATGTTATTAAGTTAAATAAGAAATCGTTATATATCGGTAACAATATGTATATTTCAATTAAATGAATGTATACAACCTTTAGCAAAGGAAAAGAAAACTGATTTACAAAATGTTGACTCTAAAACAAGTTAACAGGGTTCGTTTAGTCCAAGTAAAACGCAGTCCTGGATATGCAGAGGGAAGACGACTTAACTTTCGATGCTGCGGCGGCGGCGAGAAAGGGACGGTGACTTCCGCGCCATGGTATATATAGCCCGTTTGGGGCAAAGCAGCCAGCCAAGTGAAGTGGGCGGACGATGTCAGCGACGACATCACAAAGTACCTCCTGAACATGTGACAGCTCACTGTTCAAATGTTCAGGGTCAAACATTGAGCTGTCACATGTTCAAGAGGTACTTAGGTGCAACGAATTCTTTTTGTAATAAATTATGTAAATATGTTTTATTTTCATTTCGGTTTTCCTCGCTGACGTGGGTACACATTTTTGTTCTTAACGTTTTTCATTTGCTTGTTGTTCATAATTAATAATTAATTTATTCATTTGCGAATATGGGTATGGGTAAATTTGCAGATCTTATGGCTAAAACATTTTAAATGTTCTCCACATTCTACCATTAGGCATGCAAGATTCAGTATTATCAATTCATTAATGATTAGTTATTACATTTTACTTAACCTAAATGAGATGTCAAAAAATAATAACAATAATATGATGTCAAATAGTATTACAGGTATAGGTAAAAATAATATGTATAAAATTTAGATTAGAGCCAAGTTTTTCATTTTGACATTAGTGTCGAAATGAAAAACTTGGCTATTAATTAAATTTGTGCAAATTTAAGACATATTACATTCTTTCTATCAATTTTCAATATTATTATCCTCCAAGAACTATTGAAATGAGTAGTAGCATTTGGCTAGAAGCAGTTTTTGAAGACGCCTTTTGAATATTTGTTTACTCTCAGTGTTTGTAATATCCTTTGGCAGTTTATTATAAATGTGAGTTGCGATACAGAAAAAACTTTTGTGCATTAGAGCAGTTTTACTGTGTAACATACATAACCTGTCAGCATGGCGGGTCCTTGACCTTTTTTCAAATAAATGTATATTTTGTTTTATAAAAATAGCACATTCACTTATATATATGCAAGGCAAAGTTTCTGAGCTTTAAATACTAAGGGCCAGTCAGTGGAGTTGCCCCAAAATATGATCCCGTAACGTAACGAAGATGAAACAATGCCGTGATAAGCTGTGATTAGAGTTGTTATATTTGCTATGTTTCGTAATTTATATAAACCGTATGCATATTGGCTTACTTTGGTACAAACATGTTCTATATGCGCTTCCCGGTTTAATTTATTATCTATTATTAACCCTAAAAAAATTGTGGACTCAGTTACTTCGAATTTATAGCCATTATAATTAATATCTAATTCAATATCGGTATTCTTATTTCTTTGTTTAAAATCTAGTATTTTCGTTTTATCTAAATTAATCAAAATTATCATCAAATCAAAATATTAAATCTAATTTAAGTTGTTGATTTGTAGCCATTCTATAATTAGTCTAATAGAGTTGTTAATGTCCGTTTCAAAAGATGTCATGGATTTATTTGTAAAAAGTATAGTGCTATCATCTGCAAATAATGTCATTTCATAGGTAGTGCATAGTGGTAAATCGTTTATATATATGATAAACAGTAATGGTCCAATTACACTGCCCTGTGTGACGCCAAATTTGACCTTCCATTACTTCTGACCTATATATCAATTCAGATTTTGATTTAACACATATATTCGAGATCTCAGTAAACTGTTGTTGTAGTTGTTGTGAGGTTATTGATCCAACTGTGATAGCTGACTAGGGTATCTGGCTAGTAACGTTACTTATGCATTCTCTTTAAAAAACATTTGATAGGCAGATGGAGTCTGTGTACGTCTACTGGAAACTGAATTATCTCATAAATGACGTAATTTTCTTTTATGAGTCCTATAAAATGATTTTTACACAGACACAAACAAACACATTAATAACTGACGTTTGCACACGCAATGAAACTCACAACGCGCAGCGTAAAATCTAGTAAATCCATTTCTTTGTAGGTATATTTACTACTGTAAATATACCTACAAAGAAATGGATAAATTATGGATTTTGTTACAAATTCTTGTCGGTACTTCGACAAGAATTTGTAACAAAATCCATAATTTATCATCAAAAACGTCTACCAGCCTTAAGTAGTACCCGTAATATAAATTAATAAGAAGCTAATTTTGTACCCGTTACCACTACACCAATAACAAAATTAACAATTAGCAAGTACCGAAGCTGAGAGAGCTTCATCAAATTGCTAGACAAGAAAGACAGAGAACAGTTAATATTCTTGCTTTTCACTTTACAAATTCAGCGAAATCCTAAAGCTTGTCAAAGTTTTGTAGATAAGTACTACAACAATTTCAGGAATACTACTTAGCAAATTAAAGTTTGCTATATTTGATGACCCGGTGGTGTTGCGGGAGAGTAGCCGATTGACAAGCCACTGCACAATCGGGTTTGATTCCCGCTCAAGTCCTATATTTGTGTGCGTGAACATGGATGTTTGTCCTGGGCTGTGTGTTTTAATGTAAATTCAAACTGGCTAGTGGTACTGCCTTTTGCACCAGATATCTCGCCCATACTTCCACGCCATTTTGGGGGCGCCAGGGGGTGTGTTAGCATTCTACCCTGGCACCCCGGCGGATAGCCCGAAGTCCACAACCTCCTTGGCGGCGGATGAAGTCGTTCGGCTTCGTCGCCAAAACACCCAGCGGCTGCAGAGAATAGGGAGGACGGCAACCTGACAACACCGCATCTCCTCTTTCTCTGCGGCCCCACCGCAACGCAACAAATGGTGCAACCCCATTTGGTCACGGGAGATAGGGCGCGTGGCAACGCAACACCGACACGCCTCTCCTACCGCGATCGCGCCCGACTGCAAGGGACAGACAGAACTGTCCGCCGCACCAGCACTCTTGGACACATCCTGCTCAGGCCTCACCCTAGCCCACGTGGAGCGTCCACTCCCGGGATCCCGCTTAGCTTTACCGTGGGTGTCCAAGCCACGGGTACTGAGATCCCACAGAGGGGAGATCCTTCACCCAAGCGTCCAGCGCAAGCCTCATAAGGTGACGGTTGAGGCTTTCAATAACTGCTGAGACTACATCCCAATATCAATTTATTTTTTTGAAAGGCTTTAGTATTCCTTCCTACATACTTATGTGTTTGACATAGTTCAATTGAAAAGAGAAAGTTGATTTTCGGCACAACGTTCCATTTCATTATGGCTGGTTATTTTTTTATTAATTTGAGTTCCAGTTAAGTAAATACAATTGCATTGTGGGGTTTGAAGAACGAATAGTGTATGGTTGTGATAACATTGAAATGCTATTTACTAGTGTAAAGAGAATTTGAATTATAAGAAAACACTTTTTTAAACTATTTTATAAAATAGACACCTGCCCTAATGATCTGGACCGGTAAAATGTATTTACAATAAGTCTGTATAAGATAAAAATTAATTTCAATTGTATCTCATTCCATTCATTCACAGATTACGGTACGATTCTTGAAGGCGTTGAAATTGATTCGCTCTGACTGATCCCTAAACCAGCTTGGACTCCGATAGAATGGTTGTGGCTCCCATTTACTGTGCCATTGAAGTGATCTGCTCTTTGCATACGAGATGAGGTTAGTGTTTGAAGTTGTCATGTATGCCAGTGTTTACGGTAATAGGTATGGAGTAGTGCAATGGAGCAGAGTGTAATATCTTAATCTAGGTAAGCGCATAAAAAGCGGCGAAAAGAGTGAGCCGTAGGAACACAAGGATAGAATACCCCATATCACCCTACTAGACGTACGTTACGCTAGTAAGAGGGTAGCTGATTACTTTTAAGAAGTGACTTCATAGATAGTGTGATTCCTGAGGAAGGTTCAGGAGTATGCACTCTAGTAAGGTTACCAAGTTCTCTAGCACCTATGAATAGTCGACAACTTTGATATTGCGATCGATCTATTGCGAAATAACGATAATATTCTTGTGATCATTGGATGTTACAACCGCTATAAAGCAGTCAAGATTACCAGAACTATAACGAGTTCGCAAATTATAAAAAATCTGAGAGAAGTCTTCGGTCGGCTGGGTTGTCGGTCTCATCTCACTGTCGGTCACTACTGATAGCCGTTCGCTTGGTTCGCGGCGGTCGTTAGCGAGGAGTTTGGGAGCTTTGTCATGATGGTGATATTAAGATTGTAACACAGTGCGATATTGGCCACAAATAAAGTTAGCATCTAACCAAAGACAGTAAAACTACTCTAGGTAGATTCTAGAGAAAAGTAGGGTATGAAAGATACACTAACATTTTGAATACTGAATAATGTACAACCCCACCTCCCAAACCCTATTTTTCAAGAGAATGAACATGGATAAAAACCCAATGCTGAAAAATATAAGTGAGACGGATAAAGAGACTATTAAATCTATATTAAGAGACCAGACGGATAATGAGACCGAAGTTATAAAAGGAAAAAGGAAAAGAATATGGAGACTGCAAGAGAAGAGCGGTACGGCCAAAACAAGCAGAAGGGGACAGGATCTATGTATGGTATGGTAGCACGGGCTGTTTCCGCAACTCTACGTCGTGGCGTTTTTTTGCGTATAAGGTCTAGGTATAATAATGAAGTATAATTATTTGCCAATGATATATACATACATTATAATGATAAATAAAAAAATTAAAAAGGGAAGAGATGTAGTGTTTGTATCTATGCAATAATACATTGTCTCATGTACACCAGTAGAGGAAGTAGCGTCACTTGACACCTGTCACTACTAGTATATCTGTATAGGCTGTGGCTGTCACTGTCACTACGGACAGTCAGTCGGTAGTAGACACGGTGCGTGCTGGACGTGCTCTCTCGGATCTATGTCGTGGGTATAATGGAAGAACTAAATAACTCAGATTTTGGCCAAATTGATCTTTTACAATTTTTGTGAACCCCAAAATGTGCCGCATCTTTTGGTCTAACAAACATTCTTAAATCTTAACCCAGTCCAAAAATAAAGCCATTTTTGTGTTTCAATTATAGAAATAGATAAGTATAAATGAACATTAAATTTTCGTAGAAAAAATGGATAACTCTATAAATAAGTGAACAACTGTGACTTCTGATCACTTGAGTATGTAATAAATTAGCTAAATTGAGTTATTTAGTTCGTCCGCGCACGAAAATATTTTACTGAAACTAGTCAAGTTGAAGAAAAACTAAACAACTTGAGTTATTTAATTCGGGCATTAATGAGCATTAATTCGGTTTTTAAATAAGTATTTTTATTTATTTCTTCTGCGAAAATAATAAAATTTATAAGAGATTCCAATCAAATAAATGTCAATAGGTAAAGTTATTTAATATTTCTATTTATAGTATACGCACGTAAGCAAAGTTATCGTGCAATTCAGTAGTACAAATTAGCGCGAAATAATGTAAACCTATAGACCAACCATTCTCAAAGTGTGCTCCGCGGAGCGCCAGGGCTCCATGAAGCATCTCTAGAGGCTCCACGAAAATTTTGCTCCAATTAAAATAAAATTACTTAAATATAACTAAATCACTTGGTAGCAGAATACAGCCAAATGATCGATTTAGATTCTAAACTCACTGCAACTTAAAGTAGTAGTACGTGCAATATGCTATGTTTTTACCGGCGTTTTATTACAATTGGATAATTATATTATAAACAGATATACTATTAATAATATATAATAATAATATATAATAATATTCTACCACATACACACATCACCATCAAGTCCCAAACTAAGCATAGCTTGTACTATGGGTACTAGACAATGGATAAACATACATATAAGTATACTTTTTTTTTGTAAATACATACATATTATACATAGAAACACCCAGACCAAGACAAACATCCGTGTTCATGCACACAAATGTTTGACTTGAGCGGGAATCGAACCCGCGACCTTCGGCGTAGCAGTACACTACCGCTGCGTCAAGCAGTCGTCGTCTATTATTAGACATGTTATGTTCCTAAGGTTGGAAGCGATAGCCTAGTGGAGATATCAACAGACTGCCATTCACAGGGCTCGGGTTAGAATTCTAGGCAGTAAATTTTCGAAGTAATGTGTTTCAATTGTTAATTATGACTTGCCTCGTACCTCAGAGAGCAGCTCTTTAAGACTGGGCGGTGTGGACACCCCTCCCTACTTTTTTCTGACATCAAGATTTGATGTCTTCTAGCCACCGGTGCAGGCTAGGTTTCTTAAAGGCTTAAGTACCGTGGGCCAAATCCATACAGAGCATAATTTTTATAGGTTATTTAGAAATCCGAAGAGTAAACCCGGCCGCTGTGGCTGGCTTTTGTGGATTACGAAAATCCCTCCAATCCCATTGGAACTGGGCTGTCTTGCAATGCACTGCCTACACTACATGTCTCTCAGAGAGCTATGAAAAGGACAATGGATAAAGGATAATAGGATTTCGCTGATGGATAATTTCCAGAACGAGATTATCCGCCAGAAGCCCAAAGAAACTGACATAGATCAGAGTTATAGCAAATTGAATAGGAGAACTTATGGCCAGTCGTTAAAAAGCAGTTTCTTAAATTAAGGCCACGCCTCAGCAAACGTAGTGTTGGCTGCCAGAATGGGTCTTGTGGCATACCCTGGGGATGCCCACCTTTAGGAGTGATAGGTTGATGAAATGAGCTAATTGAGAAGAAGTAGTCAATATACTTGTTTGACCATTATACGCCCCCTTCCTATTATGACAGCCTAAAGGTGAGAAAATACGTCGCGAGATAGCGAGCAAGGCGTAATGTAGCAAACCGATACTCCGAAAAGGTAGACAGAAGTTGTAATTATTACACCCACATTTGGCCATATCATGCATTTTTAGGTCCAACGTAAAAAGGAGGTCTATTGACGTTGCCGGGCACATTGCCAGATTTCGTTCTACTACTGAGCATTCAGAAAAATCAGTTACCTACACTCTTGCCTAACCCGGGAATTGAACCCAAGACCTCTCGATCAACAGACGTATAGGTTATTTACTGTGCCATGGCGGCAATCAGCGACAAAATAAATATAAAATATACGAAGACTAGAGGACGCCAGCAGCTCCGCCTGCATTTTTTTAAATTTACCCGTTTTGGCCGATCCCGTGGAAATTTCGGGTAATCCCTTCTTAGTGCACCCCTACGGTCCCCAAGGAACATACATGCCAAATTTCAGCTTCCTGCGCCCAATAGTTTCAGCTGTAGCGTGTCTGTCAGTCAGTCAGTTATGTAAGGATTTTATATATTAAGATTTATGTCAGTAATATAGTCTTTTCTACAAATGTGGACCTTTATGCTCAACTTATTCCTTTAATTTGTCAAGTAATTAAGCATAGTATGCTGCAGTAATAGTTATCCCTTTCGATCTCTCTCCATGAATGTGTATTTTTGTCACAAAAATACACATTTCATATATATTATAAATACATGGCAAAGTCATCAATGAAAGCTGTTGGAATAGAGGCTTACACGTTTCCCATGGCGATACATTGCAAATGGCTCGTATACACTGTTTTTGAGCTATAAATGCTCGATTTATATTTACAGAATTACCCCATAGCACAATTCCGTATCTGAGGGCAGATACTAAAAATGAATGATAAGCCATGAGAGCTGTACGCTTGTTTGAAATTTTTGTTAGACGCCATAATGCATATACAAACCTATTAATTTTGTTACAAGTATTGTCTACATGAGTTTTCCAATTGCAGTTATCATTTAATGTTATCCCAAGGAAAGAGATTTCATTAGCTTCAGGTAATACTTGAGCATTATAAATCAACTTTGGTTAGATCGTAATAATTTGAGTGTATATATTAACAAACCTAAATATATTCAATTTCATAGCAGAGGAGCCAAAGGTAGACCGGGAGATAATGCCCACGGCATTAAGTCCGCCTGTATACGCTCTATATAAAGGTTTAAATAAATAAATAAATTATTCACGTTCTATCAACTATAACACTTTAACACTGGTTTTGAAAATGTCTTGGTGTACCGCACTTGAAACAATTTCCACTAGACTCTTTATTCTTTAATACAAAAGCAGATGACGTGGATTGCTGGAGTTCCTCAATTTTACCCTTTAGCCTTTTTTCTTCCATGAGCAATCTCGCCACAATAATATCCAAAGTTTGCTTGTCATCAGGAGCTGATTTCCATGCCAAATTGAAGTGCTTTACTCTTCCGGCAGCGACATAAGTATTTTTGTAATTACAAAGTTTTCTGAAATTTCTTCCCAAAGCTGTTTCAGCTGGCACTGCATTCCCTGATTTTTTGACAGGAATATCGACATATCGGTACCTTTTTCGTATTTGTACTGGAAGAATTTCTGTTGTACTATGTGAATGATTGTTTCTGTCTTTTGTTCATACACACTCTGTACCTTTCTCCACATCTCCGCCGATGTTGAGCAGGAGATGGTGTGCAGTAACACATCTTTAGTCATGCGCGTAACTAGTAAGGTCTGCGCCTTGGCGTCCTTACTTTCCCATGTCGTTTTCTCAACATTTTCTTCGGGTTTCACACATTGACCCTCGACTATATCCAGCCAACCTTGTCCGCGCAGAAATACTCGCATTTCAAATTTCCAAACATTTCAATTCTTGGCACCTTCCAACTTCAGCACGTTCACGTTTTGATTTGTTTCCATTTTTCTTTTGTTTCGCCGCCCTGCACGTGACCGACGCCGACCTCTAACTTCAATAATTATGCCGGTTGGCCAAAAATGCAGTAATTACACAAACTTTTATTTAACCCCGTATGGTTCATGTGTCTGGGCCCATAACATGTTGGGATTAAATAAAATATCTTTGAATTCTTACTCAAAACGTTTTATTTCTATACGAACACTGATTTACACGCGTTATTCAGTACAGCCATCTTTATAAGAACCATAGATAACAGTTACATGTACGCTCAGCAGAGCAAACCTAACAATATGAAAAACCATAAAGTAAATATACAGTACTACCAACTATATACAATAAATGTAATATTGCCATTTTACAATAATGATAACAAAACTTTGAACAAAAATTATAAAAGAACTAAGATAAAAGAATCTAATACTACAAAATTTCTTAATTTAAATATTGACAGCAATTTAAAATGGATTAACCATATTGATAAATTATGTAGTAAAGTAAATCAACAGTCGTACGCATTGCACATGTTAAGTAAATCAGTGAACCAGTCAGTATTACTCACAGCATATCATGGATTGGAAATCTGTATAATCTATGGCCTCTACCTTATGATACGGTATCATATTCTGGGGTAATGCTTTTGGTTTAGAGCGTGTCTTCGTAGCCCAAAAGAAGTGCATACGGGCAATTTGCAAACTGCACAGACTAGATAGTTGTAAGTCGTATTTTCAGAAATCAAAGATTCTGACCGTGCCTTGTCTGTACATCTATGAGACTGCAGTTTTTACCAAAGCAAAAATTGACAATTTTTCTAAAGTTAGTAGTCAGCGAAGGGCAGATAAACTACATCTTGTTTCTAGTAAAACTACACTTTATCACAATAACGTTTTTGTAATGGCTCCTAAAATCTTTATGGTCGACAGCCAAAGAGTGTAAATAAATTTAAAAAATAATTGTTTTCGTTTTTTATTGATAAGGCGTATTATTCTGTTAGAAATTACTTTGATGACAAGACCCAGGACATTTTGAACAACATTTAAAATCGAAACATTATTTTGTATGGCATATTATAATATATAATTGATAATTGATTGTTTGAATTTCTATTACTTAACTCAGTTGACTTATTTCAATGATATTAAGCTATTTTTGATTATTTGACATACAAAACATTTCTAAACTATTAATTGTATTTGTTCAGTTTGGAATACTTATTCTATATATTGTGAACATATGCTGCCTACTCAGTAACATTATGTCTAATTTTTGCATGCCATTTAGGTTGAATATGGTAATACTATGTATGTACGTTTTATGTATGTTTTGTCGTAGTATGTTTTGCTTTTAAGTCCAGTAATACCCATATTTCGCAATTTAAATGATTTGAATTTGTCATGTGAAATCTGCCAACCCGCACTTGGCCAGCGTGGTGGACTATGGCCTTACCCTTCTCATAGTGAGAAGAGGCCCGTGCCCAGCAGTAGGACAGTTTATAGGGCTTTTGATGACACCCACAACCTATCAAACATGATGTTCATCACACAAAATATTGTCCCGTGTCGGAATCAAGTCAACGATCATCGCTTCAGCAGTCAGGTTCACTTACCACTAACATACCAGTCAGATAAAGAACTTGTGTCTTTGAGGGGTTGAATTGAAAACAAAATAACGACACCATTTTATTAATCTACCTCTCAACGCCGCAGCAGAGTTCTTTTGTACTACCTAGAAGCATTCTTATCAAGCACGGTACGCTTTCACCGATCATTTTCCCAAGTATATATAGGCTTTGGAATGAACTTCTGCGGTCTGTTCTTCGTAAAGGCTTACAAATATTTACGGTAGGCAGCGACTTTGCTACGCATATTCTAGACATTAGTGAAGTCCATGCGTAGCGGTTACCATTTACATCAGAAGGGCATTTGTCACTTGCAGCAATCACAAATATAACAGTACAGTAAATTAGGATATAAGAATTGCAATGAATATAAGAAATAATAGTCGTTATCCACCTTTACTTCCTATTGTAAAATGTTTTAGCATGCCGATTTGATGACATAATTATTCTTGGTGCAATTGCTTGGTCTATCTGGCTTATCAGCTGTACTTACTACGGATTTAAATATCGACCTATAGATAGATCTGTAGATTTTAGATTCGTTTTTGACATAAGCCCGATACAAAATATGTCAAACACGAATCAAAAATCTACAGATCTATCTATAGTTCGAATATTGAAAATGGCCGTTAGACGCAATTATATGCGAAGACGAAGTCTTTGGTGAGAGACGCAAGATGCCAAGACACCCTCGCGCCATCACATGTTCCAAGTAGCGGTGGCCATGCCGGCGCTGCAGCCACGGAAATCCTAAAACAGCGCAAATGCAGTAATTAATAATTGTACAATACTTGAGAAAAGCTGTCAAATTCTAAGATATGTAATGTATGTATGATATAACGTAAAATGTGAATCAGCTACCATCTACAACAAGCTAATTATTTAAATTACAATGTTTCGGCAACAACGTATCCGATTAAAATGTTAAAATCTAGCTTATTTAAAGACAAATATGGTCCACTAAAGCTGTCGTAGCAATAATATAAGGGGACCACATTCTAAAAGGTCCGTGTTGTGACTGACTAAGAATACGAAATGTCACCACCCCATATCATCCCACGGATGTCGTAAGAGCCGACAAAGGAAGCATATTATGCAGAGAACAAAACTGCAAGAAAAGGAAAACTTGATACAAACCCTATACCAACCCGTTTGGGCAGCATGGTATAAGTAGGCCAATTCCTCCTTTCAAAGGAGAGGCCTAGTCCAGCAGTGGACTGTTAAAGGCTGATGATGATGATGATTACATTTTAAACAAAACAGCTTGGCAGCCAACCAAGGTTATCAGAGAAAAGTGCTTTTAGTTGTGGGTGAGCTAGTGGCTTGCTGGCTGACGTGGAATCAAAATTATGGCACCTCTTAAAATATATATGTAAGGAGCAATATATTTTTAGATTTATTTTAGAAGTTCGGAGCCAAGATATTGCAGTGAGCGCTAACAAATCTCAAAAAAATCTCAGTGCATATGTGTGAGTATCTGAGTGTATACAACACGCAGATACTGAGGATTTGATTTTACAGGTTGTTTTTATAGGAATACCTTTTCATTCCAAAAGGTACGAATAACATCTGGTAACTTGATTCCACAGACGTTAAGTAAGAACGGTCGTGAAATTGTTATTTTAAATAAAAAAGTCTTAGCGATGTCATTGTCTTTTGAGTACGTAAAAATCGACTGAGTGTCCTGAAATTCAAAAATTTGAATAAAAATAAAATGGACTACCTTATAATTTATCTTTTGGTAAATTGGATCGCCTTTTCTCATAAAAGTGGCCCTTATCCGCAGTCCAATGAGGTCCATTAATATGTAAGAGCAATCAAACCATTTAATTTCCATAAAATTACTATTAAAACGTGCATGCTTTTAATACTGCCTATTTTTTGTCATATTGGTACGGTATGGATCGAAAAGATTTGATAAGATTGGAGACATAATTATATCATTTCAAAAATAACCACATCATAATCGGTCATCATATCTTACAGGACTCATCTTAATATATAAAATCCTTGCGTTACTGACTGGCTGACAGACACGCTACAGCCGAAACTATAGGGCGCAGGAAGCTGAAATTTGGCATGTATGTTCCTTGGGGACCGTAGGGGTGCACTAAGAAGGGATGTCCCGAAATTCCCACGGGATCGGCCAAAACGGGTAAATAAAAAAAAATTGCAGGCGTAGCTGCTGGCGTCCTCTAGTTGTGTTATAAATTCGATTTTTTTACTGATATTACAATAACAATTACTTCCCACAATATGAACAATCAATTCGACGGGTATCTACATGATCTTAAATCTGAGATTAAACTATCTTTAATCTTTTTACATATCAATTTATAAACGTGTGAGGTTTTGTATGAGCTCCAGTTAAACTATGTATATAGAACTTTATCCGTCTAATCTGAAGCTGGAACTTTCACGTCACTACATCTTACTATCTTTATCAACATTATAAATAACATTTTTCCGTTACTGACTCACCGATAGACAATGCATAGCCGTAAGTATATACACCCACACTTCGCCAGCTATGTTTCGGTCCAAATGTAATAGGGGGCGAGCCTATTGCCATCTACCGGGCACATTGTTAAGCGAGCGATAATTAACATTTTTAATACACACATAACTTCAAAAAGTCATAGGTATGTGCCCAGGGTATCAAAATAAATTACACAACCCATAAAGTAGTGGCTCGTTTGATTATTATTGACAAGTAGTTTGATTAGTATTGACAAATATTTTAATTTTAAATATGAAAGACTAAGTTCAAAAAACCCAACCGTTGAATTTCACATAATTATACTACATATTATTTGTGTGGTTGTTGATTATTGGTACAATGGATGGTTTATGTGTAATTCTGCTGTATAAACTATACTGCTGCAAATTTTACCAAATATGTTCAGTGGTTTTTAAGTGAAAGAGTAACAAGCATACATCCATCCATCTTCATAAACTATCGCATTTATAAAGTAATAGCAAAACAGAATTAAATGTTAAAAATCTGTTGGGTTTTTTTATTTAGTCTTGTCACAGTAAGCTAAATAACAAAGTCTCGGCGCAGTACAAAGGCCCACTAGTCTGTTCAGCCACCGTGACTGGACTGGCAACAACTTCACGATGAGAACACTTTATTTTGTTCTACAGTACTAACAAGGAGTCAGAAAATAAAGATTAGGCGTCCTTTTATCAATTATCCGTAGAAAATAGCTCTTTCTTATGAAGATGCTTACACACTTGAACTGTGTTAGACTGATTATTTGCGTATTTCAAGACTATAGCTTAACGAATAGTACGGAGAGCCTGGTTCAAGTTGACTTAATTTACAAGGTTGGTTTCACCACAAAATACGTAGTTTGTTAAAACGGCCTTAATTCTATATTGCGTTGACATGCGGATTGTTGTTTTTGCACAGCGCTACGAGCGGAGAGCGCAAGTCTTGAGAAATAGAGCCTTGAGATACAGACGTATCTTGCAACAAAAATTCAACAACAATTCATAATTATAAAATGCGCCAATAGCTTCCTAACCGTTGAGGTACCGATGCGGATACGTACTGATGTGGTCGTTGACGTAGGTCAATGCCGTGCCTCGTGGCATTTAAAACTTCCCACTGAAATATGTGTCAACTCATTTAACACTTTTATTCATTGGAAGTCTTCACGACACTTACAAAAGTTATGCAAGCTGAGCGGTAAACAAAATAACAAAATGTTGCTGACAAACTGCAAGTTTTAATAAACTTGTCACCAAACTTTCGAGCCGAAAGCCTAAGTTAAGATAACGTCCTTGGTGGTGAAAATCCGGTACCCTGCGAAAAGAACTTCAAATTAAGCAATTTCGTGTTTGTCTTAGACAACTTGGACAGTGAAGTAACTAGTCAAACAAACTGGTCTCCCGTCGGCGGGCACCGATTTAAGCCAAGCGTAACATCCAAATTAAATGCTGCTACACGTACCGTTTTACGGATTGTGCAATGTTTGAAACACACTCCCACACCAGTCCACCAACTGTTATGAAACCATTCTATGTTTAAACTTTCCGTTTGCGCAGGATTTCCGTTGAATACTTACATTGTGTTCACAAAGCCAGGGGGTGCTTCTGTCTATTGATCTGTCCGATCATTAGACAGGGCTTCGGGTACGCGCTCCCGGCTCTCCGAGCTACTGTAGTCACTACCCTATGTCCTTCCAGTGACTACAGTAACCCCGCCTACAAACCCCTTCTTCCTCATCATACATCCTATCCATTTACCCCGTTTCTCCTATCCCTCCTCCTTTACGACGAAAACATTCCCAAGGAAGGCTTGGAGAAGCAATTCTCCAAGCGGCTGCCGCTTTTGATCTTGTAGTGGCTAACACTTGGTTCCAAAAAAAAGCGCAACACCTCGTAACCTACAACAGTGGCCACCATATGACCCAGATTGATTATTTTCTGCTAAGGCGTAAACGTATCAACTGGGTCAAAGACTGTAAGGTGGTACCGGGAGAAGACTTAGTCTCACAGCACAGACTCCTGGTGGTCGAATTAAAAATTCGGCTGAGCTAGAAAAGGACCAAGGAGCAGCTAACCCCAAAAGTGAAATGGCATATGTTAGAGAAGAATGAATGTGCAATAGAGTTCAGAGATAGAGTGGTAGATAAAATGATTGAGATGGGCGATATGAAGGATTGCAGCGTGAATGAGAGTTGGGAAGAGATGAGTAAATGTATGAAGTGCGTAGCAAAAGATGTTTTAGGTGAATCGAAAGGAAAACGTATGAAAGATGAGGATACCTGGTGGTGGAAAGAGGAAGTACAGAGTGTGCTCAAGGAAAAGAAAGCAAGGTTTAAGGAATGGCAGCTGATGAAAGAAGGTAATGACTCGTTGAAAGAGAGCAAGAAAAAGAAGTATGATGAATGTAAGAAAAGAGCTAAAAAAGCTGTTGCCTTAGATAGAGCAAAAGCCCTTAACGACCTATACGGTTTACTTGGACTACAAAAGATGATAGGATTAAAGAAAGATGGAGGACATATTTTGAAAAGTTAATGAATGAAGAGAATGATTGGAGCAAAAAGCTTGAGAACAAGGCGAAGAATATTGGACTAGTGAATGTAATAAGTAAGGATGAGGTAAAACGGGCTGTGAGTGGAATGAAGAATGGGAAAGCATTAGGACTAGATGGAATACCAGTAGAAGCATGGAAGGTGTTAGGGGAGGATGGATGGGTGTGGCTGACTTTATTCTTCAATAAGATGTTGCATGAGGAGACAGTACCCAAGGAATGGTGCAGCAGTTACCTAGTGCCCATTTTTAAAAATAAGGGAGATGTCCAAGAATGCAACAAGCAGAGAGTGTGATTTCACGCAACCAATTCGGTTTTATGCCTGGTCGAGGTACGGTGGATGCCATTTTTGCACTTCCGCAAAATTTGTGAAAAATACAGGGAGGCGCATAAAAATCTGCATATGGTATTCGTTGACCTCGAAAAGGCATATGACCGGGTACCGCGTGAAGTCTTGTGGTGGGCCCTCAAGAAGAAAGGAGTACCTGAAAAGTACCTGAAGTTGATCCAAGCTACGTATGCTGAATGCTACACGCAAGTCCGGTCCGCAGCTGGAATCACAGCCAGATTCGATGTGGCTGTAGGCTTACACCAAGGGTCGGCTCTTAGTCCTTACCTCTTCTTGTTGATTATGGATGCCACATCATCGGACATACAGGAAGAGGCACCCTGGTGTATGCTGTTTGCCGACGACATCGTCTTGGTAGCAGAAAGTGGACAGGAGGTGCAGAGCAAGCTGGAAGAGTGGCGGCAGAGACTGGAGAATGTAGGCCTTAGGATAAGCAGAACCAAAACTGAATACATGTTCTGTGACTTTGGAGGCCTCTCTAGTCCAAGCCCGGTTACACTTGGCGGTATACCCCTACCAGTATGCTTCGACTTTCGCTACCTCGGTTCACTCCTGCAACACGACGGCGAAATTGACCGAAATGTTCGGCAAAGGATCTACTCAGGATGGATGAAATGGCGACAGGTCTCGGGCACAATATGCGATCCTAAAATGCCTTTGAAAACCAAGGGACGCATATATAAGGCGGTTATAAGGCCTATCGTATTGTATGGAGCTGAGTGTTGGGCTACTAAGAAGATGGATGAAAAACGATTATATGTGGCAGAGATGAGAATGTTGCGTGGATGTGTGGAGTTACGAGAATGGATAACATTAGGTATGAATACGTGAGAGGTAGTCTGAAAGTGGCGCCTATAGACGAGAAAGTGAAAGGAAGTCGTTTAGCTTGGTATGGACATATTATGCGAAGAGATGTTATGTATGCAAGTAAGCAAATGATGAATATGAAGGTAGAGGGATGGAAAGGGAGAAGGAGGCCAAGGAAAAGATGGATGGACTGTGTGAGAATGGATATGAAAGAGAAAGGGGTAAATGATCAGATGACGGGTGACAGAAAAGAATGGAAGCGAAGGACGTACTGCGCCGACCCCAAATAGATTGAGACCAGGGCAAGAAGATGATGACTTACATTGTGGTCACAAAACACGAAAAACATTTTCATATGCCGCTGTGTGAGAGCCGTTGCATCAGCGTTGGCAAACAATAACAATAATAATAATAATAGCCTGGCACCTAGCAACACGTCAACCAGACGACATACATTTTTTCCTCGAATATTTATATTTGTTTTATATCAAAGCTTGGGATTCATATATATATAATTTTACTACAAACAGGACTTCTATACATGATAAACATATTACTAAATCAAGAAACCAAAATCAAGAAACCATTTAATTAATTAAGAAAAGTATCTACAAAACATTCAAGATGACAACTAAGGTCAATGACATATCAACAAATAAAATTGTAAATAAACACTATAATATAAATACAACGAGGAAATGAGATGTTGACGAGGGCTAGAGCTGCTGCTGCACTTAATACACCCCCGGACTCGTCGCTCAGCTCCGCCTTGCAGCCGCCGGTACCTACAACAGAGTTGTCGGCAATCACAGAGGCGTCGAGCTCGTCGAGCGACGAGTATTTCTCCCCGCCGACGTCACCAACACCTGTACGCCGCTGTGGGAGAGGCCGGCCACCGCTACGCTTGGGACCCCGAGACCCACCGGTTTCGAACAGGGCCCCCGCTGTCGGTGGTAATGTGCACCGCATGAAATGGACTAAATCCATGAACGAAAACGTCATGCGGGCATATTTTGTGGCTACAGAGGGAGGTACCAACCTTACGGCGTATCGTGACCGCATGCTGCCTCTGTTTCAGGGCTTGGAACCGGCTGTCAACGTTTCAGCACAGCGACTGTCGGATCAAGTGCGGGCTATCCAGCGATGCCGCCTGCTGGATAACGACGCACTTGAGAGGCTACGCTCTGGCTTACAACGTAGCCCTCCTATCACTTCTTCTACGTGTAGCGATACACAAGTTTCAAATATTGTCACAGCGCAAAGGACTGTTGAAGAGGTGCATAGTAGGGATACACAAGTAAGTACCCAGTTCATAGATGAATTAAGGAGTACTTTGAAATGCACTATTCGGGAGTATCGTTTTGTGAATAGAGCAGATAGGCCCCGCTTACCACGTTTGCCCACGCACAAGAAAAATATAGCGCTGGTGTGTGCCCTGGATTCACTATTGTCCACGTATTTAGACAATAGTGAAGATCTTAGCGATACGCACTCGATTCTGTACTGTGCGGCTGTTACAGCGTGTCGAGTGGCAGGTATTAAAATACCAAATGGTAGTAATGCTGCCCCTCGAACCAATGCTGTACCGGCCTGGCAGTGCAGGATTGAGCGTCGTATCGCTGAGACCAGGGCGCTCATCGGAAAGCTAATTTGCTTCAGGTCGGGCAATACAAGACCGAGAGTGATGCGTTTTGTGACTCGGGCGTTCTCTGGCACGGGCTTTATTCGCCAAGAATACGAGTCACGAGTCACAGAACGCATCGACTACCTGAAGCAAAAAGTTTGTGCATGGGCAAACCGTATAAGACGGTACAAAAAGCGGGTGGACCGATACGCCCAAAATAGGGCATTCCAAAAAGATGAAAGGTGGGTATATAGAAGTTGGGAGCGAACCAATTCAGGTGTGGATGATGGGCGTCTGCCAGATGTTGAGGCAACGAACGCTTTCTGGCGCAGCATTTGGTCGATGCCCATTAGCCACACTGAAGGTGATTGGTTTGGGGATCTTAAGCGAACATGTGAGGGAATACCCCAAATGCAGCGCGTAGCCATAGAAACAACAGATGTAGCTTGTGCAGTCCGGTCGTTATCTAACTGGAAATCTGCGGGACCGGACGGACTGCACAACTTCTGGTTGAAGTGGCTACGTAGTGCCCATGCTCGGTTAGCATCCCAATTCCAGGCATCTTTGGAATCGGGCTCGATCCCAACTTTTATGACAACTGGTCTCACTCACCTGCTCTTTAAGTCAAGTTGTACCACGGACCCCAAAAATTATAGACCAATTACGTGTCTACCGACTATATATAAACTTCTTACATTCATTTTGAGGACCAAGATGTTATCACATATTAGAAATAATAACATCATGTCAGTGGCTCAAAATGGATGTAAGAATGGGGCCCGTGGTACAAAAGAGCTACTCCTCTTTGACATGGCCATTAGCCAGCAGGTGCGCCGCAACCGAAAGGATCTGGCGACATGCTGGATAGATTACTAGAAGGCCTGCTAGAGGCCTAGCAAAGTGCTGAGATATGCTGCAGCCGATAGCCTAACCCAGACCGGGTTAGGCTATCGGCTGCAGCGTAGGGGTCAAGTTATCTCCCATCTCTTTTATATGGATGACCTGAAGTTAATTGCCCCCTCCACTTTCCAATTGACAGCGTTACTAAAAGTAACTGAAACTTTTAGTAATTCTATCAAGATGGAATTTTGTGTGGGTAAATGTGCGGTCATGCATGTAAAACGAGGTGGGATTGTGGAATCTGAGGGTATAGAGCTTCCAGATTCCACAGAACTTAGATCTCTATCAGCGGCCGAGACTTACAAGTATCTGGGTATGTCGCAGGCCTTAGGTATTGCTGAGACTGCCATGAAACAATCGTTGCGGGAGCGCTTCTTGGGCCGCCTGAAGAAAATACTGAGAAGTATTTTATCAGGCGGCAACAGGGTGCGTGCCTATAATAGTTGGGCCATGCCAGTCTTAGCATACTCCTTCGGCATACTCAGATGGACTCAATCAGAACTGGAAGCCCTGGACAGAAAGGTCCGTTGTCTATTGACTGAATATCGGATGCATCACCCGCGGTCATCAGTAATGAGGTTGTACATCCCGCGGAAATGTGGTGGTCGTGGTTTCTTAAGTGCTAAGGACCTCCACAACCGCGAGGTGTACAATCTTAGAGAATATTTTCTTAAGGCTGATACGGGTGTGCATCGTGATATTGTTGCTGTAGACAACGGACTTACCCCGTTGGGTCTGGCAAAAGAGAGCTGGCGCAAACCTGTTGTACTTAGTACTGAAGAGCGCAGGGAAATATGGAAAGGCAAAGAGTTGCATGGACTTTTTTATCGGGCCTTGCATGGGCTCGATGTAGACCTCATGTCATCATTAGCCTGGCTACGGTTTGGTGATTTATTTGCAGAGACCGAAGGTTTTGTTTGTGCAATTATGGACGAAGTTGTCATGACGAACAACTACCGTAAGTATATTCTGAAGGATGGGACTGTTGACATATGTCGGGCGTGTCACCAGCCCGGCGAATCCCTCAGACATATAGTTTCCGGTTGTTCTCGTCTTGCCAACGGCGAATACTTGCACAGGCACAATCAAGTAGCCAGGATCGTCCATCAGCAGCTTGCCTTAAAATATGACCTTGTACCCTTTGAAGTACCGTACTACAGGTATGTGCCCGATCCAGTTCTCGAAAATGGTCGTGCCACTATGTACTGGGATCGATCTATCATCACCGATAGGACTATCGTGGCTAACAAGCCCGATATTGTGGTGATAGATCGATCAGAACGCCTTGCAATGATCGTTGATGTTACTATTCCCCATGACGAGAATCTCGTGAAAGCCGAAAAAGATAAGGAAATCAAGTATTTGGACCTAGCTCACGAGATTGTCGACATGTGGGATGTGGACTCGGCGATCATTGTACCGATAGTCGTGTCAGTTAATGGTCTCATTGCCAAGAGCCTCGACCACCATCTCAAGAGGCTCTCGTTAGACGGCTGGATCAAGTCCTCTATACAGAAGGCAGTATTGTTGGACACGACGCGCATAGTTCGGAGGTTCCTCTCTCTGGAGCCCTAACCACCGGTAGCTTGGTCCCTGTACCCGATACCGGTGGGTCTCCGTGGTCCTATTTTATATGGTTAATTTTTTTTAATTATTTAAGTGTATAAAATTCTACCATGAGAAAAGATGTAATAAAGAGGAATAATAATAATAATAATAATAAGGCAATACAAGATCAGGTTATTAATACAAAAAATTACAGCAAATTCATACTTTAAGACCCAAATACACGAAACGATAAATGCAGAAAATGTCACCGCTCACCCGAAACAATCCAACATATCACTGGCGCCTGCCCAACCCTAGCACAAACAGATTATACCCACAGACACAATCAAGTGGCTAATATAGTCCACCAAAAACTAGCCATTAAATTGGAACTCATCACAAAAGCTGTCCCTTACTACCAATACACCCCAAAACCAGTGGTAGAAAACCGTAACCACAAAATATACTTTGACAGAGCAATACTCACAGACAAAACTATACATTACAATAGACCGGACATAACAGTGATAAATAAACTAAGTAAACTTGTCTATTTAATTGACATAGCAGTACCCAACACCCATAATCTACAGAAAACAATAACAGAAAAAATACACAAATATACTGAATTAAAAGAGGAATTAACTAGAATCTGGCAAATGAACAAAGTATTTATTGTACCCCTGGTACTCTCTAGCATGGATGTCATACCGAAACACCTTATTCACTATTTACGACAAATCGAACTACCCACCAACCTCTACATTACAATGCAGAAAGCTGCCATACTCAACACTTGCCGTATTGTTCGTAAGTTTTTGCAGGATGAGGCCTTGTCGACAAATAATGTCCCAAATGTCTCCACTTGGCATAGACCCGTGGTTTTCATTATATACCGAATTTATTCGAGAATAAACAAATCAAACCACAAATAATAATAAAATTAATATTCGAGGGAAAAATATGTCAACATATTTTTCCCTTGAATATTCATATATTTTGTAATTTATTTGTGTTCATATACATATTCACAATCACAAGAAGGACTTATTAATTTGATAAATATATTATATATTAAAGAAACCATAAAAAAACATTAAGAAAAGTATACTGAAAAAATTGTTCAAGATGACACCTAATGTCAAACGAAAAACATCAAAGAAAAGTAAACATAAACAACATAATATACGAATGCACAAGTAAAATCAACAAGGAAATATGTTGAGGAGAGCTAAGGTAGCAGCTGCACGCCTGACACCCCCGGACTCGTCGCTCAGCTCCGCCTCGCAGCCGCCGCCGGCACCTGCATCAGCGTTGTCGGCAATTGCAGAGGCGTCGAACTCGTCGAGCGACGAGTACTTCTCGCCGCCGACGTCGCCACCACCTGTACGTCGGCGAGGGAGAGGCCGGCCACCGACACGCTTGGGACCCCGAGACCCACTGGTCTCGAACAGGGCCCCCGCTACCGGTGGTGATGTGCACCGCATGAGATGGACGAGTTCAATGAATGAAAACGTCATGCGGGCATATTTTGTGGCCACAGAGGGAGGAACTAACCTCAGTGCGTACCGTGATCGAATGCTGCCTTTGTTTCAGGCGCTTGAGCCAGCTGTCAACGTGTCAACACAACGGCTATCGGATCAAGTGCGAGCCATCCAGCGGTGTCGCCTGTTGGATGATTCCGTGCTTGAGAGACTTCGCTCTGACGTGCAGGGAAGTCTCCCCATCACTTTTTCAACACAACCTGACACAGTGGTTGCCCAACAACAACTGCTAAATCCAGTTAACGAAGAGGTAGATGATGAGACTTCTCATGTAAGTACCCAGTGCAACGATCAGTTAAGGAGTGCTTTGGAATGTGCTATTGCGGAATACCGATCCATGGACCCAAATATTCGGCCTCGTTTGCCTCGTTTGCCCATGCATCAAAAAAACATAGCGCTGGTGAGTGCCCTAGACGCATTACTGTCAACTCAGTTTGATAATAGTGAAAATCTCAGCGATACACATTCAATCCTGTATTGTGCGGCGGTTGCGGCGTGTCGAGTAGCAGGAGTTAAATTGCCTGTAAATAATACCGCTACTCGACAGACCGCTGCTGTGCCAGCTTGGCAACGCAGGATTGAGTGTCGTATTGCTGAGACTAGGGCACTCATTGGCAAGCTCTCCTGTTTCAGGATGGGCAATACCCGACCAAGAGTGATGCGCTTTGTAACTCGAGCCTTTGCGGGAACTGGTATCAGTTCCCAAGATTATTTATCTCGGGCATAGGCAAACCGTATTAGGCGATACAAAAAAGAGTGGATCGGTATTGCCTGAATCGCACATTCCAGAGAGACGAGAGGTGGGTGTACAGAAGATGGGAGCGACCCGAGTCCACGGCCGGTGACGTTGATGGGGGTCGACCAGATGATGATGCTTCTAATACATTTTGGCGCAGCATCTGGTCGACACCTGTCAACCACACGGAGAGTGGCTGGATTGAGACTGTTGAGCGAGTATGCGAACAAATACCACTAATGGAGCCAATATCAATAACAAAAGATGATATAGCCAGTGCAGTCCGTTCGTTACCAAACTGGAAATCAGCGGGACCGGACGGGCTGCACAATTTTTGGCTCAAATGGCTCCGTAGTTCGCATACTTGCTTAGCATCTCAATTCCAGGCATCACTGGAATTGGGGTCGCTACCAGATTTTTTAACATCCGGCGTCACTCACCTACTCCATAAGTCTGGTAGTGCCACGGACCCCAAAAATTACAGGCCAATAACCTGTTTGCCAACAATATATAAACTCCTTACATCCATTTTGAGAACGAAATTAACAAAACATGTATTTGATAATTCTATTTTATCTGCTTCTCAAAATGGATGTAGGAGTGGGGCCCGTGGCACTTAAGAACTCCTTCTGATAGACATGACCATTAGCCAACAGGTGCGCCGTAACCGAAAGAATCTATCGACATGCTGGATAGATTACAAGAAGGCTTACGACTCCGTGCCACATACATGGCTTTTGAGGGTGCTGGAGTTGTATAAAGTAGATGCAACTCTATGCACCTTTTTAAGGTCATGTATGAGGCAGTGGAGGACCGTATTGCGCTATCCAGAATGTCGATCGAGTTTGGGTTGCGGTGCTTCAATAAGGATCGAGCGAGGTATATTCCAGGGCGATAGTCTGAGTCCTCTGTGGTTTTGTCTGGCCCTGAACCCCCTAAGTACCTTGTTAGAGGCTTCAGGGTTAGGATATCGGTTGTCCTCAACCGATATCCTAACCCTAGGAGGTCAAGTTATATCTCACCTCCTTTTCATGGATGACCTGAAATTATTTGCCCCCAACAAATTCCAACTGACTGCATTACTTAAGGTAACCGAAACCTTTAGTAATTCTATCAGGATGGAATTTGGTGTGGATAAATGTGCGGTCATGCATGTGAAGAGAGGCAGGATTATGGAATCTGCAGGGATACAACTCTCAGATTCCATACAACTTAGATCCCTCTCCCCAACTGAGACCTACAAATACCTGGGTATGTCGCAGTCTTTGAATATTTCTGAGACTGACATGAAACAGACGTTGCAGGCTCGGTTCTTTGGCCGCCTGAGAAAAGTACTTAACAGTCTCTTATCAGGTGGCAACAAGGTGCGGGCCTGCAACGAATGGGCCATGCCAGTCCTAATGTATTCCTTCGGCATACTCAGGTGGACCCAGACTGAACTAGATGCCCTGGATAGAAAAGTCCGTTCAATGCTGACTGCATCGCGTATGCATCATCCACGCTCATCGGTAATGAGGCTGTACATCCCGCGGAAATGTGGGGGTCGAGGCTTTTTATGTGCTAAGACCCTCCACAACCGCGAGGTGTGCAACCTCAGAGATTATTTTCTGCAGATGAATGTGGATGTGCATCGCGATGTAGTCACAATTGATACCGGACTTACCCCGCTCGCTCTGGGTAAAGAGAACTGGCACAAACCTGCAGTACTTAGTACTGACGACCGAAGAGAAGTATGGAAGGGCAAGGAGCTGCATGGACGGTTCTATAGAGCTTTACATGACCCTGACGTCAATTTTAAAGCTTCTATAGCTTGGCTACGGTTCAGTGATCTCTTCGGAGAAACCGAAGGTTTTGTCTGTGCAATTATGGACGAAGTTGTCATGACAAACAACTACCGAAAGTATATACTGAGGGACGGTACGGTTGACATATGTCGGGCGTGTCACCGGCCCGGAGAATCTCTCAGGCATATAGTGTCCGGTTGTTCGAGTCTTGCCAATGGTCAGTATTTGCACAGACACAACCAAGTGGCCAGGATAATCCATCAGCAACTAGCCCTTAAATATGATCTCATTGGTTCTGAGGTACCGTACTACAGATATGTGCCCGACCCAGTTCTCGAAAATGGTCGTGCACTGTTGTACTGGGATCGGTCTATCATTACAGACAGGACTATTGTAGCCAATAAGCCTGATATTGTAGTGATAGACCGAGCAGAGCGACTCGCAATGATAGTCGATGTCACCATACCACATGACGTCAATCTCGTGAAAGCAGAAAAAGAGAAGGAAATTAAATATTTGGACCTAGCTCACGAGATTGTCGACATGTGGGATGTGGATTCGGCCATCATTGTGCCGATAGTCGTGTCGGTGAATGGATTAATCGCCAAGAGCCTCGACCAACACCTAAAGAGGCTTGCACTAGGCAGCTGGATCAAGTCTTTGATTCAGAAGGCGGTTCTTCTCGATACGGCGCGCATCGTGAGGAAGTTCCTTTCTCTGAGGCCCTAACCACCGGTGGCTTGGTCCCTGTATCCGACACCGGTGGGTTTCCGTGGTCCTATTTTATATAGTTAAATTTATTTTGATATATTAGGTTTAATTATGTAAAATGTGACTTTGTGAGTAGTATTTAATAAAGAGAATAATAATAATATTCTTTATTGTACACCAATCGGAAATACATATAAAAATTGTGATCAACAGGTAATGCACAAAGGGCGGCCTTATCACTAAAAAGTAATTTCTTCCAAGCAACCTTTGGATGGACTGGAAACTGACGGATTTCGAAAAAGGGTAGTGTTGGTGTGTTCAAATATTGTACATAATTAATTGGATTCAAACAATTAATAGGTACAAAATACTGTAATAAAATTGAATAATGATACATATATTAATAAATATACCATATTTTGTTAATACTATACAACTTACTTATAATATATAACTAAAATAAATGATTAGGAGATAGTTAAAACGGTACTAATTGACAAAGGAAAAAAGAGATAGAAGATTCAGTTTGACAATGTGGAGGAGAGCTGAATGGAAAGATAGTGGTCTTTTAATAATCTATTAAAGGCTGATAATGATTGTGCTTGTCTGATGGATATCGGCAGTGCATTCCATAGTCGAGCAGCTTGGACTGTAAATGATTTGTCATAAAAGGTACTGGAATGCATTGGCATTTCCAATCTTAATTTCACCGATGACCTCAGCGATCTCGAATGTGTGTCATTGAGGAACTTAAAGCGTTCTTTTAAGTAAGGGGGAGTAGAAGGATTAAAGAGAATATTAAAAGCAAAGAAAGGATATGAGTATTCCGTCGAAGGCGAATTGGGAGCCACTTGAGCATGTTACGGAAATTTGAAACGTGATCATATTTGCGTAATCCAAATAAGAATCTTATACAGCAATTTTGAAGACGCTCAAGCTTATCAAGTTGCTCCTCGGTGAGATCTAGATAACTGATATCAGCATAGTCAAGGATTGGTAAGAGAAGAGAATTAGCAAGCGCAATTTTAGTGGCATTCAGCAAAAAGTTCCGCAGTCTTCGCAAGTTCCCCGCCGCTGCGAATAATTTGCGACTAACCTCACCTATTTGTGGGCACCAAGATAGCGTTTTATCAATATAAATACCCAGATCCTTTACACAATCACTAATAGGTATAGGTATACCACCGAAGTAAATCTGGGGTAGAAGATTCCAGTCAATGCGTGCGATCATCCTAGGACTGCCAACGACAGTAACCTGCGTTTTTGTTGGATTAATCCGTAAACCGAATCTTAGGCTCCAAGCAGATATCCGCTCTAAATCGATGTTTATAATGCGAAAAGCATCAAATAAACTATGAACCGGTGCTTGAGTGTAAATTTGCAGATCATCTGCATAAAGGTGGTAGGATGACTGAAGTTGATAGGAGATAGAATTTATAAAAATGGAAAAGAGTAATGGAGATAGAACGCCACCCTGCGGTACGCCGACTGTTGTATTACACCACGAAGAGAAGGAATCTTCAATGCGTATACGCTGCCGAAGACCAAACAGGTAACTGTGAAACCAATCAATTACTGGTGAAGATATGTTAATAGAGCGCAATATACCAAGAACCCAACCCAAGAAATCAAGCAGAGAGAGAACTGTCAGATTTCCATTCTCCATACCAAGCCTTATGTCGTCGGTAATTTTGATAAGCGCCGTTGTGGTGCTGTGACCAGGACGGAAGCCGGATTGGAGAGGATTAAGGAGTAGGATCTTATTAAGGAATGTGCTAAGTTGGATATGGACTAGGCGCTAGAGCACTTTAGATAGGAACGGGAGTATAGAAATAGGACAATACTCGGAAAAGGACAAAGGTTTGGATTTTTTAGGTATGGGAATAATTTGGGCATCTTTCCACGCAGATGGAAATACGCCCAAGGATAAGGATTGATTAAGGATATGACAAAGGATGGGAAGGATTTCCTCTAAGATGGGAAGGATCATTTTGCGACTAAGATAGTCATTACCGACTGCATTGGAAGAGATCGATAATACGCTCTTTTTAACATCACACTCGGATAATATATACAGACAGAATAATAAAGTTGATTTTTTATAGCATTTTGCAAATAACGCTGTGTTGTTCGTTGAATTTGCTTGTAGCGGGTTCTGGTATTAAAACGCAGCAGAGGGTTCTATGCGTTTATTTGCCGAGTATTGTCTCACTTCCCTTGCACGAGTATGACCGACCAACAACACGACACTGGCCTGAACACTAAGGGCTGCAGTCTCCCACGCTGTTCCCTCCGGTAGTGTGCAGGGCAGGCTGCTCGAAGGGCTGCGCGTAGCGGCAGATCCTCGCAGGCCGTTGGTTTAGCTGGCAGGCGCCGGCGGTCTGAGTGCGATTAGCAGGGCAGGGCCAGATTCTTCGGCAGAGGTGACGCCGAAGACGATGCAGGGAAGTGTAGCGGTCTAGGTAGCGTAGCCCGGAGCTTCCAAGGTAGACCTGGAACCTGAAGGGAAGCAGCATTAGGAAAGCCACAACCAATAGAGTCAGGCAGGCGGCGTCAGCCAGCCTCAGCTAGCAGGTACAGAGATGGGCAGTACGCTAGTGCAGTAAATGTAGGAACTCACCCACAGCTGGGACCAGGATACACGTTTGACGTAGGGTCAGTACGTAATCGTAGATATGTAGTAGAAGCGACGTTAGAGTAGCGGTTCCGGCCTCTCTGTCGGCCCCTTTATATACCGGCCCTTCCATCTCAGTTGGAGTCGCTACGTGACCATATTTGGTCAGGCTTCGCGAGCGCGGACGATGGCCTTCTCTGATTGGCCGAGCGTATGGACGGTATTATGACGCAGACGCGGTAGGTACCGGACATAGGTTACAATACCATAAATTGCTAGTGTGCGGTGTGTTGGTGTCTTTCAAGAGCTTCAAAGCTCTTAGCCGGACCGCTGTCATCGTTGCTTCCTGTTGTATAAACAGGTGCAATGGAAGCAGGTCCAGCAACACTTCGAGTGCCGCTGTAGGTGTAGTTTTCATGCAGCCCGTTGCCGCTAGGCATGCAAGTCTTTGAAGCTTTTGAAGCTTGTTGGCGGCCGTTGTTAGGTTAGTCCGAGGCCACCACACTACTGCGCCGTAGCTTATCATCGGACGTTTTATTGTCTTATAAAGCCATAAGACAATTTTGGGGGATATGCCCCAGCGTTTGCCTATCATCTTCTTACACTGCCAGAAGACAATGCTGGCTTTGTTGAGCTTATTTTCCATGTGGCTGTTCCATGTCAATTTGCTGTCGAGAGTGACACCTAGGTACTTGACCTCGGTAGACAGCTTAAGCTCTGTATTAAATAACCTGGGCAGTCGGTAAGTGCCCAGCGCGCGTTTGTGTGTGAACATAACTAGTTCGGTCTTGGTCGGGTTTACAGATAATTCGTACTCATTACACCACCACTCTACTATGCGTAGGGCTTGTTGGGTTAGGTCGTACACTGTACTGGTTACCTTACCTGAGGTGAGTATGGTTAGATCATCTGCATAACCTATTGTGTAGAAGTCTCTCGCGTTGAGTTTGTCTATGAGTTCATTGATGACTAAGTTCCACAATAGCGGGGAAAGTACACCTCCCTGCGGGCACCCTTTAGTTATCAAGGCTGTCTGAGTGTCGCCGTGCAGGCGCACTACCCTTTTGCTGAGCATGTTTTGGATCCACTGTATGAGCATCTGATCCACACCATGCCTGGCTAGGGCCTTGCTTATGCTGGAAAAGTTTGTCTTGTCGAAGGCTCCTTCTATGTCAATGAAGGTGCCCAGACAGATGCATTTTTGTTGTATAGCAGCTTCTATCTGGTTCACGACCTGATGTAAGGCCGACTCCGTCGATTTCCCTGAGCTGTATGCATGTTGATTGGCATGTAGGGGTAAGTGTTTAAGTGCCCCACTTCTTAGTTCCCTCTCGCAGAGCCTTTCCAAGGCTTTAAGCATGAAGGAGGTCAGGCTTATTGGTCTGAAGGACTTTGCATTGGTATAGTCTGTTTTGCCTGGTTTTGGTATGAAAATTAGTTTGACTTCCCTCCATCTCTTCGGTACATATCTGAGGGCCAGGCTAGCCCTCATGATTGCCAGAAGTCTTTTGCGGACAGGTTCACCCCCCCATTGTAATAACCCTGGGAAGATGCCGTCCAGTCCGGCTGCTTTGAAGGGATGGAAGCTGTCGATGGCCCATCGGAGTTTTTCCTCTGTGACCACGGTATTTGCATGTCTCCACTCATGTTCGGTCGCCACTGTTTGTGTATCGTGCCACGTTATTACCGGGGTGAGGACGCAGCCCGGAAGTGTGTTTCGAGTAGGACGCGTCTTGTCTCCTCCTCCGATATGGTGTATGTGTTATCCGGTTTACGGAGAGTACCTGGTGCAACCGTTGGTTGCTGAGCCAGTAATTTCCTTACCCGGTTTGCTTGTTGGCAAGATTCAATGCTCCCACAGAATTTCCTCCATTCCATGGTACGTCTGAATCTGAGGCACTTCTTGTAGCTTGATTTGGCCGCTTTATAAGCGTCCCAATCTTCGTCTGCGCTTGTGTTCATTGCCCTGTTTAAAGCCCTTCTTACTTTCTTGCGCTTGCGTTCAAGCTCAGCGCCGCACCAGGGTTGTTTGTCTGGGGTTGATGGTATAGTGGTTTCAGGGCAGGCTGCGTGGTAGCTGTCTAACATCGACTTCGTCAGTGTACATACCTGCTCGTCGATCTGTTCATTGTTACCCAGTACTGTCGGCGTAGCAGTCAGGGTAAGATTCTCTGTAAGTAAGTGGACATACTTTACTTTGTCAGTGTTGTGTGGTTTCCTACGCGGCTATGTGGGTTGTATAACGACTTCCATGGAGAAGCTGATCCATCTGTGGTCTGAGCACGATGCCTCTTTCGAGACGTGCCATCCCTTGATGCGTTCAGCTGCTCCTTCTGTTGCGAGAGTTAAGTCGATAATTGTCTGACTACGTCTTGTGACGAAGGTGGGCTCCGTACCTGTGTTTAATAGGGTAAGATTGGTGGATTGGTGGTGAATAGGTATTCAACCAGTGATTTACCTCTGTTGTTATTGCAGTTCATGCCACACATTTGGTGGTGGGCATTGGAGTCCGTTCCTATTACGACCTCCGTATTGGTTCCCTCGCACTGGTTAACCAGACGCGTGAGGTCGAACGGAGGCGGGTCTTCGGCCTCGGGCATGTAGACCGATGCGAAAACAACCGCTATACTCCTAGGCTGCTGTGTTATTTCAATTTGTATGGCTGTGATGTCTCTGGAACAGAACTCCGTTAGAACTTGGGCTCTGATGTTTTTAGTAGTTAGTATACAGGTTCTTGGATGTGTGTGGTCAGTTGAAGAATAAATCTTACCTCCCAGGCTGGAGAGGCCTCTAATGAGGCCACCCCTTATCCAAGGTTCCTGGATGAGCACGATGGCTGAATGTTGGACCTCCATCCATTTGCGCAGTTGCGCAGTAGCTGTTTGGCTGTGGTGGAGGTTGGTTTGAAGGCAGTTGACGTTACTAGGCGGAGGGTTCATCTTTGGAGGATGTCCCCTTCTCCCCAAACGTCAGCTGCGTCAGGCCGGCCAGGACGTCACCAGCCTCCACCCCGTCGTCCCGCCGCACCGGACTCAGGAGCAGGCACTCATCTTCCGAGTTACCCTCGGCTGATGGGCCAGCCCCCGAGCCAGACGCGGCCGGCTCTGACGGGCCGGATTCTGCGTCGCATCCTGGCTTGGTGTTAGAGTCCTGCTTGACTCGTATGGAGTTGTCGTCGCATCCCGGAGGATAGTCGACAAACTTACCTGAGGGGTCCCGGAACCTGACGTAGACGGCACCCACCCCCAACGCGAGGCGGCGCTCGTTCTTCAACAGGATCGGGGCCTGTTCCTCTGGGACGCCCACCACCAGGAACCACCCACCTGACTGCCTTTCGGAGTGCAGCATCGACCATTTGTCAACCTCCAACCAGGGGTTCTGGAACTCCAGAGCGCGACCCACGTCGCGCACGTCGTCCCAGACCCCCTGTTCGTCGGGCACGACAGTGCCGCACCGCACTCTCTTCGGGGTCTCTTCCTGGCCCCTGACCTCCAGTTCGAAGCCCGGTGGTGGGACCAGGAGAGAGACTGCCTCCGTCAGCCAGGTGCGCGTTGCCTCGTCGGCGCACCAAAGTTTGAGGACCCCGTCCGCATGCACGGGTTTCCCGGTGAACGCTGGAGCGGGGCGTTTGGGGGTTTTGGTCGACCAGGCGTCACTCAGGATCTTCCTCTGGAGCCCCCGGAGTACCTGGTCCACCAACTCCTTCGGCAAGTTCCCTGTGCGTTTGCATGTTACTGCAACACCCAGGGACGCCTTGGAGGCCTGTGCGTAGGACTTACCTACTGTCGTCCTGGAGGATTCGAGGCGGGGCTTCTTGTGGTCTCCCCGAGGCGAACTGGTCTCGTTGAGAGCACGTTTGGCCTCACCTCTGTCCTTGTTTCCGGCAGTTTTACCTGCTGTGTTGCTCGGTGGTGCAGCGGCTGGTTGCCGTCCAGGGTGGCCAGCTCGCCGCTTGGCGGCAGCCGGCCTCCTTGTACTGCCTCCGGCCTTCTTGCACCCCTCACTGCTGAGTGTGGGCTGCGCACTGGTCACATTGCTGGGACCTGCAACAGCAGCCTGCTCAGCTGCTTTTGTAGAGGCAGCACCGGCAGCAGCAGCGGTTTGTGCAGCCTTCTGCTTGGACGCCCTGCGCTGTCTCTTGTTTAGGTTTTTCCTCTTCTTCGACCGGCCGACAGTGGCGGGGCCACTAGTGGGCGGGCGCTGAACAGGATTGGTGGTCTTGCCCTTACCCTTGCTCTTCTTGTGGCCAACCAATTGCCAGCCCGCGAAGGAGTAGTCGTCTTCCCACTTGATCTCGAACGGGCTGACGATTGTAAGGACGGGACCAGTACTAGTGCTAGCCAGCGCTGAAGTCCCGTCCTTGGGGGATGATATAACCTCTGCAGCCGAGGCCACAGTGTCAACCATCTGTTTTGGTTTTGCGGCGGGAACAGCTTTCGCTGCCACCGTCGCAGTTGGGGTAGTGAAAGGGATAACGGTATCCATAAATGTTTTTACAAGACTTCATCCCTCTGGCTTCCCACCCTCCATGGAGCCCGCAACAGGGAACGTCATACCGGACGTTAGGATTACCAGAGGGATATAGGAACGCGGGGCTGGCTTACAGCACGACATCGGGCGCCCGCTTGGGTTAACGGCCTGAGCCGAGTTACCAACTCTAGCCGTCCACCCTCGCTTGCGCCCTCAGTATAGCCTTCACCAACCACGTCAACAGCCGAAATAAATTCCGACTGTTGATGTGGACCCTACGTCCCTAGCCCGTGGCCCTCTGACGGGACACGATGGCCATTTCCCCCGCTGCGGCTCACAGCGGGGGCTACCGTTTAGCGTGAAATCGGGACCAAAGAGGGCGTGTTGCCTCACGGTCACATTACCGCCAGCGCCGCTCGGCTCAACCCCCCGGGACTCCGTCATCCCCGCGTACGGTGCTCGACTGCGCAGGTCCTAGCGCAGGTGGTCAACTTCTCTTACCCGTGACTGTTTACTACGGGCCCAAACCCACCTGGCCACGAGGGGGCGTGGTGAAGAGATGTGTAAGTGAATGTGTGTGTGTGTGTGCGCGCATGTGTGTAACGTGTGGGTGTATGCGTGTGTAAAGTGCCTGTTATTTGTGTTTCGGCTAGAGGTTTTGGTTGCATCCATTTCTGAAGGAACTGGACCAAGAACGGGCGGCAACTTCGAGTAGGATAGTCCACCAGCCTTGCCTTAGGGATCTACACGACCTGCGCTACCCCTTAAACCATTCGCCACTCCCTGCACCGGACTCAGGTGCAGGGAGTAGAAGTCAGTGCAGTTCAGTGGAAATGGAAACGAATTGAACTGCACGGGCTTCCGCCCTTACGTTTACCTTTCGATTCACCTAAAACATCTTTTGCCACGCACTTCATACATTTACTCATCTCCTCCCAACTCTCATTCACGCTGCAATCCTTCATATCGCCCATCTCAATCATTTATCTACCACTCTATCTCTGAACTCTACTGCACATTCATTCTTCTCTAACATATGCCATTTCACTTTTGGGGTTAGCTGCTCCTTGGTCCTTTTCTAGCTCAGCCGAATTTTAAATTCGACCACCAGGAGTCTGTGCTGTGAGACTAAGTCTTCTCCCGGTACCACCTTACAATCTTTGACCCAGTTGATACGTTTACGCATTAGCAGAAAATAATCAATCTGGGTCATATGGTGGCCACTGTTGTAGGTTACGAGGTGTTGCGCTTTTTTTTGGAACCAAGTTTTAGCCACTACAAGATCAAAAGCGGCAGCCGCTTGGAGAATTGCTTCTCCAAGCCTTCATTGGGAATGTTTTCATCGTAAAGGAGGAGGGATAGGAGAAACGGGGTAAATGGACAGGATGTATGATGAGGAAGAAGGGGTTTGTTGGCGGGGTTACTGTAGTCACTGGAAGGACATAGGGTAATGACTACAGTAGCTCGGAGAGCCGGGAGCGCGTACCCGAAGCCCTGTCTTATGGTCGGACAGACCAATAGACAGAAGCACCCCCTGGCTTTGTGAACACAATGTAAGTATTCAACGGAAATCCTGCGCAAACGGAAAGTTTAAACATAGAATGGTTTCATAACAGTTTGTGGACTGGTGTGGGAGTGTGTTTCAAACATTGCACAGTCCGTAAAACGGTACGTGTAGCAGCATTTAATTTGGATGTTACGCTCGGCTTAAATCGGTGCCCGCCGACGGGAGACCAGTTTGTTTGACTAGTTACTTCACTGTCCAAGTTGTCTAAGACAAACACGAAATTGCTAAACTTGAAGTTCTCTTCGCAGGGTACCGGATTTTCACCACCAAGGACGTTATTTTAATTAAAGCTTTCGGCTCGAAAGTTTGGTGACAAATTTATTAAAACTTGCAGTTTGTCAGCAACATTTTGTTATTTTGTTTACCGCTCAGCGTTGATTTGCATAACTTTTGTAAGTGTCGTGAAATGTAATAACGTGAAGGTAAATAATTCTTGAATCAGTAATGTTTCATTACCCATTGAATTTATGGGTAATGAAACGATACTGATCCAGTACGTCTATATAATTTGAATAGTTCCGTCTATTTATTCAGGTAGATATCATCAGAGACCACAGCAACGCTTGCGCAGTATACCCTTCAAACAATGGAAGGATTTACCGAGCCAGGTCTGACGTCTCTGAGTAATAGAAGAATTTCGAGGCATTGAGAACCACCTGCATTTTTGAAGTTGATTAAAAGAGATGAATGGTAAAAAAGAATGTGAGTGACTAGCGTGACGAGAATATGATTTAATATTAACTGAAAAAGTAGGTAATATTAATAGGAATTAGCACCAGTATACGCAAAATATTAAATTACGCTATTTTAAAATTGACAGTGACTCTAGTAAAAAGCGAAGCTCTTTCTTATCTAGGAGGGATAGTGTAAGATTATAGTGAATTTATACCTATCTTGAAATGAAATGAAATAAAAAAGCATTTATTTTTATAATATACACACAACAGTAAGTATGACAATTTAACAATTTGTGATACAGTTAATAGTCAAAAGGTATATTATAAAATTGAGGTTACCATTCAGGCTTATGTTGGTTGAGGTATAAGCCTCAAACCAACCCTGATATTAGTTGGTAACCACAAGTGACGATCACAGAGAACAATATTCTTATATATACACAAAACATGTGAACATTCATACACTTTAAATATAGAATTACATTAAAAAAAATCTACCTAACAATAAGGGAAAAATTAAAAAAAATAATAACATCAAATACCTATCCGAAACGCTTGTCATAACATCTAGGCGAACCGGTTTTAAGGCAGTTTGTCTGCGCGACAAACTGCCTTAAAACCGGTATAGGTCTATACCTAGGATAGCAGGATGCAATTATGCGTAATTGCATCCTGCTTGCGCCCACAATGGCATCTCAATCGTCCGATTATGCAATTGCGAGCGACACGGTCGGCATCACTTAGCTACCGTGCTGCCCGAGAACGGCTGTTGGCGTCGCGCGACCAGAGTATACATTTTAACAATAACCATTAGAGGCCATGAGTACGAATACCTTAATAATATGACTACGGCGGCAAAACATAAAGACATACTTATTGTATTGATACGAGAACCTAACACACAATGGAAGCAAGCACGTCTGCGTTCGTAACCGTACAAAGAAGGGCGCACATACACGCACCTGTCACGACCGTCAGGCATGCTGCCCAGTGGTCATAAACAAAGCGTAAGTATTTTATACTGATGTTTGGTGTACCTATAATTTATTTGTACCAATTGCCCTAGTCGCATTTTTGTTCTTGTAAAAGATGTTTTTAAGATGAACTTTAAACTTATTTTTTGTACTCGGGGAACTTATTGGTGGAGGCAGGTCATTCCAAATGTGAGAAGCCGCATACTTTCGTTATAGCACCCTCTGAAGGCTGTGGTTTTGTACCGAGGGATGGACAGCGGTCTGGCGGTGGAGCGAGTGGAGTAGCCGTATTGATCCTGTCGCCAACTTAGTTTGTTATAAAGGTATTTAGGTTTACCTGTACTCAAAACTCCAAATAATAATGTTGCTAAATGAAGTTTACGCCGCGCTGACATTTTGAGTATCTCATTATTATTTAAATGAGGTGTGATATAATTTCTCCGGGGTATATCTAAGCAATATCGAACACACGCATTCTGTACACGCTGTATTAGATGTTGCGTCCTGGTCAAGATACAGGGACCATATACAGTATCACATTAATTAAGTTTCGACAGCACCATGCTATCTACAAGCCTCTTTTTCAGAGTAAGGCTGAGATAGCTTCTTACTCTGTAGATAATTTTGTTTTTTGAGTCTGTAGAAACAGTTTCTTACAACGCCATTGATGTGATCCTCAAAACGCAGCTTAGGGTCGATCAATAAATCAAGGTCACGTGCAGTTTGTACTTTTTGGATTTCATCACCCATTATTTCGATCTTTGGTTTAAAAAATGATATTACATTAATTGATGTTTGCTCCCCATAACCATAAATTTCGATTTATGCGCGTTAAGAATAAACGAATTACACTTGGACGTCGCGATTCTGTTGAGCTCCGTATTAATGGTCGCTACAGCGGTCCCAGTATTTTGCGGTTTAAATGGTAGATATAGTTGCGTATCATCGGCGTACAAGTGGTACAAGCAGTCTCTGAAGTAGGCTGTTATGTCGGCAGTGTATAAAACGAACAGGAGTGGTCCTAAAAGTGATCCATGGGGAACACCCCGAGGTACCGAACGTGGAGTCGACATCACCACTGATCCGTCACTTCTGCGTATTTCGACTTGTTGTAGCCTGCCTGTTAAATAGCTCTCAAACCATTTAATTGTATGCAACGCAAAACCGTAAAACGAAAGTTTGGAAAGCAACAGTGAAATATTTATACATTCGAATGCGCGTGAATAATCGAGCAGGGTTAGTACTGAACCCTCTCCTCGATCGCGAGCCTGAAGAATATTATCCACGACATCTGCTAAAGCTGTTGCTGTACCGCGTCCTCTTCTAAACCCAGACTGAAGGTCGGGTAGAATGCCGTTCTCTTCCAAGTAACTCATGACTTGAACATACACCACCCTCTCCAACACCTTGGACAGACAAGGAAGAATACTAATAGGGCGAAGGTCTTTATAATTTTGCGGATTATTATTTTTGGGAATTGGTCTGACAATAGCACTCCGCCATAACCTAGGAAATGAGTACGATGTGATGGATTTATTAACGATGTCTGTTGTGGCCGTAAGTGATTGTGGCAATGTCAACGAAAGCACCTCTTTAGAAATATCATCTATTCCGCGCGCGTTGGTATTAATATCTTTAATTATGTTAAGAACTATTTGGCTGTTTGTGGGTTGCAATGAAAAGGTTGCTGAACTATATCGGTTAAACTCGAAATATGAAAGTTGCGAGATACCGACGTTGGGTTATCTTGATAGTTTTGTTCATTTTCAACTCGGAACAGGTGTACGAAAATGGTTAGACATCAAAGCAGCAATGCGCCGACTTTGCAGACCTACCTGCTGACAATTTCAATAACGAACTTCGTCATATCGTCCCCCTAGTTCCTTCAAATTGTATTCTACGCTTATGAAATCGTACCATTATATTACTGTTACTGTATTGTAGCACTGTGAAGTGCTATTCCATTCTACAGACATTACTGTTTAAGTATTGTTTTGTAATTTAAAATACGGAGGGATTTTCTTTATACTATGTCCAACAGTCACGTGTACTGGGGCCTCGAGCACCGGGACGTTGTCTTACTTGATGTATTATGAGAAATGTTAACATTACAAATATTCACGAAATAATAAAAAATGACAATGACAATGTTTATGAACTAAAGAAATATACATATGCATTTCATAAAACTCTACGCTCTCTATATAATACACTACATACTAGTCTGAAGGCAGCGATAGCCGAGTGGATATACCAACAGACTGCCATGCAGAGGGTATCGGGTTCGAATCCACGGCGCGCACCAATGACTTTTCGTCAGTCGTTACAGAGCGTCAGTACCTTCTAAATAAACTGACCCTAGTCTAAACCATGGAATATCGCTATCCCTTCGGGTTGCGGAGGTCAGACAGGCAGGCGCTCTGTGGAAAAGCTAATATTCAGCCAAATCCGGTTAGACTAGTAAGCGGACCCCAGATTGAAAAATGGGATAACGCTAAGAGAAAGAAGACTAGTCTGAAAAGAACTGCGTTCATAGTTACTACAAAAGAGTCGTAATATATGTTATCTCTTTGATATTTAAAAAATAAAGAAAAGGGAATACTAAGTAACGCTCTTTAAAATATCTAATTTATTCAATATACCTTTGCCACCGCAAATTAAAACCAAACTAAAATGCGAATGACGCAACTGATCCCACGGATTAAGAAATTCACTAAGAGAAATAAGTTATGAACGTTTTCACCCAATCTCTTTGTTGGGAATATATTCATAAATTTCAAAGCCCCAGGCCTGTCTCTGGGCTGTTTTTTTGTGCTAATGAATAACGATTTTATAATTTGTCACAAGTATATGAAACTAATATTCGAATTAGGGATTAGTTTAAAGCCCTTCATACTTGATTTCTTAATTTCAATATCTATCTTCTACACATGAGAAAGACCTTCGCTCCTCTCACAATCTTCTTCTTCAGTGTCCCACTCATGCTTCAGACTTTGTAGGCTCTTCCTTCGTTGTTCAAGCTATCTTGCTATGGAATAGGCTCCTTCCTGAAATCAGAATGTCTACTAACTGGTTCGCATTCAAATTGAAAGTTCGAGAACTCCTTGCTGAGAGATTGAAGGAATCTGTACATTGTTTTCATCAGTTCTAGTTATATAATATATTATAATTATATATTTTGTATGTATTTATGGGGTATGTGTGTAGTTTATGCAATATGTATTATTATGTATGTAAATAGTAATATACTCATTTATTTATAATATAATATATTTATAATTTTATTCATAGTATAATATTCAATTTACTTATATTACATTTGATATATCTGTGATAATTATCTCTATATATAATGCACCTACCTTGCTTGTCTCTGCACCACCAAAAGGTCCGACTGGTAGATAACGCCTTACGGCATTAAGTCCACCTTATGTACTGTAACTGTATATTGTGCATGAAGTAATAAATAAATAAATAAATAAAGCTGGACACACACTGGGGAGGCTTGCGACGTATCGCATGTTAGGAACATACTTTGGAACGTGGTTATGGGTCGCTTCAAATTCATGGCGAAGCATATACTCACATGCAAAAGCTAGTCAGCGAAGACGCTCCACGATCAAAGCACTTTAGCACGAATAGAGTGATTATATGTAGGCGTTTATAAATCGCTAGTGTTGCGCTCATAATTATTCTTGGTCACTAATATAATATGTATAAGTACTACATATTGTATTGTATTGGGTCTGTTACTGAAATGAATTTTGAAATGTTCTTCCATTAATTTCTCAGAGATAGAGTATTGCAAACTTAACTTAATCTTCGTGGAGATGGGTAATATTTTAACACAGCAGAAAATCGCAGTATACGTGGCCTTAAGCTGGCAGGAAGATTTTCAATTTTCATTAAGAAAACGTTATGTATGTATTGAACGTGAAAAGTGGATATTTCCAACTATCCATCTTACTATGTTGCCCATCAGTCTGATTTCATTTTATTTACGGCTAGACTTTGCCCTCTGCTCCGGCAGCGTGAATTATACAACTAAACCTGCCTTAGGAATCACCCTATCTATTGACCAAACCCGTATAAAAATCCGTTGGTTAGTTTTTGAATTTATCGCGTCCACACAAACAGTCAGGAAGAAAAGGGGACTTCATTTTGTATACAATGGCGGTTACCAATATAAATATACCTGTAATCTGTATATTTAAAACTCTTGCGTTACTGAGTGACTGACAAACAACGCACAGCCAAAACTATTGGGCACAAGAAGCTGAAATTTGGCATGTATGTTTCTTGGTGACTAATAATGTATACGTTATAATTATAGTCGTGTTGCTTTGATCTGCATTACGCAAACGACAGCGTCGAGAGCATTACAAACTCGTTATAATTAACGTGGTCACTGTAAATCTTGCCGTGCTACCGCATGACTCTATTAATTTTAATTACCCCACATAATTTACATTCTTACCCCATTATAGAACACGAATTAAAGTCCAACAAGAAAATACCTACTATCACTATCAGTTAATGCCTGTTCTAGGAACTGTCTGCAGGCAAATTCGTAGAAATCTCTCGGAGCTGGAATAAGACGTACTTGTAAGTAACTTGTCAGAAATAATTGCTTGCCCCAGACTTTAGAGACAAACCCAAAGCCAAATGAACTTAAGGCCGAGAGTACGAGTAGGTTGTTTTTTAAGATTATTAGATTAACCGACGATATAGACGTACGAAATACAAATAAGTGAAATATGTTTGGGTGTATCAGGGGTTTCGTATTCAGGGTAATAATTACTTTATCTTAATTTATTGTGAAGTGAAATAGTAGTTATCTAATATTTTTATGACAATTCAGTAAAAGGTATTTTAATACAGGGTAATTGACCCATATAAAAACTACTAGCAACTTATCACACACTCTTGAATTATAATTAAAATATAAATCTTTAATATATTACTAAATATCCTTTTTTGGAATAATTGAGCTCTGTCCGCGAAAAACTCTATTAGTTTTCAGTTTCTCACCGGCAAAATGACAACTCATTTTAAGCTTCACAATTGGAAGAGCTTCTTCAGTATTAACAACCCTTTGTCTCGCAATCTTATTAGCCGTGTCACACCTTTGATTGTTATTTTAAATTTATTTACTACGTGTATCTTATTTACGATGTATTTAATTACAAAAGAATATTTTTCTAAATATACTACTACATTTTCTATGTTGTTCTACAGTACATATATCATGTTTGCATCGTGCAATTGCGACACGATAGCCAATCAAGACTGTGAGTCGATTTGGCCACACGTACTAGTATGCGATGCTTAGTTTCTCGCAAATAAACACGTATTATTACCTTCGTGACTGTAATTACACACTTATTAAGATTCACACCTTGTAATGTACAAATAGACTAATTAAATCACGAAATGGGCAGTAATCGGCCTAGCCAGTCTTATATGAATAGTAGCACCAAATTCACATGCGATCATTATATGATCGTATATAGGAATTTTGGAGGTTACATATTTGCGAAGCGGTAGGTACTTAAATAAATAAAATACTTCGTCTTTATATTAAAACATCCTTCTCATTGCTATAGTTTACATTGGAAACAGAATGTCGGGGTTTGAATTTAGTAGGTACCTATTTATAATTTCACAATTTTCTTGAGCGCTTGTAAACAATGAAGCCGACCACGGAATGTGTACACGAGGCGAGTTTAAACAACCAAGCTGTATTATATGCGTACAGTATTTAAGTCGGGTATTATTGCAAAAGTTGTTCCATAACCGTCAGTTAATAGTATTAAGGAAAATTTATGGGTATACTATTATGATAAATGAAATATTTAATAACCAGAGTGAAATATTACATCTGTAGAGAAAAGGTTTAAGTGCACATGTCATCACTGTTGCTATACCGTATAATGAGTTTTGAATCCGTGAGGCAAAAGCACTGAGTTTTGTCTTGAGCTTTGTTTGAATCCTTTCTTTTTTTTTAGAAAAGACAACACCTGCATTCGGAATAATTCCTGTGTCGCAGAAGAGTTCACAAACATTCAATTAAGAGCCACAGAAAACACCCCGAGTGCATACTAATATTAGGATTACACAAAGTCTATATGTATGTATATCCATATGGGGATCAAACCTATGACACGGTGTAGCTACAATACTGCAAGACGGTGGCTCAAACCATAAAACCCAGTTGCTATCGAGTAAGTGGAGACGTGCTGGATTTATAGAGTCCCATTTTCAACATAAGAGGGCTAACAACAAAACATCTCACAGAATATCGACATTAAGTAAAGTGCTTGCACTGTACTATTTCGTTCTGTGAGTAAGAGCGCCGGTGGTCACAATCTTGCTCTTTTTGCTCCCTCTTTCCTCCAGATCACCATTGATTTAGATGTGCTTACTTGACATTGCTTTTATAATACAAAGAGTACCCAAACATGTTTATTTCATATTATCAAGAGAGCGCCTGGGTAGTTTCTCACAGACAGAAATAATACGTAAAAAAATCGACGTCTGATCTTAAAGAATATTAACCGCCGCAGGATATTTAATTGTGCATGCATATGTGTGCAAACACGAATATGAGGGCATGTAATCAACAGTGCTTTACACTACCGTTGGAGCCGAAGTATTTATAAAAATTAATGTAAATCAGCATATTAAAACGGAAAATACGCTGAGCTGACGAATTTATCTTGTTTTTACTGAGAACCTTTTCAAATTGTATCACCTATACTGTCCACTACCCTTTTCAACCGTTTAATTAATTACAACTTTAACAGTCAGAAACAACATTCCACCATTGAACAAGTGCACGGAGTAAGTGAAAATATAAGAAAAGCTCTCGAAGATAAGGAGTACTGTTCCTCGGCTTTTCTAGATATCCAACTAGCATTTGACCGAGTCTGGCACAAGGGCCTACTTTATAAGATAAAAGCAAGCTTACCACACAGCAACTACCTGCTGCTGCATTCGTACCTGACAGAACGCTTATTCCAAATAAAGGAATGCGACGCAACATCCACATTCTACGAAATAAAAGCCGGCGTTCCTCAGAGTTCGGTATTGGGACCAGTATTTTACACGATACACACATCTGACTTGCCACAAACGGAAAATACTAGGACAGTCACATTTGCGGATAACACTGCAATTCTAGCAAGCAATAAATATGCTGCCCAAGCCTCAAGGACACCACTAGGGCACACTATCAGGGCAAGCGTTACCAAATCTGTCCAAGTTACTTTCTCTTTGCGAAAAGGTAATTGTCCACCAGTGCGCCTTGAAAACAGCACACTTTCGCATCAGGACAGCGTAAAATATCTTGGGTTACACCTTGACCGACGTCTAACGTGGCATAAACATATTAACACTAGAGTACACGCGTGGGCTACATATGTAACCCAGGGTGTAATATTGTCATATATTGGCGGAACTAGGATGATTGAGAGAGAGGAGATTGCGCTGTGGCATACACAGCGCAATCGTCTTGTGTATTCCTCGATTGGTTCTCCCCGCTCTTACTAGTAGAATGCCTATTACATCGGCATAAGAACGTGCGCAAAAATCGTCCTAGAAGTTGGTGGGCTACACCTGTGCCCCGCGGGTGCGTTGAAGGAAAATAAGTGCCTAGTGCACAAGTGGTAAATATTGTATCAGTCAGGTCAGTAACATGTCAGATATAATCGGTCTCATAATAATATACATACATACATACATAGACTCACGCCTGTTTCCCGGAGGGGTAGGCAGAGACTACGGAACGCCATTTGCAACGATCCTGACATACCTCACTTGCTTCATAATAATATAAAAAATGAATAATCTAAAAATAAAAGTGATCTGACGTCAATATCTCTAAAAAGTGGAATTCTATCTAGCAAGATCGTGTCCCAATTGAGCGTCGTATTTCCCACCAAATATAGGTACCAAGAGTTATCAAACTGAAAGGCAGGCTACTATAGGATTATCCAAACATCCCCAGTGACAAAATATGCCTATTCGGGTAGGAGTTGGTTGGCATTTATCCTGCAGCACACGCAAGCAATGCAGCAAATGTATGAGGCGCATTTGTTGTGAACATCAGGAAGGTGTGTGTCCTGATTGCAACAGAACAGTCTATTGCGAATTATTTAATTATGTGATTAATACCATTATTATGGCGTAAAACTTTAAGGTAAATATTACGTTCCTAAATGAAAGTAAGACTATGGCATCTCAAGCCTGTCAAATATTGATGATTTTTAAGTAGTTTTAGTTTATGTTTGATATTATAATTAAGAAGCCAAGTTTTTATCAATTTATGTTCCATTATGATTATTATAAAGATATCTATAAATTAAACAATGAGTTTTATTAATTTGTTTACTTCTTCATAAAATTAATTGATCTACAAATGGACTACACCTAGCCCGCGCGTGCACTCAAGGAGTATAAATGGGTGCGTGCACTCTAGTGTTATAACTAAGAGAGATGAGCTGAAAATCAGATATAACAACCTTCTGTGGCTCTTAGGAAGAAACAGCAAGCTTGCCCTAAATAACAAAGTCTTGATTTACAAAGCAAACCTAATACCTGTGTGGTTGCGTGGCATCCAATGGTAGGGAAGTGCGAGTAACTCAAATATATCAATTTTGCAACGAATGCAGAACATGATACTACGCACAATAGCCAATTTTCCTTGGTATGTCACAAATATGGAAACCCATGACCATCTACAGCTGAACACCATCAAAGAAGAGATATCTGAAATGTCTGCAAGATACCACAAGTGACTTTAAGTCCATCCTAACCCATTGGCGTTAATCTAACTTACTTGTAGCTACCAGAAACGATTAAACGGAAGAACGTTTTCACATATTAGTAAGGGGTAGACATTCTCACTGAAGAATGCACTCTGCATAACAAGGAACCCTCAAAACATCCGCTAAAAGCTTAAGCTGATTGCAGACAAAACATACAAAAAAAAATAACAGTAATTTAAATTGTAATTAATTATACGGTAATGTGCAACCCTTATTCTCTGACTTTTGTAGCTTCTACTAGCATTTAAACCATTTTCTGTATTTTGCGTGGACATGGGCGGATTGTAAGATTAGCACTAGATTAGCTGAACCTAACCGGCCGTTCTCAGCAAATCAGAATTTGTCTGTTTTCTTTACAGAGATGCATGTACCAGTGTAATGAATACGTTTATATTAAGGGGCATTAAGAAAAGTCTCGGATCCCTCTTAACGTGAACAGTGTCCGTCGGATGTGTCGTATTGAGAACAGGCCTTAAGACTGCAATACAAAAACGAATAATTTATTTGCCTGCATATCGATTTTACATGAGGTATAACATATTGGTTCAAAAGACTATTGGTTCAAATCTTTTCTTGGATGTATAAATGTACTTAACGTGTCGCGAAGGAGTTATCGATAAAGAAACAAGGAATATCTGGACGTTTCAAGTCAGGGCTAGAAACGATAAGTTAAGGATCAAACAAACTGTTATCTTGCGTAGAAATTGAACCCACAACACTCGGTTCAGGACATTTCTAAACATAGTTAACAGTTATGAACCGTGAGACAAACGCTAAAAGCACTACGCTTTACGTGCAACTGTCCAACTTTAAAACCACAATACGTCATATTAATAACAGTCAGAGAACTTCAGCGGCCAACAATATCGGCGTAGCATACGCTAAATATGAACTCATCACTAACTATCTGAGTGTGAAATGAGCTGTAGCAATTTACAAGCAATATGCATTAACATAATTATTAAAACCACAACCAAATGCGGTTGACGGATGAAAAGTAATTTAAAACTGGAAATTCGTTATTTTAGTCCGGCGTTCAGCTTTGGCAGCAAATTATACGATATTTTGGTGGGTAACTAGATAGTGAAATAAATTTAATAATTTAGTAATTGGGTGACAGTTCAGCAGAAGGATTTTTGTATCTGTGATATATGGTACACTGGGAATGGCACTGAACCTGCTCAGTAAAAAAAAACAGATCTTTTCTATTTCCGTCATTTACTTCACTTGAGAACAAGATCTTTTGTACATAGTGAAGTTAAAATACAACATGTTATCTAATATGATTTGCACAAATCGAAAACACTTTATGCGGACAGATTTTTTAATAAATTTTTTTATGGTTTACATGCCTTTTATCACGATATATTATCTTATCAGCATGGCTTGTATTTGATTTCATCAGCTATGTCTTTAAACTACCGTTCAAATAAACGCTAACGTGGCAGTATCGATGGATCTTTCACGCAGGAACTGCTTTCGCAATTATGTATCTTCTACAGTGGATTAGATACGCTACCTTTTTGTCACGATAGCTGACATTCACGTGCGTAGAGCTAGAAGTGTGCGTGCTAGAAGCTTGTCTAGTCCTCTGACTATTTTAAGACTAGATGTTGTTACTTTTAAAGAAATAAACTATTTAAACGTTTGGTTTAAATGTGTAAATATTTCTACCACGCGGTGAATTCGGTAAGGTACTTATAATTTACAATAGACTGTATTTATTTAGGTTGAAATTCTTATTCTACCTTAGGTTTTTAGGGTAAGAGGTCTTACCTAAGGTGCAGTTTGCATTAATACTGCAGTTAATGAAGTCACGGGCTATACACCTAGTTTTTTAGTCTATGGACGTGAATTAGTTCCATGCGGCTCACACTATGTCGACACGGACGCTGATGATATAGTATACATACCTAGGGACGATTACGCAGAAAACATAGGTCACTTATCAGGCATATTTGACAAAGTTCAGGCACTCCTCATTCATGCTCATGCTAGGAATTCCCAAACTTATAATTTGCGCCGTAAACCAGCTGAGTTTGATGTGGGAGACACTTTGTGGAAAAGGACTTTTTATCAGATCGACAAGGATAAGTCCTTCTGTAAGAAACTAGCCCCTAAATCGTGAATTGCACAGTGATTAATAAAAAGTCGCCTCTCGGTTACGAGTTGTCGGACGCGTCTGGAAATTCTATTGGGTTTTGGCACATAAAGGACTTAAATCTTATACACTATGGTGCCTAAGTATTTGTTACAAACCGTATAAGACTTTCCCTTCTTTTTTTCTATATGCCGTCTTAGCTTGGACAGTAGCGGACTCGTAGACCTAACGCAGCTAGTCGGAGTTTTCATGTTAGTCACGCAAAATCCTCTCCTAAGGCGGGCGGTATTATATCGTATGTCCGGTACTTACCGCGTTTGCGTCACAGTACCGTCCATACGCTCGGCCAATCAGAGAAGGCCATCGTCCGCACTTGCGAAGCCTGCCCAAATATGGTCATGAACGGACTCCAACGCTGATGGAGGGCCCGGTATATAAAGGGGCCGACAGAGAGGCCGGCACCGCTACTCTTACGTCGCTTCTACTACATACCTACTGACCCTACGTCTTACGTGTATCCTGAACCCAGTAGCTGGGTTCCAGGTTTACCTTGGAAGCTCCGGGCTACGCTACCTAGACCGCTACACTTCCACAGCTCAAAACACAGTGTCTATAAAAAAGTAACATTGAAATGGTCATTCTCATTACTAATAACTTGTGAGCGAATACAATTCGGCAAAACCGGTAGCAAAACAAGAACAAATAGTCGTTAATGGTCGTAGGACACAATGATCGCGATCGAAAATGCAACCTTATACATTTTGACGTAAGGTCGATACTCGAATGTGATAGAACAACGTTATAAAAATAATATTCAAAGAACTTACAAATTTGCACCTTGTCATCGCACAGTGATATACGGAAAACACAAGTAGCACAATGTAGTATGCGGTTCTCAAAGTGTAGCATTATAAAACTGTTTATAATAAAATAAACTGTGTAGAAACATTTTGGTAACTTATGATTTTTGTTTGAATGGTGAAAACCAGAACTAATTACACTATTTTCGCAAGGTCTTTTTCGGATTTCACTAATATAACTGGTGACGTATCCAATTTCCTGGCGTATATTCTTGCTTGTTTCACCCATACATATCGAAAATCCACTTCACGCGCAGCCTTCTTAGTCTTGGATAGTAATATCTTGTTTTTTGTGGTTAGGTGGTCATTTATAAACACGCGTTGATTGCCGGAAAGTTCAATATGGCTGCATGTCAATGGAGAGGCCTTGGACTTGTTTCCGGCAGCAGCTATGAAATCTTCTTTCACGTATCTGTTCAAGAAGCTAAGTATAATAGGTTTTATGTGATCTTTCTCGCGCGTGGGAACTCTGGTGATCAAGTTTATTTGAGTTTTAGTGATGGGATAATTAATTTTATCACCAATCTTGGCTATGACGTCAAATAGATTTTCGTTATGTGATTGAGGTACTTCTTTAACTTCCACATTATTCAGCCGTGACCATTGTTCACTGCTATCAGATTCCTCTTCTATCTTATCCAGACGAGCGTGAAGTAGATCGACCTGTTTTTGCACCTTTTCAAGCTGAACAACTCGCTGTTCCATAGCATTGATCTTAGTGCTGAACTCTTTGACCATGTCGTTAAATTGTGCGTTTAAGGATGTCTTCAATTCAGCGAATTCACTTCGCTAGTATTTACACATTCAATGTATACACACATAACTAATGACAAGCTTCCACAGATGTTTAAACAAGAAACAAAAATAAATCCTACACCAAACTAATACACAAAATATAAAGAAATAGCACAATTGAGAATAAAAAAAATAAAAAGATTTTTAACCAAAAAGAACAAAATACTACAAAAAGAAAACACACGACACAAAAAAAAAATAACAGTTTTGCTACAATTTGAGTTGACCGCTACTCACTATCAAAAAATGGTTTGGCCAATAGCCTTCCTACTGTTCTTGCACTGGTGCAAAACAGGTCAAAGTCCTGATTACTGGCCAATTGGCAAAATGATTTTGACACCCGGTAGAAGAAAGCATTACGCCTATAGTTCGTGTGTGCAAAGGGCACACTGAGAATAGGTCGTCGCCTGAAACCAATTTGATTTGTCCGTGTTGTTGGTGGGTCATCTTGCCATGAGTATGACCGACCAACAACACGACACTGGCCTGAACACTAAGAGCTGCAGTCTCCCACGCTGTTCCCTCCGGTGGTGTGCAGGGCAGGTTGCTTGAAGGGCTGCGCGTAGCGGGCAGATCCTCGCAGGCCGTTGGTTCAGCTGGCAGGCGCCGGCGGTCTGAGTGCGATGAGCAGGGCAGGGCCAGACTCTTCGGCAGAGGTGACACCGAGGACGATGCAGGGAAGTGTAGCGGTCTAGGTAGCGTAGCCCGGAGCTTCCAAGGTAAACCTGGAACCCAGCTGCTGGGTTCAGGATACACGTATGACGTAGGGTCAGTAGGTACGCGTAGGTATGTAGTAGAAGCGACGTTAGAGTAGCAGTGCCGGCCTCTCTGTCGGCCCCTTTATATACCGGGCCCTCCATCAGCGTTGGAGTCCGTTCATGACCATATTTGGTCAGGCTTCGCGAGCGCGGACGATGGCCTTCTCTGATTGGCCGAGCGTATGGACGGTACTGTGACGCAAACGCGGTAAGTACCGGACATACGTTACAAACTTCAGTATTCAAAAAAGGAGACAAATCGAACGTTTAGAATTATAGACCCATATCCAAGATATGTCTACTTTCAAAAGTTCTTGAACAAATAGTGTACTCCGATGTTTATGAGGCAGTTAAGTGCAATTCAGGTAATGAACAACACGGTTTTCTTAAGAAACGATCTGCTACATCCAATCTTATCTTATTACATGAGTTTATATCGCAAGGCATGGAAAATCGTGCTCAAGTTGACGTAATATATACGGACTATAAAAAATGTTTTGACCGCATCAACCACCGTGTACTATTATTGCATAAATTACTTGTAGCCAAAATTCATGGCGATTTGTACAGATGGTTCTGGTCTTATTTAGACAATAGGACACAAGCAGTGGTACTTCAGGGTTACGCCTCTCCCTCCCGTGGGATCTCCACCTTGTCGTGGTGGGGGGGCTCAGTAACCGTGGATTGGTCACCCGCGGTGAAGCTAAGAGGAATTAAGGAGAGGACGCTCCGCGTGGGCTAGACGGAGGCCTGCGCAGGATGCGTCCAATGGTGCGGGTGCGAGGGACAGTTGCTTTGTCCCTCGCAGTCGGGCGCGGTCGCGGGAGGAGACGCGTGTCGGTGTTGCGTTGCCGCGCGCCCTATCTGCCGCGACCAAATGGGGGCGCACCATCGTTGCGTCGCGGTGGGGCCGCAGAGGAAGAGGAGATGCGGTGTTACGTTGCCGTCCTCCCTATCCTCTGCGGCCTCTGGGTGTTTTGGCGGCGGGGCCCAACACCTTCATCCGCCACCAAGGGGGTTTTGTTCGGGGCCCGCCTGACCATCTGGCGGGCCAATGCCCGTCGGGGAGTGGCGAGGAATGCTTATGCGGTACCCTACCCTCCAACACACGGGTACATGAAGAACACGGGTTGGTTTTTAGTCAGTAAGAGTCTGACAGTCCCCTTCGCCCTTCCCCCCCCAGGGCGGAGAGACTCCATGATGATTTTCCAACCCGACACCAAAAAAAAAAAAGTGTTACGCCTCTGGATGGATTTCTGTTCCCTCAGCAGTCCCCCAAGGCTCAATTTTGGGGCCTCTTTTGTTTGTTTTATTTATTTCTGACATCACTAGCTGCTTTGAACACTCTTATATCTTGTTATACGCCGACGACATGAAGATACATAAAGTGGTAAAAAGTTTATTGGACACTCGTAAGCTACAGGAAGACTTAAATAGGTTTCAAGAATATTGCATCCTTAAATAAACTGCAACTTAATGTCTCTAAGTGCGACCATATTTCTTTTACACGTCTGAAAACATTTATTGGAACAGGATATATGCTTAACAATAAGACAATAACTAAAGTTGACAGTATTAGAGAACTCGGTGTTATAATGGATAGCAAGTTGTCATTTGACAAGCATATTGAAAATATCGTGAACAAGGCATCTGAGGCCCTAGGATTTATAATGAGAGCATCTGCTTCTTTAAGATCTCTTAAAACTATTAAAAATATTATACTGCTCGATTGTGCGCAGTCATTTAGATTATGCATCACCGGTCTGGAACCCTCAATATGAGATTTATAAGTCCCGTATCGAGGGTGTTCAGGAAAAATTCATTCGGTACTTAGATTTTAAGGCACAGCAATACTCTAGTGACTCTATTCATCGCTGCAAGAGGTACCATTTTCTACCTTTAGATTGTAGGCGTAACATAAGCGACATATGTTACTTAATTAATATCGCGAATGGCTCAATAGATTGTCCCGAACTCGTAGCAAATATAGGATTACGCACAAATCAAATTGGTTTCAGGCGACGACCTATTCTCAGTGTGCCCTTTGCACACACGAACTATAGGCGTAATGCTTTCTTCTACCGGGTGTCAAAATCATTTTTCAATTGCCCAGTAATCAGGACTTTGACCTGTTTTGCACCAGTGCAAGAACAGTAGGAAGGCTCGTGGCCAAACCATTTTTTGATAGTGAGTAGCGGTCAACACAAATTGTAGCAAAACTGTTATTTTTTTTTGTGTCGTTTGTTTTCTTTTTGTAGTATTTTGTTCTTTTTGGTTTAAATCTTTTTATTTTTTTTATTCTCAGTTGTGCTATTTCTTTATATTTTGTGTATTAGTTTGGTGTAGGATTTATTTTTGTTTCTTGTTTAAACATCTGTGGAAGCTTGTCATTAGTTATGTGTGTATACATTGAATGTGTAAATACTATTGTAAATATTAGTCTGTAAGCTTTCTTAATATAAAATAAATAAATAAAATAAAACAGATTTTGTGTAATTTGAAACCATAAAGAGAATTAAATATTTTAAAGTTATATCGACGAGATTTTTGGGATTTTTCTCTAAGAACTTAAGACTTCTTGGAGTCTTTGAGGCTACAAAAGCAAACGTATTAAAACCTAATACTAACCAGTTGCCTTATACTGTTAAGTCATGAATGGCATCTGTTATTTTACATCATAAATCGAAGACGAGAATGATACGCAAATCATTTTAATCGAGATAATTTTGATTTTGTTGTTATTGTTGCTGTATACTGTGATGAAAGAAGTCGGTGTGCCACTATCTTAAACAATAATATTCAGTAATATTTTCTTGGGTTTACGCGAATGTTACAAATTGAAATTAAACTACAGTTTACGGATTTTATCGCGTTATATTGGTTTCACTGGTTATTTGTTATTACATTTAAACCGAAAGATCTAGAAACTACATTTTTATTACTAGCCGACGTTTCGAATTCTTTACAAGATTAGTGTTCACGGCAGACTGAGGTGATATTTGTCTTTGTCTTGAATTTATAAGTTATCTCAAAGTACCTGAACATTTTTCAACTATTGGTATTACTATCTACGCAGAATGTGCTCACTGTGTCTTGATGTCTTCTGGTGACTTTGTCCTTCTTGGGTTTTATTAGCCTGATAACAGGGTCCCAAGCTGGAGGAACATTCCAACCATCTTCCCTATTGAAATTAGGATGTTTTTTAATTTCAATAGCTTCACGTATCATTCTTGGAATAAAGCGTGGAATAATTTCAATAGCTTCACGTATCATTCTTGGAATAAAAGTATCTGTGGTTTATCAAATCGCAGGTAATGGTTGGTTCCTTGTTCTACATGTTCACACACAGCAGAACAAGGAACCAACCATTACCTGCGATTTGATAAACCACAGATACTCGCAAAAGAACACCGCTTTATTCCAAGAATGATACGTGAAGCTATTGAAATTAAAAAACATCCTAATTTCAATAGGGAAGATGGTTGGAATGTTCCTCCAGCTTGGGACCCTGTTATCAGGCTAATAAAACCCAAGAAGGACAAAGTCACCAGAAGACATCAAGACATAGTGAGCACATTATGCGTAGATAGTAACACCAATAGTTGAAAAATGTTCAGGTACTTTGAGATAACTTATAAATTCAAGACAAAGACAAATATCACCTCAGTCTGCCGTGAACACGAATCCTGTAAAGAATTCGAAACGTCGGCTAGTAATAAAAATGTAGTTTCTAGATCTTTCGGTTTAAATGTAATAACAAATAACCAGTGAAACCAATATAACGCGATAAAATCCGTAAACTGTAGTTTAATTTCAATAATATTCAGAACACAACACACATACCTGTAATATTTACGTCAGTAAAGTTTAACTACTGCTTTATTTGTTTTGTCTGCGTTTTAAACCTGAATGTTTGGGTTACACGATTGTTTGAAATCACACCGTTATGGCAGTCCGGATGTTTTGGCATGCGGAATGATCTTAGAAACCATGAAACAGCTCTGATACTGAATGGGAAAACATAATACCAAATAGTTTATATGGTGTGTATTTACAGACTAGTGTAGGATGGTCATGATTCGCCGTGATAAATTAGGTCGCTATATTTGTGGTACACACATCGACTAGCCAAGCTGGACAGTTGCAGTGGTTTTTACTTCCTTCACCATAGCCATAGCTAGCTTGACGTGTTGTTGTGTGGAGGAATGTCTCTGCCTATCTACACAGCAACTTGTCAAGATACTACGCGCCATAAATTTTATAATACGAGAAAATAATTTCTTTTGAATTAACTTATTCTTATTTTCTTGTAATAGTAAAGTCACCAGTAAGTTGGGGATATGTGATATATTCTTGTAAGCAGCGATAGCCGCGTGGAGAGACCGACAGACTGCTACGCAGAGGGTCTCGGGTTCGAATCCACGGCACGCACCAATGACTTTTCGAAGTTAAGTGCGTATTAAATTGTTAATTACCTTGCTTGCCACGTGACTTGAAGAGAACGTTAAACTTCGGTCCCGGAGTCATGAACATCTTTGATAGTTGTTACTATCAAAGACTCTCAAATAAACTGATACTGGTCTGACTAACTGAGACCATGGAATATCGCTAAACCTTTGGCTTGTGGATGTCAGACGGCAGTTGCTCTGTGGAACAGCTGATATTGTGTCAAATCTGGTTAGACCAGTAAGGGGACCCCGGGCTCCAAGGCGTTTAAGACTCGGATGCAACCGGGATAACGCTAGGACGATGGTGATTAGAGACTTGTTGTTCGCAGTTTTACCCGTGGAATTTTTCTTTGCCGACAACAGAGACCACTATAGACTCAAGCTAAATGTTTCAGAATATAGCCTATATTGCCTTCAAACTTCCATATGTTTAAGTGAAAAACCTTTGAAAATCGGTTCAACTGTAACAAAAAATACCTCATACACGAAAAACAGAAATACAGAGACAGATAAACATTAAAAAGAAGGCAATGTTGTTTATTTTTGTCCTGGTACCGTGTTTTTAAATTCATACGAATCGGAAAGAAGGGTCCACCCTTCTTTCCGATTCGTATGAATTTCGGATTGGGCCCTTCTTTCCGACCCGTATGAATTTCGGGCAATCCCTTCTCAGTGGACCCCGACGGTCCCCAAGGCCAATACGTGCCAATTTCAGCTTTTTGTGCCCAACAGTTTTAGCTGTGCCTTGTTGGCCAGTCAGTACAGATTTATACTTTTAAAGCTTTTCATCATCTTAGCGTTGTCCCGACTGCGATCCAAAGTCTTCGCATTGAATGCCAGGGTCCGCCAAATGAAAGCGTTATCCGGTGACATCCAAGAGGTTCGCCTTGGAGATCGGAGCTAGCTTTCTTGTCTAACAAGATACACGAAAGCAATGTTTGTTTATCCATAGTTAGTTCTGCTTAGGCTTAAGTACTTATGCTAGTGATTGGTGAGTTAGTTAACACAGGGATTTCACAATAAGGTTATATACCTATTAAAATTATTACAAAACGTTCATTGCACTGAAAGTTCTTTGCTGAATAATTCATAACACTATTTTATTTAAACTCGGTTCATCGTAATGTCTAGATAGCTCTTTGTAAAACTACATCAATAGAACTATTTTATAATTAAAATTCTATTGCAAGAGGTGCTAATGTTAATTAAAAGAACTCCAAGAAATGATTTTTATTAAATTCTACGAACAAACGAGATTAGTTTTAAAATATATTTTACTTGTTCCATTATTATTTTCATTTTTTGATGTATATTTATACGTTATAATAAAAACCGTTGTTTGTGTAGCTGACAGCTTCATGTTTTGGTTTATTGTTATTTTAAGACATTTCATAACATCACATGCCAACGCGTTAGTGTTCCCAATGATTTATTTTTATGTCGACTATAACTTCGTTTAAGCAGCTATGAGAAAACAATATGGAATACCGTTTGCAGGAGTTTAATACCGTAAATGTTGGTCTATGATTTTTGTCTGTGCAGTTGGTCTATGGTAGCTGCGTTATTTTTTTTTTTTGATTCTGCCACATTCATACAACACCATCTAGTCCCAAACTAAGCAGAGCTTGTACTATTGGAACTAGAGAATGGATAAACATACATAGGTATCTACTTTTTTTTGTAAATACATGCATATACATAATTATAAACACATAAATGTTTGACTTGAGCAGGAATCGAACCCGCAACCTTTGGCGTGGCAGTCGTTTACACTACCGCTGCGCCAACCGGTCGTCATCGTATTTCTAGTGTAACTAATATTTACACAGTGGATATCAGTACAGTACCTGCACAGATGTCGCAAAGGCGTATATTATGTAGTTTGCCTCATCGTAGATTAAGTCTTCACACTAGAAATTTTATCCTATGACGGTTGTTCATGACAATGGATGGCCGTAGTTTTATTTCAATGCCCGAATATATGAGTGCTAACCAACTGCGCCTGAGCGTAGTTGAATAACGTCCCTTTTATTATTTAATCAATAATGTAAAGTCTGTTAATAAACAGTGTCACTGTTACAAAGCCAGTCCAAAATTATGATAATTAACTTGGATGGTCGAAATGATGATATTTGACTCGGATTCGCCGAAAATGCATAACCATTTAAGTTAGTATCTTTGTCTTAAAATAAGAAAACCCTTCAATAATAATGGCATTATTATGCTGATAGCAGATTTTCAGGGATCCGTAGTCAAACAAAAAGGTTTTCGCTTTTGTAGTTTCGTTGTTTTCGATCGACTTCGTGGTAACAGTACCGTCATTTCGTAGCGTGTTAGACTATAAAACTTTGTTAGTTAGAAGGATTTGAATGTGTAATGTTTTTCCTGTGTTGTATATTAGACTAATTCTTAATAAAGCGGCGATAGCCTAGTAGATATACCTACAGACTGCCAAGCAGAGGGTATCGGTATCGAATCCACGGCGCGCACCACTGACTTTACGAAGTAAAGTGCGTATTAAGTTGTCAATTATCCCTTGCCACGTGCCTCGGAGAGAACGTTAAACTGTCAGTCCCGGCTGTCATTAATATCTTTGATCGTTGTTAGTGGGAGTCAGTAACCTCAAATAAACTGATACCGGTCTAAATCATGGAATATCGCTATCCTTTTACTATGCGGAGGTCATACGCCAGTCGCTCTGTGGAAAAGCTGATATTCTGTCAAATCTGGATAGACTAATAAAGCGGACTCTGACTCCCGGGCTCCGAGCCGTGTATGTCTCGGATGCAACCGGGATAAAGCTAGGACGATGATGATAAGAGACTAGTTGTTCGCGGTTTCACCTGTGGAATTTTTATTTGCCGACAACAGAACCCACCAAAGACTCAAGCTAAATGTTTCAAAATATGGCATTTCAAACTTCCATATGTTTTAGTAAAAATCTTTGAAAATCGGTTCAACGATACCAAAGATTACCTTAAACACGACAAACAGAAATAAAGAAACAGATAAACATTAAAAAGAAGGCAATGTTTATTGTTGTCCTATCATGTAAAGAACTACAGGCACTACAAGATGCTTAGTTATTTCGAAATCATATTATTGATGCTTCACACATGTCATGCTTGGATATTCTTCGTCGGATAGAAAAAAAAGGGTTATGACTTTACAAAGTTTAATTCATTCTGACCAACTGACATTTTGCGCTAATAACATATTACACGTCTTTAAAACAATTTGAATTTGATCCTTTTTATAAGCATTTTGTATCAAATTATACAAAGTGTTGAAGTTAATTAAAAACTATAAAAGAACCCACACCTGGTATGATGAACGATTGAGGAAATATTATTTTATATAAACATTCTATATAGAACCCATTTTATTGTATCAAAGAACACTGGTATGAAATTTCCTGCAGACAGCAACGTCGTGAAAGCACATATTTCAATTACGTCCGACAAAACTTTCTACAAGCTCTATAACAATTTCGCCAAGAATACGGGAACTATTTGAAAAGACTAGCATCTGATAGATATTCGATTTCTTCGTTTTGTCAGCAATATTCAAATTGGATCTGTGGCGGAAATATTGCCCCGTAGCCTATATGCAAATTCTATTTGAAATGCGAAAGTTTCCACAAGAGCGTCTAACCTTCAATCGCGAAAGCAACCAGTTTCTATAAGATTAGTCGTGAGATGCTCCTTCAGGAGTCAATATTGGGCGTTGCAGACGGGGACGGTTTAAACATACATATAAAAATCCGCTCAGTAGTGTTACCTTGTATGGCTTTTATGTTGGTCGCGTCCCCGCAATTTTATTTTAAGGAATGAAATGTACGAGACAGGGCTCGCGTTTTAGTAGTTGTATACAAGCAAGTGCATGTTTCTACTTTATACAAGGCTTACATTGCTGTGAATGTTTCCTGTATTCTCTTCTTTGGTATGTGGACTATTTAAATTCAACGAAATGTTTACACTGATAGACAGTTATTAAAGTGTACGTGTACCATAATGAAATGTGCGAAGTCTTTTTGTTGCTTTCCATTTTAATACCCGTGACAGAACGTCCAGTGTCGAATAGTAGGCAAGGACGGTAATATAAATGTAGGGAGATTGACGCCAACCTTGAGCAAATCAATAAGACACCCATTTTCAGAACCAAGTTACAAACTAGTACCTACTTGCCCTATTATAGTCATCGATTGATAGTAAGTCGACTTGATAAATGGTGGTGAACAGACCTACCAATAGAATACCATGGTTAAACATGTCCAAACCGTTGCCTAGCATCTTCCAAACCGAAATGAAGAGCATAATAAAGCAAAAAAGATGATGATGAAACTACAACTTTACGTGGATCTTCTATAATACTAAAGTATTCTCTTAAGTTGCCTATTTGTATTTAAACTAACTAGCCGTAATCCAAGTCCTTTAGTTATTTCTATTTACACTTATTTTATTTGTGACAGGGTTCCATTACATGAAGCAGCATAAAATGAAATATCTGTTGGAATCGACATCACAAATTTTACCTTTGAAAAATACTCAGCTACTATGAATGCAGATGTATTTTAAAATTGACATGGTGGGAAAAGTACGTATTTACGCAAATGTAATGTTTAATCACACGCGTATTCAAAAGGAGGTTGTTGCCTTAAATTTGATTAATTAGTGCCTCGTTTGGAAGACATTGATAACAGGTACATTATGATGCAACTCCCATAGCATTTGTTATTCAATTCTGTAGATCGATAGGAGCCTTTTAAATTCTATATTACTTCAAAAGAAAATCCTTTTCACAAATCGCAGTAGTATGTACTCCGTTCGTACATCGAAAATGAGTTATAATCTCCATACACCTCAGCGTAATATATGAGATATTTTTGTAAATTTTATTTACATTTAACTGCATAAGAATTACGTGCTTATGCGCGAAAGCTTTTAAAACAAATGTTCAAACAAAATAGCACATTCATTTAAATTGCGCAATATTATCTTTACAGAGTACAGATTCTTTGTAATACGCGTGTACAATTAGCATGATCCTGCAGCCGCAGTCGGATAACGAAGGACGACGCCGCTCTTCACATGCATCTTGACTTCTCACCTTTGTGAGAAAACCAGTCTAACCCACAAAAAATGCAAAAACATATTCTACTTTGCTAATCTAGGTTTAAAGACGAAATTCCTCTGACATAGAAAATATCTAGGGATGATTTTTGCGGGTGATATATTTTGTAGATGTTGCACTTCCCTACCTCACGATAGTGGATATAGTTGAGAGCCCTCGAGCTTCAAGTAGGTAAACATACCGCAACTCCGTCTGTCAAAGGCATTCAGATTGCTTTCGAATTTTTATAATGATAGAATTCTTGTTTATTCAGCCGTGGGTTTATTTTCGGTTAATTTATCTCCCGCAGAGAAAACAAATAATAAATGAAGATACTTTTTTCTTCTCGTAATGATACCTCAAACTCTCTTTAATCTTCTTTTTCCCCTCATTATTTCTTTAATAAAGCTCTCGCTAATGTGCAAAATATACCTACGCATTTATATTGTAGCTACATTTAAATATTACATAGGTATCCACTTTGTTTAAATTGAGTCTATTATTCTCTACCTTGCGAAAAGATTGCGAGAGCTGTAATATCCAATGACATTTAATAATCATTGTAACCGACATAAGGAGCTCCTATAATATAAAAATATCCATTGCGCCCACATGTCAATTGCCAGTACCATCGTCACTTGTCTTGTCACTGTCATGACAAATTCAAACAATTGTTTGTAAAACACATTTTAGTTGTACTACAGTGCTATACAAGTGCATTTCGAGCATTCGAGTTCACTTGTATGCGAATTCTTAGCATCGGCATGTTGCACCATCCATGTGTCATGTTGTTCGAGTTTTGAATATTTACAGGCGTTTGCCTGTGAATAGTCATAAAATAATAAAACCTACAGTATTATCAACCAAGCAATGGTTGTGAAAATACGCTATTTTATAGTTGTGGCAAATGATGGTAATAAAGCTAATCAACAATCGTTAATAGAGTTTCAATTTCATTAGAAATATGCAATTTATATATACTAAGTATAAAACTAGGTAAAGTAGTCTCTTTTTTTCATCTAGGCCACAAAGTGACGCTAATGAACGTCAAAATTTTAGTTAATTACTTAATGATTCTACATTTACATTTACTGCCACGTTCGCAATGCAATAGGTAGAACCACGAGAAAGAACGGGCAATAAAACTCGTGGCCACTCTTTTCAAACAAATATAATGGTGGTACATTTTATTTTTGTAAGGAGCTGCAACTGTTTCACATTGTAGACATCTACTAGTGAAAATTTTAGTAACTATTGATATCATACTCAAACAGTAAATTATGTTCATATGGTAAGCCTCCCAAAGTAAATAAGGTGAAACAGGAGCATGCACTTACGTCTTTTTAATGTAGGCAACTCGCGAACATGGTCAGAACTATGGTAGAAGTGAATGAAGCAGAAAGTAACGGTATATGAAACCAAAACAATCGACAACCTATGTATTAGTTAGCCCATGACCACGAGTTACCCAGATTTTACAAATCCGCAAAGTTATAATGAAAGTGTGGAACATGAATGCAAAACATAGTATGAAATGAGAATATCGTAATTAACTACACTATAAAATAAAACTACTAATTATTGACCTAGTCAAAAGCGAACAAATACTTCCAAGCGCTTCTGTCATCAAAATAATCCTTCAAACTGTTATATGCCTTATTTATAAGATAATTTTTAACTTCTGCCTGAAACGAACATAATGGCAAGTCTAAAATATGCGTTGGTATATGTGAGTACTGAGACCAATAAAAGAGCTATGCGTTTTGTGCAAACGAAAATACGGAACACATAATTTATGTCTATTTCTAGTATTGATATTGTGTATGTCATTACCTATTCATTTTATAAGAATTAATATTTAGTCTTACATGCATAACACTGGCATAAATATATTGTGACGCTACAGTAAGAATACCAATAGTTTAATTTTTTCTTTGAGTGAGACTCTTGTCTTTAACTGGTAAATGGCCCTAACTGCCCGTTTCTGCAATATAAAATATTTTCGATATCAGCAGCTCTACTCCATAACAATATGCCATATGACATAACACTATGAAAATAACTCAAATAAACCAATCTAGCCGTATCGACATCGGTCAACCTACGAACCTTCTTAACGGCATAAGCAGCTGAGCAAAGTTTCCCTGAGAGATATGTAACATGCGCACCCCATTGTAACTTCGAATCAAGTGTTAATCCTAGAAATATTGTGGATTCCGTTGTTTCGAGTACATCGTCATTTAAAACTATGTTAGGACCAAGGTTTCTGACATTAGGCAGAGCAAACTTAACACATTTTGTTTTTTTTGGCGTTCAGTACTAGATTGTTTACATTAAACCATTTAGTCACTTGAATGAGTGCACTGTTTATTTCGTTGAAGTGTTCCTTATTTCTATCTTCTTTAAATATCAAAGAAGTATCGTCAGCAAACAGTACAACGTCACAAATGTTTTTCAAGTAAAAAGGTAAATCGTTAATGTAAACAAGAAACAAGAAAGGCCCTAGGATGCTGCCCTGTGGCACTCCTAAATCAACAGGTAAGCCACTGGATTTTGAGCCATTTATTTCAACACATTGGATCCTGTCACTTAAGTACGACTTAATGACATCCAATGCTTTAGTCTGGACTCCGTAATGTCTAAGCTTGCACAAGAGCGTCTCATGGTAGACACAATCGAATGCTTTCGAAAGGTCGCAAAACACACCAACAGCATTTTGAGAATTCTCCCAAGCACTGTAGATATGTTTGAGTAACGCTACTCCTGCATCTGTTGTCGAGAGACCCTTGGTAAAACCATATTGCTCACCATGAAGGAGACTGTTTTGATTAAAATGTCTTAGTAGTTGCTTGAGTATGATCTTTTCAAAAATCTTACTAAAAGCAGGTAGTATCGATATTGGCCTATAATTACTAGGATCAGTCTTATTGCCGGATTTGAACAGAGGTATTATTCTACTATGTTCCATAAGATCTGGAAAACTGCCAGTTTTAATAGACTTATTGAATAAATTGCTTAAACAAGGAGCCACTACATCAATTATACTTGTGAAAACCTTAACAGAAATGCCCCAGAGATCACCTGTATTTTTAGACTCTAAAGACTTAAAAGTATTTATAATATCGGTAGAACTAATACTATGGAATTTAAATATTACTTCACATTTTCCTACACTAGACTCTAATAGGTTTTCTGCGACTATAGCTGATGATTTTAATTCTCTAGTAGTAGTAAGTGGTATGCTAGCAAAAAAGTTATTAAATGTGTGTGCGACTTCTTCGTCATTATGAATTAATTTATCATTATCAAGAATACTAAAACTATTACTTCTTAATGTTGTCTTACCTGTTGCTTCATTAATAGCTCGCCAGGTTGCCTTAACTTTATTCGAAAATTGTTTAATTTTATTCCTAATGAATATAGCTTTAGCTGTATTGCACAGTCTTTTAAATATTTTGGAATAATTCCTAACATACTCAGTGAAGTTTAAATCAGAATTGTATTTTTTCATACCGTACAACTTATACATTTTTGCTCTGCTTTTGTAAATACCCGCAGTAGCCCACTCATTAAAAGCTCGAAATTCCTTCATTACTTTCTCCTTAGTCTTAAAAGTATTCTGAAACGTATTATTAACTATATTAAATAAATTGTTAAAATTCTTATTTGAACAATCTATTTCTATTAAGTCAGGATTCATTCCAATCATTAATGTCTGTCACTACGCATACATTGACAATTTTTATGCTGATATTGTCGATGCGTTGCAGTCGGCAGCAGAACGGACTGCTTATTCTAAAGACAGTTGCGATCGGGCTAAATTTAACAAAGTAATCGGTTGGAATTTTCACGTCAGGCCCCATCACGCCAAAGCGAGGGAAATGTTCTCTCTGTGGGTATTACATGGCAGGCCACGCTCGGGATATCATTACGATAATATGACGGCTTCACGCCGGGAATTCAAAGCTGCGCATAAATACGTAATGAAGAATCAGGATAAAATAAAAATGGACGTGTTAGCTAGATGTCGAGCGAACTGTAATTTTGTAGAATTCTGGAAAGAAACTAATAAATTGAATAAAAAATGTAGTATACCATTAATTGTAGAAGGTGAAAATAATAAGAAGAAAATCGCTAATATATTTCGTACCCATTTTAATGCGAATAGTGGACAAGTTAAGAAGAATAGCTTTAAGGACGGTCGAGGCTCGGAGCCTCTCCGCGTTAGCATAACACCGAAAAATATTGAAGTTATTTTGAGGAATATGAAACGCGGTAGGTCTCCGGGCCACGACGGCCTTAGCGTGGAACATCTATTATTTGCAGGCCGTAGCATTTGTCATGTCTTGGCGCGGCTTTTCAATCTCTGCGTGAGGCATTGTTACTTACCGGTAGAGCTTATGCGTACCCTAGTGGTACCCATACTAAAGAACAAAACGGGTGATATCTCGAGCGTGTCCAACTATAGGCCTATCTCTTTGGCGACGATCGTGGCCAAGGTGCTTGAAAGGGTAATTCATTCGCACATCACCTCGTTGGACATAGACGATGGCCAGTTTGGTTTTCGTCCGCAGCTCTCGACTGAAATGGCTGTTTTTTCTCTAAAAGAGGTAGTCAAATATTATAACAAGAATAATACAACAGTATATGCATGTTTTTTAGACCTGAGTCGTGCATTTGATACTATTAACCACAACCTTTTATGGACAAAAATGTACGGCTCTGGAGTCGCCCCTGAGGTTGTTGGTCTTATGACATACTGGTACGGCAATCAGACCAACAGCGTCAGGTGGGATTCCGAGGTCTCGGACAGTTACAGGCTGTCTTGTGGAGTGAGGCAGGGTGGGGTCACCTCTCCCGATCTATTTAACTACTATGTTAATGATTTGATCGTGGAACTGAGCGGTACCCCCGTCGGGCTCAGGTTGGATGGCAGATATGTCAACAACCTGAGCTATGCCGACGATATGGTGCTGCTTAGTCCTACGATCAATGGATTGAGAAAACTACTCGGTATTTGTGAGCGGTATGCGAAAGAGCATGACCTTACATACAATAGTAAGAAAACAGAAATGGTGATTTTTAGGTCGGGAAAAGGTCCCCAAAGTGTACCAGAATTGCGTTTGAATGGACAGCTAATTAGGACGGTGGAGAGTTTCAGGTACCTTGGTCACATCGTAACGTCAAAGATGACTGATAATGACGATATAGAACGCCAGAGACGTGCTTTGTGCGTGGTGGGTAATATGATTGCGAGAAGATTCTTTAATGCGGCGCCTTACGTGAAGATTACCCTTTTTAAATCATTCTGCCAGACTTTCTACACATGTCAGCTCTGGACCGATTACACTGTAAACTCGCACAATACCATCAGAGTGGCATACAATAACATATACCGGCAACTTATGGGGTTACCACGAAGTTGTAGCGCGTCCGGAATGTTTTTTGATGCGCGCGTGGATACTTTTAATGCCATTCAGCGGAAAAGAATAGCGTCCTTTATGTCCAGAGTTGACATGTGTAAAAATACCATAATTAGAAGTATATCGGAGCGCCTGCTGCAGTCTGCTACGTACCGACGATGGATGGCTATTGCCACCTAATCTGTTATAGGTTACTTTTATACATTTTACACTTTTTTAACTGATGTTTTCTATTGTGTGTCGACCTTGTATATGGATCTTAGAGCCTGAAATAAAGTATTATTATTATTATTATTATTATTATTACTTTATTCCGCAATTCATTAAATTTATGGCTAGTTAATGGCCTAACCAACACTCTCTGTACAATGCTATCATTGTAATATTGAAACCTAGCCAATTGACCACAGTGATCCGAAGTTAATTCAGAAGTAACTACTCTATCTGAAACAATACAATTACTAAATATGTTATCAAGACAGGTAAAAGATGTTGCCGTGATTCTAGTTGGTTCAAGAAATAAATTTTTCAAATTTAATGATCTAAAAAGGTTTAAAAATCTACAAGTCATTACTGAATTTTCAAAAATGTTACCATTAAAATCACCACAAATTATAATCCCCTTCTTATTGCTCCTAATTTTACTAATTGCATCTTCCATAACAGATTCAAACAAATAAAAGTCATTTAATCTAGGACATATAATAATATGCTGCTCAAGCTCAACGCATGACAGTTCCACCGTGCGTTCTATAGACAAGCTAGCTATGTCTTTCCGTTCTTTACATGTTAAACTGTTTGAAACAATAATCAATGATCCACCATGAATAGCTTGTTTCCTAGAGAAGGCACTGTGTACTGTGTATTGTGTGTTATTTATGAATTTAATCTGGTATTCTTTAAGCCAGTGTTCCTAATTCTAAATCCTTGCCAGATAGACCTTGTATGTTTTAATGTGCTACAGTCAGTTCAATATGTCTACCCTTTGTCCTGTTCTCTCAAAAGGTACATATTGAAATAAATGGCTAGGCCAACGAAGCTTAAAGAATTAATTTAATAACTGTTTGAATCAACTATCCTACGATTCCTAAAATATACTTAATCCTTAAGCCTAAATATAATTATGATACTTTTTTAGACAAAGCAAAACTTGGGTAAAGACAGTATAATATTAATAAAATGTGCGGAGTTTAAGAAAGTGAATAACTTTTAAGTAAACACGAACAAAGGCGGCAAGACGAAAGGAAATAAAGTAGCTGCAATTAATAAAAGTGAGGGAGCCTTTTGTGACGACAAAGTTGCAGGCGTGAACTGAGGTATCAAAAACTTGAAGATATTCAATTCTGAATTTTATCTTTAATCAGTTCCAATCGATAGGAAATTTAATAACTGAGAAATTGAGAAGAAATGAGTTTAAAACAAATATTGCGAAGAAAGTTATAATCCAGAAGACTAATATTATAAAGCTGAAGTGTTTGTGTGTTTGGTTGAATGAGCTAATCTCAGGAACTACTGCTTCGATTAAAATAGTTATTTTTGTCTTGGATAGGACATTTAGCAAAGAAAGCTATCTATAGCTTTCTTAATAAAATGTGCGGAGTACCATAACATGACCGTGCGAGCGACGGCGCCTTATGTGTAACCGAGAGCTCAGCTGGTTTCGTTTAAAGGACTTCAATATTTTCGTTTGTACAATATTTAAATTGCTGTAAACTGTTATTATATTTCGTTCATCACCCTTTGTTACAATGCCATTTTTAAAAATTACAGTTTATTTATTATTTCGAGCTATAAACTTGATCGCCGTCATAACAACAGAGTATACCTGTGTAATATTAATCTCAAAAGCTATTAATTCATATAAGTTCATAGTATCTTTGTTAGTTCAAGTGAATTGGCTAAGTATTATAACAATGTATTGAGCTCTTGCTATCACGAGGAGAAGGTTAGAGAAACTATGCGTAGGTATTACTCTTCAAGATATAGGTCTAGCCAGTTAATTTAGTGGTTAGTGACCCTGACTGTTAAGCTGGAAGTCGTGGGTGCGATTCCACCAAGGACAAATCTTGGTATGATAAGTACGATGATGTATTCTGTGTCTGGATGTTATTTATTTACAGTATGTTTGTATTTAAGAATATGTAGGTATGTTTATCAGTTATCTGATTACCCCAGTACAGGCTCTATCTAGTTGGAATCAAAACACCGTGTATGAGTTTTCCTACGATATTTGTTAAAGGCTTGGATTATTATTTAGTTTATTTTACCGGACTGGTTTAAAAAGGTTTTTGTTGTGTTTGAGGTTTGTAATTCAGAGAAAATCAGCTTCAGCTTTATAAATATTCCGCATAGTTTCTTATTCTTTACCCAATTAGATAATAGAAATTAGGTACAACAATTATTTAAAAATTTAAATCACAGTACACTACTTATAAAATTAATAATACTGGCGTGCAATAAAAGATACGCGGCAATGGATGATACATCTGTACCCAAAAACTCGCCGTAATTTCATTAACATATTTATCTTTATCAAAGCATTTACCGCATAACATTATGAAAATTTAACAATCCTCGTCAGAAACTTTTGCAATAACAACGTACTTTTTGCGAAAAATGTTGGAAACAAGACGGAAAACATAAATAAAATGCTTATGTTTTTCTCTTGTTTATAAGTATCCCTTTTTCTTCAGATTTAGATTAATGATACCTCCGCTTCTCGACCTCCAAACTGATTCATACGTTGTGTTGGCAAAAAAACAACTGTTAGCCAACTATTTTCTTCGCAAACTTTAAACATTCTGTTATTTAAGAAGTTCAGGAAAAAACAAGATGCTTGTAAATAACTTGTTTGCTAGATTTGTTTCAAGCTGGTACGTAACATCACATTAATGTTCCATTTTAACCTTATTTTTATATTTTCAGAAAACTTTTAGTGTAGTTTTTGCGTCAACGGCCATGGATTGAATAACCACAACTGGCGGTTTGGGCCTAGTGTTCTTACATTTCATAAAGGAACCAAAAATTCATTGATCAATTTTTTTTTAATTTAATTTTTGCTGAACACAAACAATGTGGTACAAGGTGGACTTAATGCCTTAGGCATTCTCTACCAGTCAACCTAGGGTGGTGCAGAGTGGGTGCTGTGTCAGGTAACCTCCCCGTGGTGCACCCGGGCAACATAAGCCAAAGACTCCCTTGCCACTCGAGGGAGTCTTTGGCTCATGGCCAATAATCTGGCCGTAGGGAACTCTCCGCTTTCTGTGGAGGGTGTATTAACCCGAATGGGTCGTTTTGGGGGAGTTTCTCTGCATATCCTCTGAGCTAGCAGAAGGTACAGCGGATGAAACCAGGGGGGCAAGAGGAAAAAACCTCTATAAAAATGGTAAAGTGGGGCCCAACCTGGGCTTGAAGCGGCGGGCCCGGCGTACACTTACACTGTCGCCGAGCAGGCAACGGAGAAACATTCTTCCTTTGCCTCCGTCATACATCGTAATCCCGGAAAGAGTGCTGTGGTCATGTCTCGCAACTTTATCTGGGACCGATGGTCCTGGCTTAGCCGCCCGGACCGCGAGGAAGACAACCTCTTCAAAAATAACCCCGAATCTCAAGCTCTGGCGCGCGGCGAAGGGATGCATGGCTGACGGGAGGTTCAGTTGCGAGCGCGCCCCCAGCTGGGGTACCGGCGGACCCCCCAGTTGAGTACTAAATGTACGCTTACCCGGGTACAAGGGGCACTGCCCGGATGGACTTTTTATTCCCCCACACTCGTGGGAACAAAATGGAAAATAACACTGTTCAACATTTTAATTCGATGATTACTGATATGTCGCAAACACTGACGGCTCAGGTAGGTCACTCAAGTCGTAGTCACTCGAATGATGGTGATGCTCGCAGCGCATCACGTTCTCGAGTTCGATCTCGCCCCAGGGAGGGGACGGAGTCAGATCTTGACTTCGTACCGCCCCCCAAGGTAGGTAAGGTAGTGACAGGGTCAGAATCCGATATTGAATCCGTACCTTCTTCCAAGGCAGGTAAGGTACCGACAACTAGGCGCGGTCGAGGTCGTGGTCGCGGACGAGGCCGGAGCACGACAGTATCTGGGTCGGAGACTGAAGCTCTAACCCAGAAGGAGGAGGAGGAAAATGTGTCGGAAGAACTTACACAGCTACTGCAACAAATTCGCCCACTTAACCGGGATAATAACCCCCAATTGGCGGCGGATTTGGTGAAGAGGACTGGGCAAGGCGTCGCCATCGTTTTAAAGGTAGCTGCAAAGTCCCGGCATCTGAATGGGCAATATGTGAGAGCACTGAAGGATGCAGCGACTACTATCTCTGAATCCGTGGAGGTGTTATCTGAGCGCACCACAACTGACGAGATAAAGCGTCTGGCAGCAGCTAACACTGCCCTTAAAGCGGAGTTAGCAAATCTCCGGAAGGAATTGGCCCAGATTCAGACCGCTAGCACGGCCCCTAGCTTATCAGAGGAACAAATGCGGCTGATTATGGATCGCACCGGCTTCTTGGTTGATGCGCGACTGGCCGCCCTGGAAGCAAGGCTACTTCCAGAATCAGTTCTTCGACCCCCACTGGCTGCAGACCAACAAAGACGGCCTACAAGTTCTGTAAGTACGGCGGCACCTCAAGGGACGTATGCCACGGTGGCGGTGACACCTAGGTCTAACCGGGCAGAGTCTAACAGCCGCGCGACTGCTACAGCAAAGCAGGCACAACCGCAGAGTAAATCTAAGAAGGCAACAGCAAGTGCACCATGCAATGCTCTGGATGTAACTGCCCAGAATTCCTCTGCCACAACCAACCCCAGCGAGGTCTGGCAGACTGTAGAACCGGGCAGAAAGAAAAAAAGAAAGAGAAGAAAGGCTGCTGCCAAAGCAGCTGAAGCTGCAGATCCTAAAAAGGCCCAAAAGCCGAAGAACAAACTGCAGCCACCTAAGTCGGCAGCTGTTATCATAACAGTGCTGCGTCAGGCCGTGGACAAGGGCCTCTCCTATGAGGCTGTTTTGAGGAAGGCACGTCAGGGCGTAGATGTTTCTGACTTAGGGAGCGCTGGCGCCCGGACACGCTTGACCCGGACAGTGGCTCGAATGCTTGAGTTCCCTGGGGTTGAAGGCATTAAAACCGCCGATACATTAGCGGAAAGGCTGCGAAACTACTTTGCTGGGGAAGATGGTGTAAATATCACCAGGCCCGTGAAATGCGCGGAACTGCGCATCACTGGCCTGGATGATTCAATTACTGCCGAGGAAATCCGGGGTGCAATAGTTACCAAAGCTGCATGTACCCCGGAATCCATCAGAGTCGGTACCATCCGTAGTGGCCCCGGAGGCATGGGCGCGGTGTGGGTCAGTTGCCCCGTTACTGCAGCTAAAATATTAGCTACCACTGGTAGGTTCGCCGTGGGATGGAGCTCAGCCAAGGTAACGGTCCTGGAGTCGAGACCTGCGAGGTGCTTCAAATGTCTAGAGCAGGGACACACTCGTGCCACTTGCAACAGTGTTTTTGACTGCAGTGATCTCTGTTATCGCTGTGGTTGCCCAGGGCATAAAGCAGCAGGGTGCTCCGCCACTCCAAACTGTCCAATTTGTGAGACGGCCAAGCTCCCTGCTGACCACACAATGGGTGGGAAGGGTTGCCGATCTTCTGCAGCCTCCAAGAATAAAAACAAGGATAGTCCATCGACCCGGGCTGCAATTCCTGGTTCCAGTGATGTCCAGCGATCACCATCGCAAGAGGAGGCAATGGTCACAATTTAATTATGGATCGTGACTGCTGCTTCCTTCAGGCGAATCTCAACCACTCGGCCCGCGCACAAGATCTCTTCCTACAATCCTTGGCGGAGTGGTCGATTGGTGTAGCCGTTGCATCAGAGCCCTATTTCGTTCCTACTCGCTCTAATTGGGAGAGTGACTGGGACGGCTCCGTTGCAATCGTCAGCTCCACGGAATCTAGCTCCCCGCCTTTGCTGCTCAAAGACAAGGGTTCGGGCTATGTCGCTGCTGAATGGGGGGGATTGGTTATTTACGGGGTCTACTTCTCCCCCAACCAGAGTTTGGCTGATTTTGAGATCTTTCTCGACAATCTTGAGACCTCGATACGGCGTTTATCACCTAGCCACGTCTTGGTTATGGGTGATTTTAATGCAAAAGCTGTTGCGTGGGGATCTCCCAGAACGGACGTATGTGGTGCGGCTGTCCTACAATGGATGTCATCGGTTGATCTCTGTCTTTTAAACAGAGGTTCTACCAATACATGCGTGCGACGACAGGGGGGGTCGATAGTGGACCTCTCGTTCGCTACTCCTGAAGTTGCAGCGCGTGTGAGGAGCTGGCGCGTACTGCAGGAGGTGGAGACCCTCTCGGATCACTTGTATATCCGAATACGCGTCTCCCGAACGCAGACGTCTCGAGGGAGCACATTTAACAGAACTGCCAGTTTTCCACGATGGGCTGTACGTAGGCTCAACCGGAACTTACTAGCCGAGGCGGCCATTATTCAGTCTTGGCTGATCACACCACCTCCTTCCGAGGGGGTTGATATTGCTGCTGAGGCTGGCCGTTTTCGTGATACGATGACGAATATATGCGATGCAGCCATGCCTCGCGTTCGTCGTCGACCCCCGAAAAAGGAAGTTTACTGGTGGTCCCGGGAATTGGCAGATCTCCGCGAAGCATGTACTCGTGCTCGGAGGCCTTATACCCGCGGCCGACGTAGGCACGCCGGTGACGAAAGGGAGGCACAGTTGTACGAAGCGTATCAATCCGCTTGTACAAATCTAAAAATTGCTATCTGTCGCGCCAAAGAAATTGCTCGCGAAGAGATGTTGAGGAGTCTCGATAATGACCCCTGGGGTCGTCCATATCGTGCTGTGCGCAACAAGCTACGCGGGTCGGGTCCTCCCCTCACCGAGACTCTCCAACCTAGCTTCCTTGCCGAAGTGATCGAAGGGCTTTTTCCTCTACGGGTTGGACATACGGCACCGGTAATGGCTCCCTCGGCTGACGCTCAGGTAACTGAACCGGAAGCCCCAGGCGTCACGGAAGCGGAAATTGGGGCGGCTGTTCTAAGGATTCGCTCCAAAAACACTGCCCCCGGCCCAGACGGGATTCCAGCGCGGGTTCTCGCTCTGGCTCTTGAACATCTTCAAGATCACCTCCGGAGTCTCCTTGACGCTTGTCTTCGATCCGGTCAGTTCCCTGAGTGCATCGTCGCATCGTCCGGCATCTCAATGAAGTCGGCCCCAATCTGTCGGACGCTCAATTCGGTTTTCGTTTGGGACGTTCTACAGTGGACGCTATAATGAAACTGAAGGTTATGGCCGAGGATGCGGTCGCCACAGGTGGTGTTTTGTTGGCGGTGTCTCTTGACATCGCCAACGCTTTTAATAGTCTGCCATTTAGCTGCATCCGCGAGGCACTTCTCTACCACAGAGTTCCAGGTTACCTGGTGCGGCTAGTGGCAGACTACTTGGAAGGAAGAAGCATTGTGCACCAGGATCGAGACGGAGTCGTAGTACGAAATCTTATGTCGTGCGGTGTTCCACAGGGGTCGGTCCTGGGACCGCTCCTGTGGAACATTGGCTACGACTGGGTACTTCGAGGTGAGTACCCTCGCGGGCTGGGTGTCATTTGCTACGCCGATGATACCCTTGTTACAGCCCGGGGAACTAGCTTCGATGAGGCGGTTCACTTGGCTACCACTGGAGTTTCAGAAGTGATCGGACGTATTCAGGCACTGGGACTCACGGTGGCTCTCAACAAGACGGAGGCCCTTTTCTTCCACGGGCCTCGTCGTAAGCCGCCCACTGGTGCCTCGATAACGATTAACTCGGTTCTCGTGCCGATCAAATCCAGCATGAAGTATCTTGGGCTCAAGCTGGACGGAAGATGGCAGTTCGGCGAACACTTTCGCCAACTTTCCACAAAGCTTGTCGGCACAGCATCTGCCCTCGGACGACTTTTGCCGAATCTAGGTGGTCCATCTATTACGTGTCGGCAACTCTTCACTGGTGTTATCCGCTCGATGGCACTGTATGGAGCGCCAGTGTGGGCACAGTGCCTGACTGCCCAAACAAGGGCTATTTTATGGAAACCCCAAAGGGTTATGTCAGTGAGGGTAATACGAGGCTACCGCACCGTGTCAACTGAGGCGGCATGTGCCCTAGCTGGAACCCCACCATGGGACTTGGAGGCGGAAGCACTCGCCGAAATATACTGGCGGACAGTGGCGGCGAAGGTGGTGGGCCGTATTCCACCTCTGGAGGAAATACGCATTTGGCGGGAAAATGCCCGCCAGGCTACAATGGCCAAATGGCGTGACCGGCTGGAGACGCCTCGAGCCGGTGCAAGGACCGTGGATGCGCTTCGGCCTGTCCTAGACAGTTGGGCGGGGCGGCAGCATGGGACTCTCACTTTCCGACTGGTGCAGGTTTTGTCGGGGCACGGGTGCTTTGGCAAATACCTGCACTCAGTCGCTAGGAGAGAGCCGAGTCCCATCTGTCACCACTGCGACTGCAGCGAGGACACTGCGCAGCATACCCTGGAGCATTGTCCGGCTTGGGATGTGGGGCGCCGTGATCTCGTTGCAGTCATTGGTTCTGACCTGTCGCTGGCGGCTGTAGTTCAAGCTATGGTCGTCAGTGACAGACAATGGGCGGCGGTCGCAAGCTTCTGCGAGGATGTAATCTCGCAGAAGGAAGCGGCGGAGCGAGTCAGGGAGGAAAATGCCCTGCCTGATTCGATCCGTCGCCGGCGAACCGGGCGGCGTCAACGCGCTGAGATGCGCTTTATGCCGCCATAGGTGGCGCCGCGGGCGTTGGACCGGGGGATAGCCACCGCCCGCGGAGTTCCGCGACGGGGTGATGTCCTAAGATGAGCCAGGACATCGCCCAATAGAGGTAGCCCGCTTCACTGTGGGTGTCTCGCTGGGAGGTTGCCGAAGTCGTAACAAGTTCCGGGACCTCCCGTCAAGGCGACTTGCAAGGCTCACCGCGGGTTGTTTAGTGGGTGCAGTCCCACATAACCTTCGTTTGTCCCCCGGACGGATGGGGTATGCACAAGCATTTTTCCCGCGTAAAAAAAAAAAAAAAAAAAAAAGGGTGGTGCAGAGACAATTGATGGTTGGTGCATGATTATTCTATTTTAATTATTTACACAATAATAACTTAAACTATATATATATATATATATATATATATATATATATATATATATATATAAAGTATATATAAGTATAAATACATATAAGTGAATAAATACAGTAAATATGCGTTTATTCTGCCATTTTGCTCCGTAAAAAGTGAACCGATTGTTAGCCATCCTGATTTCGAGAGGGAGTGCGTTCCATAATAAGACAGATTGGACGAAGAAGGAAGAGTTAACAAGCCCAGAACTATGGGACGGACATAAAAGGAGACGATTATTAGATGAACGTAAATGTTTGTCATGATTAGAGCATAAATATTGTAGATAAGGACTTAGGTAGAGAGGAACAGAGGGAGAGTTAAGAAAGAAGAAAAGAGTAGTTAGGGCACGCAAACTGCGGCGTTGGCGAATAGTTAGCCATTTGAGTTGGGAGCGGTATTCAGAGACATGGTCATAATTTCGAAGGTTGTAAACGAATCGAATGCAGTTATTAAGAAGCCGGTCTAGTTTGTTGAGGAGGTCTGCATTCAGGTCGAAATAGCACACATCACCATAGTCGATAATAGGGAAGATTAAAGTCTGCATGAGCATTACCTTAGTGCTAGAAGGCAGGAAGTTCTTTAAGCGGTACAGCGAACGTAAGCACCCTGTCACTCTTTGACTTACAGAAGCAACTTGAGCCCGCCAGTTGAGGTGGCTATCCATGTATAAGCCAAGATTTTTAACAACTGTGCTAAAGGGTATTATTGTCTGGTTATACTTGACTGATGGAAGCGCTGAAAGATCAAATTTGCTCATGATGCGTTGACTGCCTATGATAATAGCCTGGCATTTTGCGGGATTCACAGCAACACCAAATCGTTCTGACCAATCAAGTATAACAGACAGAGCTTGATTTACCTCATCGATAGCTGAAGTGATGCTGTCTACTCCTGCCTGTGTGTATAGCTGCAAGTCGTCAGCATACAAGTGATACGCACACTGAAGATTCTGGGTCAGGAGATTTATAAAAATAGAAAATAATAATGGAGAAAGAATGCCACCTTGAGGAACGCCAGACTGGAGGTTACACCATGATGATGAAGAGTCATCGTGGTGAACCGACTGCTGAAGTCCCATGAGATAATTGGAGAACCATTCCAGCGCCTCTGGAGAGATCTGAAGACTGGAGAGGATGGATAGTAGGATTTCGTGATTGACTGTGTTGAAGGCGTTCGTGAAATCGACCAGAGCTAGCACCGTAACTTTGGTGTCTTACATTCCCGCCCTAACATCTCCAGTCACCTTCAACAAAGCGGTCACTGTGCTGTGTCCAGGTCTGAATCCGGATTGAAATCGGTTCAATAGATTATTGTGAATGACAAATTTTGATAGTTGTCTGTGGACACAAGCCTCAATCACCTTGGAGAGAAAAGGAAGGATTGATATGGGGCGGAAGTGGCTGGGGAGAGAAGGATTAGGGGTCTTAGGTAAAGGAGTTACTAAAGCTTTCCGCCATAGCAACGGAAACGCACCTGTGTCGAGGGAAAAGTTGATAATGTGCGTAATAGCTGGTAACAATTTATCAACAATGGGAATAATCATTTTACGACTAATATAATCGCAACCAGTAGCATTGAATTTGACGGAGAGGATAGTCTTCTTGATTTCCCCGGGGGTCACTGAAGAAAATTTGAAAGGGTCTATGTTAAGACGAGGAAGGTTACGCAAGTAATTCACGGTGTGACACTTAGTAGGATGATCCAAATAGTTTGAGGTGGTGAAATGTTTATTGATTTCATCCAAACCAATCGTCCACTGGAGATCAAAACTGCGCTGTTTGCCAATACCTATAGTCCCGAGGAACTTCCAGATATTGGCAGGGGAGGATGAGTTAATATTACTGAGAATATGGCGGCGTTTAGCGTTACGTATCACCTGATTACACCGATTTCTTGCAACTTTATATAGAGACCAAAAGTCCTCTGTTTTGTGCTTTTTATATTTACGAAATGCACAATCCCTGCGTCTCATAGCGGTTTTAACCGCCTTCGTGATCCAGGGGGCAGGTGTACGCTTTAGTTTGACTTTTCGAACCGGTGCATGAACATTATATAACTCGAGAATAGCGTTGTTGAAGCTCTCGACCTTTTCATCCATTGTTGCAGCAGCGGTCAGGTGATCCCAATTCATTGTAGCTGCATCTTTTTCCAGCTGATCTACGTCCATGCGCCCAAAGCAACGAACATGCAGAACCTTAAAGGGAGGACGGGGAGGCTTAAGGATGTCAGAGAGGAAGATTAGATTGTGATGGGAGAAACCTGGAGCAGGGATTTGACCATGTTTGGAGACTAGGTCAGGAGCAGAGGTGCAAATTAGATCAAGCCATGTATCCTCCCCATCAACATTGTGATGAGTAGCTTGCAATGGTAGAATGTGGAGACTACATGACTCGACAATCTGCAGGAGCTTGCAGGATCTAGTGGATTGCGGAGCAAGGAGATTTGTATAAAAATCGCCCATGATGATGTGGTGAGCGTATTCAGACCCTAAAGATTCCAGTATCGATTCGATACTGGAGAAATAATCGACTGAGGGGGGACAATAAACAACACCTATTACAATTTTGACTCTTTTGACCCAAACCTCAAGGAAATGGTACTCAGCCGACGCAGAGCTGTCAGAAGAGGAGATAGCCAGGATTTTGTAAGGGAAATCAGAGCGGAGGTAGATGGCAACACCACCCCCTCTTCTGTTAACACGATCATTTCTGATTAAAATAAAACCTGGAAGAGGATAAGTGGTAGAAGGAAGGTGAGGTTTGAGCCAACTCTCTGAAACCAGGATGGCGTGAACATTGACATTCGAAAAGGCTTCTAGTAGATCACCATAATGGCTTGGCTCACTTTGGGCGTTAATATGGCAAACATTTATCAAATTACCTGTTCTTTGATCGAAGGTCTGTTGCAGGAAATCACCTAAAGTATCACTTGTGGAGCAAAAGCTATCATCATGATAAGACTCATTAGCAGAATGGAAAGACCCATCTGATGACATAATCAAATATGACTAATATTATATGTAATAAGATTAAATAAGATATATATTTATATATATATAAGTAAGTAAATAGAATAAATATATTATAAAAATATTTAAAAGGCTACCAATTTAAACTTACGTTTATTTGTTTCTTCTCCGCACCACCCGCCAGCCAACTCACAATAAGTAGAGTAATTACATAATTGTAAATCTAAAATTACCGAACTGTTTTAAAAACAAAAAGGAAGGAAACAAAAGAAAAAACAAAATATCTACGAAGTTTTGTGTCAATTTAGCACTAACAAAACGCAAAAGTTGTAATGTTACGAAACGAGCTGTCAGTTTTGTCAATCATAAAGTCATCTGTCAACTAGAAGGTAAACAATCAAAACAATGATGTGCGTGCGCATGTTGTCTAAGAAAGTTGAATAATAATAGTTCACTGACACAAAACTTGAACGAATATGTAAATACGAAGTTAAAGGACCAGAATATAACGCGATATAAGTTTTAAAAACAACACACTTGGCTAATTCTTGCGTGACACAGTTTTTGCACCGCCGGCGCCGTTCTTTGCTGCGGTACACGTATCACCTGCTATCTTCGGGTGTTTATTGATCAAGAGCTTCAGGTCATTAGTGGAGGTGATCTTGGAGCGTGTCCCATCTGGAGCTTTTACGACGATAGTGCCGTCCTGAGTCCAGTATGACCGTATCCCAAAATGCTGTCGAGCCCCTGCGAAGAGAGACTGTCGAGTTTTGGTCAAAAACTCATTAACCGCTATCTTCGAGCCCTTCAACGCGGTCTTTGCTCGCCATACTCCAGTCCTGACATACACACTTGAAAAGCGGACTAAAATAGGCCTGTGCCGCTCTTTGCTGGGTGCACCAAGCCTGTGGCAAGTTGAAATGGAGCTCTCGCCAATATCCTTGATAGACATTTTAGAGCAAAGGATATCCAGAATCAAGGCCCTGCAGTTGTCTTTGTCCTTCTCTGATTCAGCAATCCCCAGGAAGATGAGATTTTTCCGCCTGTGCCGTGTCTCCATAGTATCAAGCATGCTGGAACATTCATCTATCTGCTTGCGAAGGAGGCCAAGCATGGTAAACATCAGTTCTCGGAACGTTCTGAACTCTTCCGCTACCTTTGCCACGGTATCTTTGGCAGGCCCCGCAGACTGAATTTGGCCTTCCAGTTCAGCCATTCGTCGTGCAAAGCACTCCTCCAAACTCTTCTGCGCCAACTGAATGTCCTCAAGTTGTGACATTATGTAGTGATTCAAATAGCCGGTAGTGAATTAATGTGATGTGCTGGCAGGTGGTAGAAATTGAGTGATGCTTGTGTTACATTAGTATTCCACTGTAAGTACTAGTAGTTGTATAGTTAATATACAAACTTAAGGCAAAACTTGTACTATAACTAGTATTTTATTAATTAAATCAAAGGGGAGCAATTTAAACGCGTCTAAACTAAGTAGTCGATGTGGTGACTGATTAAAAACACAAAGTGTCCTTCCCCTAATTCATGCCGCGGGTGTTATAAGAGGCGGTTCAAGAAATCGCACAAAGCAACTAGTGTCTTTTGCGAAGAGATAAGAACCTCGACATTAACTGACTGTTGGCGTCGTAGTTTCAGCGGTCCGCTCACCGCTTAATTCCTGACTGTAGTGTTTGTATCTATGCAAAAGATACAATACATTATCTCATGTACACCAGTAGAGGAAGTAGCGTCACTTGGCACCTGTCACTACTAGTATAGTCCAGCCATCCTTACGAAAAGTGCAATAACTAGGTCAAACCTGATTTCGAGAAAAACGCAGGTAAAGATTTTATTTTTGTTTTGTTTGTATATCCATCACTATACAAGGCATCGGATTGAAACTTTTACTGCATGATGTATAACAATGTAGAGAATATTATGTGATACTTAATGTTTGTTCCCGCATTTATTCCCGATATAAAAACCAATAAATAAAATAATGTTAAGTATTATTACTATGTAGAAAGAATGTTTACTAGTCATAACCGCAATAAGTAACCTACTTATTGCACTAATGGTTAGGAAACCAACATGATGCATTTATGAGTAGCAATTCCTATTTTTATTTAACTGCTTCCTAACCAAATGTGCATTAAGTTTCTAATTTATTGCAGTTTTCATGAGTAAGAGACAAATTTAAAACGCCAATGTTCAACATAATACTATTAAAAAAACGGGATGTTACACTTTTATGTCAAATACCTATGAATAAACAGAAGTTTGCAAAACATTATTTTTCCTCTCACCCATTTAGTATGAAACTGTTTTCGTTAAAGCCAATTCTACTCATCATATCTGCGTTTACATGTGTTTTTAAAATAATGTGAAATCGGTTTAGGTTATGTGTAGTGAGTAGAAATAAAATACGTATTGCCCGTAACTCCGTATATTTCATACTGAAAATCTTAGGCGACGGACGCAGCCGTCTCTACCTCACACATACATCACCTTACATTACCACATACAGCACGCAATCGTACATTAGGTAAATAGGTACACTAGTAGTAATGTATCCCTACAGTACTCCCCCCTTTACAAAAGAAAATAAATATATTTACTCCAGTATAACTACATAAATCTTAATCCTATTTATCATCACTTACACCGACACGTAACACTGGTCAATAGACGTGGTATGTGGCGCCGATCTATGACGCGTACTGTGGCGTTGGCGCTTGCTGACGAGGGACCGTCTGCACGCTAGCCAGCGTGGCGGTACTCGTGAGCACCTGCCTGTGCACCCATCCTTTCGCCGACCCTTTGCAATGTCACCATGTCATGTATCCGGCTGCGAGACCGATGAAGATGACTATTGCGATGATAATCCGGTGCATCGTGTCCAGCTTCTGTGTTATCATAGAGTTGTTCACGGTCGCCTGCGCAATAACTTGGTCTTTGCTGGATGTACCGTCCATGTTATCGACTAGTGTTTAGTGGTACTGATGTCTAAATATAAACTAAATAACATGGTAGTCATATTAGTAAGCGTTTATACTTCACACATACATCATCTTCTCATACACCTACATTGGTGACCCCTGACATCGAACACAAAACCTTTGGCTCAGCTTCGGCAACGTGGCAGCCAAGCAGCATGGACACGGAGACATCCTGGACTCATGGGAGACGACTCGCTCTTTTTCCTACGACCGAAAGGGCTGACGACCTAACTGCGGAGATCACCAGAGCCAGGACACGTGAAACTTTTGAAGCATTCAACACGACAATTTGCCGACAACAGTGACTACGGCAATATGGGCAGCAGGAGACTATCGGAGCGGCATACAACGGTGGCGGCACTTTGCAGGACGGCGGCACTCTGCAGGACAGTGAGTACGTTGAGGCATGAGGCGTAAGGCGTATTGACTTTGGTAGCGAGGCAGCATTCCGCACCAAGACGGACAATACGCAGCATACTCCGAGGACGAGGAACGACATGGGACCGGCGGTGGCACTATACGGGACAGTGCACGCGTCGATGCGGCTGATCACACTTGGAAACGAGGCTGAATATAATATATATATAAATACCGCTCAGTGTTGGATAGCGCACCCTGTCATCTCACATCATAGTCTAGGCAGCATAGTCAAGATCGCTGGCAGAATCGGTGAACGTATTTGATTCTTCGTACGACCAGCTCTCTGTACAAGCGCCTTACGAAGAGCAAAGGAAGTTCGACAGTAACGGCAGTGCAGTGCATGTGCAGTTATATTGTGTTTTAAATTAAAACTTACTTTTTTCAGTGCTAAAAATAGATTCATATAGTTTATAGTTATAAAAAGTCCCACATATTGAATTAGTACTTAGTGTGCATTCTCAGAACTAGCGCTCCCGTAACTTGATATATGATGTGACGTGAGTCGAGCGCTAGCGTTTGTTATCAGGTAGATACTCACAAATATTTTTATATTATTGCTTTATGTAGTTTATTAGTGATCTTTCGTATTGTATGGTATACAGTTAATATGTTTTTTCTTTTTGTAAAGGGTGGAGTATTGTAGCGGCTGCTGACGCTACAAATTATATACAAGGCGCGCTATTGTGTAAGTGCAGCGCAGCAGTCGTCTTCCCGCTCTTGTATAGTTACATAGGTCGTAGCTATGTAGTTTATTTATAAGTATTTTTCAATGTAGTACCACAGTAAAAGTATATGTTGCAGTATCTGGACTATTTCTTTATCTCTTCACACAGACCCCGACGTGATATGAACACGCTGAAGTTCTATGTCAATATTCCTCATTTACCGTTTGACCTTCCGGTAAGAATTCAATCGCGGTGTTGTGCACTTACAACACCACTTTGACGTGGTTTTTTCGGTTTCGGTTCGGTTGGAAGGCACCACTCCGAAGTTTGTTGACCAGCACGTCAAACTCGTAAACCCACGTCTCGTCACCAGTAACAATGCGTTTCATGAATGTTAGGTCGGAATTGACTCAGCGACACTCATGCAATTGAGTTTTTCGAGAAAAGCCATATCTTTTGGAACTAGCCGAGCTGCAATATGTTTCATACCCAAATGATTTATTAAAATAATACGGATCGGCTCGTGAGATACAGAAAATTCGGCGGCTATCTCCCTCAAAGTTGAATGAGGATTTTCAGGCACTGTTACCTTCACTTTTGCGATGTTAACTTCAGTTGCAGACGTTGATGGCCTTCCAGAGCGAGGCAAATCTTCCATCAAATCTCGACGCTTTTGAACGCTTTGTACCACTCATAAGCACGAGTTTTTGATAAAGTCCATTCACTGTAAGCCTTCTGTAATATTTTATTGACTTCGAACACGACATTCCATTGGTAATGCAAAATTTAAGACAAACTCTTTTTTAGATGTTTTTGTCCATTATGAAATTCGCAAACACACTAGATATGATATAACTAAAAACAGCACTGTATTTAATATAACTAACAGATGCAACTCAAACTCCGCGCTAAAATAGAAAACAGTTGTGCCAATCTAACATCAACAAAAAAAAAAAACAAAAAAAATTAAACCATAAACAAATAATCCATTCCCGATAATTTTTTGACTGAATGTAAAGTGATAAAGTAGTTTCAAGGTTGTTTTATTTTTTGCACGAAATATTTTACTCCCCTCGTACCCCCTTACCTTATGGTGCTTGTTATAATCGCAATTAATTGTTAATTTATTGCAATTGATATCGCGTAGGTATATATTCATTTAATCTTCCTAGAAATAAATGCAATATATATCTACTTACTAAATCAATTTTAGTTTCCTTCCCATAATTATTAATAAAGTCCCTTAAGATAACTGCAATAACTCAAGCTTATTGTACTTATAACTAGTAAATAAGAGTCACAAGTAAAGGAATATGGTAATTATAAATACAGTAACTCTACTTATTGCAGAAATAATAAGTACATTATTTAAAACCGTAAATAAGGATCCGTATCATATCTGCAATAACTCTTGCACTTATAACTAGTAAATGAATATTACAAATTACGAACTATGCTGATTATAAATATAGTATACTATACTTATTGCAGATATAGTTAGTAAAATTTCTTAATAGCGTGAGTAAATTATTCCTATCTATAATTATTTCGGTCTTGATATGTAAATCATAAAGCATCGACCTAGATATTGCAGTAAGGGTTAGTATTAAAACCGGCTGCGTCATAGATACGTAAAAAGTGTCTTAAAAGATTATATTGATCTCGTTCTGCTGATTCCGAATATGTACTTATCTCAATTCGGTGCAAAACTCGAGTTATTGCACTTTTCGTAAGGACGGCAGAGTCTGTGGCTGTCACTGTCACTACGGACAGTCAGGCGGTGCGTGCTGGACGTGCTCTCTCCAATCTGTGTGTAGTGGTGAGCCAGTGTTACATCGATTCGTGTAGTGGTTATATTTGCTGTGATAGCAAATACTACACTGACAATGCGCCGATTGTTTTGGGTTTGATACCTACACGTGTAAACTCTTCGCGTGATCTATAAATTGTTGTTTTGAATCTGGGTGTTTATTGTATCCGTTGCTTGTATGTTTGTAAAGGACCTCCAAAAAATTAAGCAAACCCCAACACCCCAGTGGTCAGCGTGATATAGTAGTAAGCCAAATCCTCCTTCTGAGTCACAACGCTATTATGACGCAAATTACGAGAGGCCTACTCTTTCGGTTCCCAAGGCACATTTATGCCAAAATGTAGTTATGGCTGTGCGTTGTCTGTCAGTCAGTCAGTAATGCAAGTATTTCATATACGAGTATATAGATACTGTTTATAACCACGACAGTAAGTGCAATAACCCTGCGTATTGCTCCCAACCTCATTTAAACGCAAACTCATCCAGACTTGAATTTTCTTCTTCAAATTATTTTTTTATAATATTGCAGAGAGTCGCATATACAGGGTGGCGCTACCATAGGGGCACTTTTTGAACAGAGGCATAGCGTACAACATTCTGAAGCCTTGTACCAAAAATCAATTAAATCGGTGCAGTAGTTTAGCCACAATATCGATTTTAAGTTCCGCAATTTTTGCACATGCTTTGAATTCCACACAGCTGATACAAAACGGTCAACGACCCTACATTGCACGCCCCGACTCGCTCCGATGCGACGCCTCGACGTCATCCAAAGTTAGGCTCAGCGCAGATAAAACGCAGCGGAGAGGATTTTATTAACACACTTGAAAATAAACTATATTTTTTTTACAATAAAGTGCATAAATGCTTGAACCTGACAAAAAACTTTCGCGCGTCCTCGAAGATATGCGGGAATCCTCGCGCGGCGTCGAGTCGGCGCCCGCATCGTAGTGAGTTGCGGCGCGCATTGTAGGGTCGTTGACCGTTTTGTATCAGCTGTGTGGAATTCAAAGCATGTGCAAAAATTGCGGAACTTAAAATCGATATTGTGGCTAAACTACTGCACTGATTTAGTGAAAGTGCCCCTATGGTAGCGCCACCCTGTATAAAAGAGTGGTAATGTGTGAGTACGAAGTTCTCCTTGGGAACTGGAAGTGATAACAATAGGAGGGCATTTCAATTAAATTTGCATTAGAATGCGTAGAGATTGGTGCAACGGAGCCTTTGTAATGAGACTCTGAGAGTGCCCTGTGACTGAGCAAATTAACTTTAAAAAATAACGTCTCTAAGGTGTCCTTCTATGTAACAAGTTAAGTTGAGTAATTTTGTAAAACTAAATGAAAGTAATGCAGGAATTTATTTTTTTAATAAAGGATTTTAAGCTTTCGTGTCACTTTACACTTATTATAAATTGTCTTTTGGGATATATATCACGTACCTTTGATCGGCATTATTGCAATCACCATGTTGAGTATCATCGCGTTTGCATAATAATATGTCGGTTACTTGAAACAAAGATACTTAACTTTCGATGCTGCGGCGGCCAGAAAGGGACGGTGACTTCCACGCCACGGTATATATAGGCCGTTTTAGGGGCGCTTCGCCCCTGAAACCAAGCCAGCCAAGTGAAGTGGGCGGACGATGTCAGCGACGACGTCACAACATGACGTCGACGACACACCTCCTGAATATGTGACAGCTCACTGTTTGACCCTGAACATTTGAATAGTGAGCTGTCACATGTTCAGGAGGTACTTAGGTGCAACGGATTCTTTTTGTAATAAATTATGTAAATAAGTTTTATTTTCATTTCAGTTTTCCTCGTTGACGTGGGTACACATTTTTGTTCTTAACGGTTTTCATTTGCTTGTTGTTGTGTGGTTATTGATTCAACTGTAATAGCTGACTTGGGTATCTGGCTAGTAACGTTACTTATGCGTTCTCTTTAAAAAACATTTCATAGGCAGATGGAGTCTGTGTACGTCCACTGGAAACTGAATTATCTCATAAACGCAATTTGCTTTAAATTTTATGAGTCCTATAAAATGATTTTTACACAGACACAAACAAACACATTAATAACTGACGTTCGCACACGCAATGAAACTCACAATACTCAATGCAACGCGCAGCGTAAAATCTAGTTAATCCATTTCTTTGTAGGTATATTTACAGTACCGACAAGAATTTGTAACAAAATCCATAATTTATCATCAAAAACATCTACCAGCCTTAATTAGTACCCGTAATATAAATTAATAAGATGCTAATTTTGTACCCGTTACCACTACACCAATAACAAAATTAACAATTAGCAAGTACCGAAGCTGAGAGAGCTTCAACAAATTGCTAGACAAGAAAGACAGAGAACAGTTAATATTCTTGCTTTTCACTTGACAAATTCAGCGAAATCCTAAAGCTTGTCAAAGTTTTGTAGATAAGTACTACAACAATTTCAGGAATACTACTTAGCAAATTAAAGTTTGCTATATTTGATGACCCGGTGGTGTTGCGGGAGAGTAGCCGATTGACACGCCACTGTACTACCGGGTTTGATTCCCGCTCAAGTCCTATATTTGTGTGCGTGAACATGGATGTTTGTCCTGGGCTGGGTGTTTTAATGTAAAATTCAAACTGTCTAGTGGTACTGCCTTTTGCACCAGATATCTCACCCATACTTCCACGCCATTTTGGGGGCGCCAGGGGGTGCGTTAGCATTCTACCCCGGGACCCCGGTGAATAGCCTGAAGTCCACAACCTCGCCCACACAACCACAGTCGCCAAAACACTCAGCAGCCGCAGAGGATAGGGAGGACAGCAACCTGACAACAGCGCATCTCCTCTTCCTCTGCGGCCCACTTTGCTCATTTGTGTGTGCTAGACGTTATGTATTGATGTTTTCATTGCGAAAAGCAAGGAAAATTTTATCTAACTGTCATGCTACTACTAATGAGCCTTTTGAATTCGATTGCAAAGGTTTTAGTGCTGGAAAAATATTTAGATCGGTTATTTGTGTGTTGAGATAAACAAAACATTGGCTTCCGCAGCTGCCGTGGCTCTTACACGGTTATGATCGAGCATCTTCCTCGTTCATCTTACTCCCCTTACACATATCTCTAGAGAAAAGCACGCTACCGTTTTCACTTCAAAGCCAGCAAACAGTTATCAGAAAGGAAAAATAGTCTAATTACAAAACAAGCTCTTGGTATACTTAGTCCTGGTAAGAATACTTTTAAAAGTTTTTATATAAGGTGCTTCATTTAAGCTAGCGGCGTCGGGACGTGACGACTCCACCGCCCACTGAGGGAGTTACTCTGACGCGTAGATACCTGTCATAGTATGCTACCGGGAGGATGACCAACAGTCCCAAGGTGGTGTCGGGTTCATCGTCCATAAATCTCTCGTGACCAACGTGGTAAATATCGGGAGTGTGTCGAGCAGGGTAGCGTACCTTATACTCAGAATATCCAAGCGGTATTCGCTGAAGGTCATACAGGTATACACTCCGACCTCCACGCACCCCGATGAGGAGGTGGAAGCCATGTACGAGGACATATCTTGGGCTATACAACCCATTACATTTCCCGGGGTCACTTGCTGGCTAGCTTTATGGAGAAGGAAGGCCTATATGATGAATTCCTTCTTCAAGAAGCGAGAATGCCACAAGTGGACCTGGGTAAGTCCAGACGGTGCCACCAAAAATGAGATTGACTTTATCATGTCGACGAAGAGGCAGATATTCAATGATGTCTCCGTGATCAATTCACTTAAAGTGGGGAGCGATCACCTAACGGTAAGAGGCACATTGAATATCTGTACAAGCCTCGAACGGTCAAGGTTGATGAAGTCCACGCTCCGACCGGCACCGGTTCATATCCAAAACCCCGAGAGCTTTCAGCTCGAACTCAAGAACCGTTTCGAATGCCTGGGTGAATGCGTAGATGTGGACGAGTACAGTAACGGGTTCGTGGATGCTGTCTATACTACAGGGGCTAAATTCTTTAAGCCCCAGAAAAGCAAGAGAACCAGCAAGATCTCGGGTCCGACCCTTGAGCTGTTAGAGGAAAGGCGCAAGATGGTTCTGCTATCCTCCGACGACATGCCGAAATATCGGCACCTCAACAGACAGATCTCTAAGTCTTTGACTCGCGATCTCCGCCAATACAACACAAAATGTGTTCGTGAGGCGATCGAGCAGAATAAGGGATCCAAAGTGTTCCAGAGGGATCTGTCTGTTGAGCAGAGTCAGCTGACAAAGCTGAAGACGGAGGATGGCAGAATCGTATCGTCCAAGCCTGAGCTCTTGGAGGAGATCGAAAGGTTCTATGGACAGCTATACACGACAACGCAACAACCCGCAAGTACTCCAGCGTCAGACCCTAGAGCTGGATTGACCCGACACTATACCGAAGATATCCCGGACGTCAGCATACACGAGATTAGTGTGGCTCTCAAACAGCTCAAAAACAACAAGGCGCCGGGTGATGATGGAATTACGAGCGAGCTTCTGAAGGCTGGCGGTGCACCCGCTAGAGAAGCCCTTCGGAAGCTATTTAATTCCGTCACAGGCGTGGCACAGAGCTGTGGTGGTGCTTTTCTTTAAGAAAGGGGATAAAACCCTCTTAAAGAACTACAGACCCATCACACTTCGTAGCCACGTCTACAAGCTGTTTTCGAGGGTCATCACGAAACGTCTCGAGAGCAAGCTAGACGACTTCCAGCCAGAACAAGCCGGTTTCCGTAAAGGCTATACTACCATAGACCACATACATACGCTGCGGCGGGTTATACAAAAGTCCGAAGAGTATAACCAGCCCCTATGCTTGGCGTTTGTGGACTATGAGAAAGCCTTCGATTCGATCAAAACCTGGGCGGTGCTACAGTCTCTCCAACGGTGCCGGATTGACTACCGATATATCGAAGTGCTGAAGTGTTTGTATGAAAACGCCACTATGTCAGTCCGCCTCCAGGACCAGAGTTCGAAACCTATTCAACTCCAGCGAAGAGTGAGACAGGGGGATGTCATATCCCCGAAACTGTTTACCACTGCGCTGGAGTATGTTTTATGAATAGACTGCTGAATAGACTCGGCATCAACATCAACGGTGAGTACATCACTCACCTTCGATTCGCAGACGATATCGTAGTCATAGCTGAGACCATGGAAGACCTAGGCACAATGCTCGATGGCCTCTGTAGAGTCTCCCAACAAGTAGGTCTTAAGATGAACATGGACAAGACGAAAATCATGTCGAACGTCCATGTTGTACCTGCTTCTATTCAGGTTGGGAACTCTACGCTCGAAGTTGTCGACAAGTATATCTACCTGGGACAAGTAGTCCAATTAGGTAGGTCCAACTTCGAGAAGGAGGTCAATCGTCGAATCCAACTCGGTTGGGCAACGTTCGGGAAGCTACGACATATATTCTCGTCTGATATCCCGCAATGTCTCAAGACGAAAGTCTTTGACCAGTGTGTGTTACCAGTGATGAGTTACGGATCAGAGACGTGGTCGCTCACTATGGGCCTTATCAGAAGGCTCAAGGTCACTCAGAGGGCGATAGAGAGAGCTATGCTTGGAGTTTCCCTGCGAGATCGAATCAGAAATGAGGAGATCCGCAGTAGAACCAAAGTCGCCGACATAGCTCTCCGGATAGCCAAGCTGAAGTGGCAGTGCGCAGGGCACATAGCTCGAAGAACCGATGGCCGTTGGGGTAGAAAGGTTCTGGAGTGGCGGCCACGTACCGGACGATAAAGCAGAGGTAGGCCCCCCGCAAGGTAGACCGATGATCTCGTCAAGATCGCGGGAGGCGGTTGGATGCGGGCTGCTCAAGACCGGTCTGTGTGGAGAACCTTGGGGGAGGCCTATGTCCAGCAGTGGACGTCGTTTGGCTGATATGATGATGATGATGATTTATTCTAAACGAACGTTTGTCATTACAAACCATGGAGACTGTATCCTTCAGAAAAATATAGTATTCGTAATATATAATAATACTTGCACAGCTCACTTTGTAACTAAACTTCCATCTATATATTATTTAGTCCTTGTTTTGTGATAAGGTCACTTATGTATTTGACACACTTATACCAACTCTATGTAGCTAATAGCGAAATTAAAATACATTTATTATTTTTTAGTGTTGGATAAACTTTTGATCCATAGCTTAGTGGGCCTGGCTGATACATATCATAAAGAATAGAAAATCCAAGATTTATTCGGCAATAAATGGGTGCATAGGGTTCCCACCAAGAACTTAGGGTCCCAAGCCAACCTCACCTGCAAGTGGTGCACCTGCTGATCAACGGACGAGGCTCTGGCAAACAAAATATCCCGATAAGCGGCAATAGGCTCGCCACCTATTACGTGGGATCAAAACACTGGCGAAAAGTGGGCGTTTAATATGCCTCTGCCTACCCCTTCGGGGAAGCAGGCGTGAGTCTATGTATGTATGTATGTATTCGGCAATATAGGTTATAATTAGGTTAATGAATCGAAGAAGGGATATGCCATAATGGGACATGAATAAAATTTTAAGAATCGTCATAGCTACATATTATTTAGCCACAAAGTGTTACGATATTCAGCCAAATAGTCCAGTGTTTAAAGGGGGGCATTAAGAGATATTGGTTTTTCAAGAAAATGTCATTTGTTACTGTGTTAATTGTAAAAGACCGTTCTCCAAGCAGCTGATAGCCGTCACCTAATTACCTGATTTATTAGTGAAAATATTGCAACGGGTACTTAGTTATGATCTATCCAATATGAGATTTTTACAGTCCAAGTCTCAATCGGTAGCAAGAAAACCCATAAATTCATTGGTTCAAAGTTATGAAGGCATTACGGCTCCCAAATTGCTATACGAATCAAATATATTACATGTTTACGTGCATTACTAATAAAGACAAGTATGTTTCGAGTACAGTTTACATTGGATACTCGTTGTTTTAAGTGCCAGCAATATGGTCATGCCGCTAAGATTTGTCGGGAGGCTACATACATCTGTGGACATTGCGGTGATCGAGGCCACTCTGTAAAGGATTGCACAAAAAAGGCAGACAAACCACAGTGTGCTACATGCCTGCACTACAAAAAGCCGAGCAACCGTATTACAGGATGCATTGACTGTCCAGCGAAAATCATGGCTGAGAGGAGATACATCAATACCATTGATTATGGAGATACCTAAGTTCTTTGTTTACATAGAACAAACCAAACTGATTTTAATAAGACAATATCTATATTATTTCATTTACCATTTTTATAAACTTAACACCTCATTTGAATATTGACCTACTAACATGATATTGTAAATTCATCTAGTTTATAAGTGCACATAACTATTATTTTACGTTATAAATAAATACTAAAAGAATATTCCTAGGCGATTTGGAAAAATTATTAATATTGTGGACTGTAAGGATGTGGGTTCTTATCGCCTAGGAAAGGAGAAGTGAATGAACTGGGTTCATGGGAGGAATAAGAGACGGGGGTAGGGGGGCACACCTTACCTTCGTGCGTCGGCTCGACCAGATGGCTGTCGTCGGCTCCTTGCAGAATCGGGCTGTAAGCTGATCACTCCGTCTGGATCCAACCCAGAATTATACTATTTCACTACACTTCACTCGCGGGCGGTTTGTTGCGTTTATGGTATAAAGCGGTAAAAATATGGCGGTGCGGTACACGTGTTCAGCGCGACACGGATTATTCTAGACTGTTCTTGTCGTTGTTGAATTCTTGCGACCAATCAGCGAGGTGTGCCTTGGGAGGGAAGGAATCAAAGGATCGCTCGTATTGGACGAGCAAGCGTGGAACGATTGACGTTGATGTAATTAGTTATCGATAGGAAGGTAGATGGCGCTACCAATTATATTGTATATTACTGTCAAATATTGCAAATAATATTGCTGTACCTCTTTACAAAATTTGTTATGAGGGACCCAACTGCCTGTGATACAGTTTTTAACTAGTACAGGAGTCTGGTGTTATTTCCAATTCTTTGAAAACTGTAGCCTTAAGTTTAATATTAAATTATAAGAATACTATTGTATCTGTGCTTTCTGAGAAATAAATTCTATTATTGTTTTTCTCCTTTATTTATTATTTTTCTAATTAAAATTACATTTTTAAATATAATTTTATACCAAAATAAACACATTTAAAAATATAAAAATAACTGTGGGGTCCCACCAGCATCGGGCACAGGGTCCAAGCTGCCAGTGGTTAGGACTCCAGAGACAGGAACTTCCTCACAATACGTGCCGTGTCCAGAAGTACTGCCTTCTGCATCAGGCCCTTGACCCAAGCACCCAACGCGCGCCTCTTAAGGTGACGGTCGAGGCTCTTGGCTATTAGACCATTAACGGTCACGACTATCGGCACAATAATTGCTGAGTTCACATCCCACATGTTGAAAATCTCGTGAGCCAAGTCCAGATATTTAATCTGTTTTTCCTTTTCGGCTTTCACGAGATTCTTGTCATGAGGAATAGTGACATCAACAATTATTGCGAGACGCTCAGATCGATCTATCAACACGATATCAGGCTTGTTGGCTACAACAGTCCTGTCCGTGATGATAGATCGATCCCAGTACAATGTGTCATGGCCATTTTCGAGAACTGGCTCTGCTACATACCTGTAGTACGGTACCTCGATGTCTACAAGTTTGTACTTCAGAGCAAGTTGCTGGTGAATAATTCTGGCTACTTGGTTATGTCTGTGCAAGTACTCGCCTTTAGCAAGACGTGAACAACCGGAAACAATATGCCTGAGGGATTCACCAGGTTGGTGACAGGCACGGCAAATATCAGTAGTGCCATCCCTCAGGATATATTTCCGGTAGTTATTCGTCTTGATAACTTCGTCAGCAATTGCACAAACAAACCCTTCGGTTTCCCCAAAGAGGTCACCGAAGCGTAGCCAGTTCACCGAGGCTAATAGGTCTACATCGGGTCCATACAGGGCCTGATGGAACCTGCCATGAAGCTCCTTGCTCTGCCATACACGCTTGCGATCATCAGTACTAAGTACTACAGGCATGCGCCAGTTCTCCTTAGCCAACCTGAGCGGGGTGAGCTCATTGTCTACCGCGACAACATCTCGATGCATACCCACGTTCGCCCGGAGAAAATAATATCTGAGATTGCACACCTCACGATTGTGTAGGGTCTTGACATTCAGAAAGCCGCGACCACCGCACTTTCGCGGGATGTACACCCTCATCACGGATGAACGTGGATGATGCATACGATATGCCGTCAACAAAGTGCGAACTCTTCTGTCCAGGGCGTCCAATTCAGACTGAGTCCACTTGAGTATGCCAAAGGAGTATACAAGAAGTGGCATGACCCAACCGTTGCAAGCACGAACCTTGTTGCCACCTGATAAAAGACTTTTCAGTACTTTTTTCAGGCGGCCAAAGAAACGCTCTTGCAACGATTGCTTCATGTCGGCTTCATTGATACATAAAGCCTGTGACATACCCAAGTACTTATACGTATCAGTTAAGAGAAGCGTTCTTAGGTTAATGGAATCTGAGAGTTGGATCCCCTCAGATTCCACCATCTTTCCCTGCTTCACATGAATGACAGCACATTTATCTACACCGATCTCCATATTGATAGATTTACTAAAGTTTTGGGTTACGTTTAGTAAGTCTATCAATTGGGCCTCAGAGTGGGCAAATAACTTCAGGTCATCCATGAACAGCAGGTGAGATATGACCTGACCACTTCTCTGTAACTTGCAGCCTAACCTTGAACCCTCCAGTAAAGTACTGAGAGGGTTCATGGCTAAGCAAAACCAAAGGGGACTCAGACTGTCGCCCTGAAAAATGCCCCGCTCAATTTTAATACGTTCGCCGTCCTCCTGGATCCGTCGGCATCCTGGATAGCAAAGAGTCGTATTCCATTGCCCCATACATGACTTTAAGAAGGTGCGTAGAGTTGTATTTACTTTATACAACTCTAACACCCTCAAAAGCCATGTATGCGGCACGGAGTCATACGCTTTCTTATAATCTATCCAACATGCCGCCAGATCCTTTCGGTTACGGCGAACTTGTTGGCTAATGGCAATGTCAATGAGGAGGAGCTCCTTAGTACCACGAGCCCCCTTCCTACATCCATTCTGAGAGGCTGACATAATTGCATGGTCTTCAACATGTTTAGCTATTTTAGCTCTCAGAATAGATGTAAGAAGTTTATAGACCGATGGTAAACATGTTATCGGTCTATAATTCCCGGGCTCGCTAGTACTGCCTGTCTTATGGAGCAGGTGGGTAATTCCAGTCGTCATGAATGTTGGTAACGACCCAGATTCCACAGCTGATTGGAATTGAGATGCCAAGCGTTCATGCGAGCTACGTAGCCATTACAGCCAGAAATTGTGCAGCCCGTCCAACCCTGGAGATTTCCAATTTGCTAATGGACGGACTGCTTGTGAAACGTCCTGGCTAGAAATGGTCACGCATTCCATTTCGGGAATATGTTCGCATGCACGCTCGACATCTCGCATCCAATCGCCTTCAGTATGACTAATGGGCATCGAACAGATGCTACGCCAAAACATGGCTGTGGCGTCCGCATCCGGCCGCTGTACATTAGTCACACCTTGGTCTGGTCGTTCCCAGCTTCTGTATACCCACCTCTGGTCCCTCTGGAATGTACGACTAATGAGATACCGGTCCACACGTATTTTGAATCTACGAATACGGTTTGCCCATGCATAGACTTTCTGTTTTAGGAAGTAAATGCGCTCTGTGACACGGGATGTATAATTTTGAGGACTAATATTAGTCCCCACAAAGGCCTGTTTCACAAAGCGCATTACCCTGGGGCGTGTATTCCCCGCCCTAAAACAGATCAGCTTGCCAAAAAGTGCCCTTGCCTCGGCAATACGCCTCTCAATCCTGCACTGCCACGCCGGTACAGCAGATCTTTGTCGTATAACAGTGTCAGTTTCAGGGAACTTAACACCTGCTATACGACATGCCGCCACGGCGGTTTACTAATGTTTGCCATAATTTAAAATGCCATAATTTCATATGCCATACTGGTATTTGCCATAATGTCATCAGAAATAACGCTTCAATTACCATAATCGTGAAATTACATAAAATGACTTTCACTAATGCCATTGGTCATAATCGATCAAGTGTCATAATAATTTAAATCCATAAATGTATTTGCTATAATTTTCGTTTTCAATAATACCATTTTCCATAACTTTTATTCACATAAAACATAAATATCGCTTTTATTGATTTCACTAGTTTAATAAAATGAGGTTGACGGAGCCCTGCTTCGCAGGGCTCCTATTTTCGGGATAAGGGTCAAAAGAGAACCTAACACAACCTATTTAGTTACTTTCACATAAAACCTAAAATTACGTTCCGTTTTGCATATTTGAATGAAGAATTCTTGGAAATTGTTTAAAAATATTTAGACGCAACTCGGGCAGCCAAAATTACTTTTAGGGGATTAAAACTAACTCCCTTAACGCCCCTACACCACCAATACTCTCAAATTCGGGCAACTCGTTTCGAAACCCAACCCCAGATTTTTTATTCACAATTACAGATCACGCCTGTATCCCCGTAGGGGTAGGCAGAGGTGTAATATTACACCCACATTTCGCCATGAATTTTTAGGTCCCACGTAATAGGGGGCGAGCCTATTGTCGTACCGGGCACATTATCAGACTCCGTGCTGTTACTGGGAATTGCCTAACAGAAAACCCAATAACACTTTGCCCGACCCGGGAATCGAACCCGAGACCCAATCCCACGCGCACATTTATGCCGCGAGACCAACGAGGTTATTCACAATTAAACCTAAACCTAAACCTCACATGGCGTCTACTAACTAAGCTCGATGGGCGGTGCTCCTACTTCTGGGTGGTTTAAAAAAAAAAGTCTTCTAACCTAACCTATCCGAGTCGGATTGTACTGAGTCAGGGTGTTACGATAAATAATTTCGACCTAACAATATTATGTATTATTTTTAATTATATCAAATTTTGATTACGTCAAGAGTCGATTATGAGATGTGTTACTTATGGAAACTAATTATTATGAAATATGTTATTATAGAAAGTCATTTTATGGCAAATAAAAGTTATCACTGTTGAGTTGTTAAGGCAAACGTTATTAGTATAAATGATAATAGTGCAAGTAAATATTATGATCAGGGATGATTATGGCAAACAATATTAGTGCAAATGAATTTATGGAAAACGAGAGAATACCCGCCACGGCAGCACAGTACAAGATTGAGTGAGTATCACCGAGATCCTCACTATTATCTAAATAATTAGATAATAACGAATCAAGAGCACTTACCAGCGCTATATTTCGCCTATACATAGGCAACCGCGGCAGACGAGGTCTAATCGTGGGTGGCGTGTGCCGGTAGTCCCTAATCGCACATTCCAAAGCGTCCTTTACCTCCTCATTGCACTGGGTACTTACATTATCAGTCATCCTCCTCCACGACGGCGCTGCCACCTATTGGTGGTGCGTTTGGTGTCGGCGTTAGCGTAGGCCGGACGGGATTGACATGACTCGAAGGTAAGTAGTCTGAGGGAATCCTATCAAGTACGGTATTATCCAACTTGCCACTGCGCTGGATTACTCGTACCTGATCCGATAATCGTTGAGCCGTGACGTTGATGCTTGGTTCCAAGGCCTGAAACATAGACAGCATGCGACTACGGTACGCAGTGAGGTTAGTGACCCCCTCTGTCGCCCCAAAATATGCGCGCATGACATGTTCGTTCATTGATGTCGTCCACTTCATGCGCTGCACATTACCACCGGCAGCGGGGACCCTGTTTGGGGCCGGTGGGCCCTGAGGCCCTAAGCACGCTGGTAGCCGGCCTCTTCCACGCCGCCGCGCAGGTGACGGTGTCGACGGCGGAGAAAAATACTCGTCGCTGGAGCTCGACGCAACTGCAGCTGCCGGCGTTGTTGGCACCGGTTCCGACGGCTGCGAGGCGGAGCTCAGCGATATTATTATTATTATTATTAGATATCGGGTCTAACACGTTCAATAGAAGTTATTTGAAGTAATTTAATTGAGGTGCTTGTGGTGACTACCTATTTAATACATAATATCATGTAATCAAATTACGCTCAAGAAAACAAACATCGACATTGTTTTACTAAGATATAAAATATATTGTGTATACTTTGGAGAAAATAAACATTATTATTATTTTATATATCTATATTATTATATGGAAAAATCTTAATCTCAACTTTCATTGAACAAGGTCTTGTAAGGCCAAGTATGAACAAGAAAATGTCATTTGTTACTGTGTTAATTGTAAAAGACCATTCTCCAAGCAGCTGATAGCCGTCACCTAATTACCTGATTTATTAGTGAAAATATTGCAACGGGTAGTTATGATCTATCAAATATGAGAGTTTCACAGTCCAAGTCTCAATCGGTAGCAAGAAAACCCATAAATTCATTGGTTCAAAGTTATGAAGTCATTACGGCTCCCAAATTGCTATACGAATCAAATATATTACATGTTTACGTGCATTACTAATAAAGACAAGTATGTTTCGAGTACATTGTAATAATAAGGATAAGGGCAAAACTCGGGGTTTTTTAAGATTTGTTTTATTAAAACATCTATAACATTTTTCGAAGCGGAACACATTAATGATGTTTTCTCATACGCTCATATTATACGTTATTAATATTTTCCGTTTCATATTTTCTCCCACTTTTACTTATAAATACCTGGATCTGTCTACATGTAAGGGGGACATATTAAAAATGGAGGAAGCCCGAAATAAATTTTGTCCTGTAATAAATGTGGATTTATTACGAGCTATGTGTAAAACATATGAATCCTAGAATCTAGCGTAGAAAGTGTAACAATAATATTCGCGGAAAATGTGAATCAGGTAGGAAAACAGATTTACGTTACAACTACTTGGTTACACTGTGGTGCATAGGAGTTAATTGTTATATTAATTACTGTTTGTCATAAGTCACTTTTTATGTTTTATTTGTACATCTGAGCTATATTATAATGTTTGCTGGATAAAATTATTTCAACCTTTCTTTGACTGACTCACATTTTCTTTGCACAAGCTAGTGGTGAAAATAAAAGACTGCAACGCAGTGTCAGGCTCGAAATCCTACTAACAATGCGAAAAGTTTGAGACCAATTTTGATTCGATCTTACATCAATATAGCTCATATATTTTATCAGACTCATAAGCTAATTTTATATCTATTCTCGCGTATAAAGACGTTCCTGAATTGCCAACCGACATGCTATCGAGCGTTGTTTGTCAACATGGCGGAACGACAATGAGTAATTATTGCTGGTTAATTTTTTAAATGTATTTTTAGAGGTAATGGAAATGTTTGCCATAATTTAAAATGCCATAATTTCGTATGCCATACTGGCATTTACCATAATTTCATTAGAAATAACGCTTCAGTTGCCATAATCGTGAAATGACATAAAATAACTTTCACTAATTCCATTGGTCATAATCGATCAAGTGTCATAATAATTTAAATCCATAAATGTATTTGCTATAATTTTCGTTTTCAGTAATGCCATTTTCCATAACTTTTATTTACCATAATATAAATAAAGATAATTTAATACAAGCGCCTGCAATTTTTATGTTAATGAGTAAGTTAAAATATGTTTTGCTATTAACATATTCACAGTTAAAGTAATAAGTATGAGGGTAAAACAAAATAAGTCTGACATAAATAGACAGTCCTTATTAACTTATTAAGGTTTTGGAATACGTCGCCGTTTTTAAGGGTTGTGAGTAATTGGGGAGAGGAGGGGAGGAGGTCTTGGAACCCCCCAACCATTTTCACTTGCCGGAAATACTTGGTTTCCTCTGAAAAAAAAAAACAATTATCCCCCAACATCGGTGTGTATGGCATTGCCAACTTCCACATTCTTCACACTAGTTTAATAAACTAAGGTTGACGGTTTTTTTTTACCCATTTTCGGATTAACCCTAGAGTACTAATCTTATTTTTTTACCGCTTAATACTAATGATCGTTCGGGAGGCTCTTCATATATGATAGAAGATTTTAGAAAGACTGTTTTACTAAAAATTAAATTTAACAAAATAATGAAGAAAGACCGTGTTTCTTTAAATGCAATGGCACATTTTCTTTAAAATTATAATTTCAGTCTTAAAATCAACCTTAAGTCTAACGTAACCCTTGTTTCAACAGTCTTTACAATTATAATAATAAAATATAAAAAGTCACATATAGCCTCTAATACACACATAGTATCTAAATTAAGTATTTTTAAAATGTTATATCACATAAAAGTAAAATTACCATTGTAATTATAAGATATTTGGCTTGACAGTAAATTAAAATCAGACTATATTTTTCTATCAAAATTACAGCATTTTGGATCGAGATTGGGTTTGTAGAGCGACTCCTAACTTCGCGCTTGTGCTTGCTTGTATTTGAGATGTTCGAGGAGGTAAATCCAGATTGTTCGGAGCAATATATGGAAGATCATCTTCAAGCTGGCACGAAGGATTAGTCACACTGTCGTCTGAATCGTAATCCTCAACGTAATCTTCAGTTTCACTGTCCGATTCTTTGTTTTCCAAATATTTTTTATCTGGTTCTCATCGAGATTCATCTATGAAACAAAGTAACTAATTCTGAGCTTTATCAAACAAATAAATAAAGAGATAATTGCAAAAAACTAAGAAACGGGATTGGTAAAAAAGTTACCTTTAATACTAATGATCGCCTCCCAGGCGACCATGAGGTCAATAACTCAATACCTGCATATTCCCCGCTGAACCCGTGACCACTCTCCACTGCGTCACGGGGTGCACTGTATTGGCGCGAACGCACCCCGTAATACATAGACGTAATTTAAAAATATTCTTAAAAAATCAATCGAACGCGGCCTCTCAGGCGATGATTAGTATTCTAGGGTTAAGGTTCAAAAGAGAACCTAACATAACCTATTTAGTTACTTATTACAGTCGCACCTAACCTTACTCGAAAGCAATGACGCACAAATTTGACATTCATATGTCTATATCATTCATACAAAATGGCGGTTGCGTTTCGTTTCACGTTTTTTACATAAAACCTAAATATCGCTTTTATTAATTCCACTAGTTAAATATTCGGGTTAAGGATCAAAAGAGAACCTAACACAACCTATTTAGTTATTTTCACATAAAACCTAAAATTACGTTCCGTTTTGTATATTTGAATGAAGAATTTTTGGAAATTGTTAATATTATTTAGACGCAACTCAGGTAGCCAAAATTACTTTTAGGGGATTAAAACTAAGTCCATTAAGCCCCTTACACCACCAATACCCTCAAATTCGGGCGACTCGTTTCGAAACCCAACCCCAGATTTTTATTCACAATTAAACCTAAAACTAAACCTCATATGGCGTCTATTAACTAAACTCGATGGAGCCCCGCTTCGCGGAGCGTTAGAAGACTATGGCGGGAGCTCCGCTTCGCTTCGCTCCCGCCATAGTCTTCTAACCTTACCTATCCGAGTCGGATTGCACTGAGTCGGGGTGTAAATGATAATTAATTTCGACCTAACAATAATACATAAGTATTATTTTCATAATTATATCAAATTTTGATTATGTCAAGAGTCGATTATGAGATGTGTTACTTATGGAAACGAATTATTATGATATATGTTGTCATAGAAAGTCATTTTATGGCAAATAAAAGTTATCACTGTTGAGTTGTTAAGGCAAACGTTATTAGTATAAATGATAATAGTGCAAGTAAATATTATAACCAGGGATGATTATGGCAAACAATATTAGTGCAAATGAATTTATGGAAAACGAGAGAATACCTAATGGAAATCCATACTATCGAGTTGGCATTGCAATCGTATGTATCTTTGTCAGTTACCATTATTCTGCAACATGAAAATATAACCTAATCGAGCAGTCCCGGAAATGAATGTTCCTAGTGTAATGGTGTTGCTGGCTACACCAAATTAAATAATAATATATAGTCCTTAGGTCGCATATTTGTTTCCACATGTGTTTGTCTTATTGCTACGATGGCGCCAACGTTATGCAATTAGTAAAAACATAAATTCTAAGAGGTTGACAAATTTATAAGAATTATGTGACAGGATATGAGTAAAGTAATAGCCATGAAATATAAGAAAATATTGGCACTTTAGTGTTCACATGCGGTATAGTTGAGGATCATAAAAAAGGGACCAAACATAGGAAACGAACCCGTTCAGGTAGTAAGTGGCGAGGGGCGTTGCCGTGATGGTGTTTGACTGGACGGTCGGGTCTTAGAAGGCGGAGCTAGTCGGGTCCCACGACAGCGTGACGTGGTAGTGGTGGTAGTACGGGACAGTCAATGTGGGGACGCGGAACCGGGCGGATCTCGGACAGTCAGTCTTAGGACGCGGAAGAGGGCAGATCTCGGGAACGGACTCGCGTCGTAGTTCAGACAGTTGGTCTTATGGTGCGAGAGAGATCGGACCTGGCCTAGCGCGAAAGAGGTTCGGTGTTGGTCGATAATTAGTGCTTAGTGATATCGAAGAACAAGGCGAGCGGCTTCAAGAGAAGGTGATCAGCACAGGGCAAGGGGTAAGTTTGGCAGCGACGCAGCTAAAAGTCCGGTGAGTGTCTGTTATTCACTTTACTGTAATTTATTGCATGAACTGTATAACATTAATAACTCTGTTGTGTATCTATGTCTATATCACACCATATATGTATACCAGGCTGACTAAAATATAAAGTTCTCTATGAGATATTGTACATAGTTATATTATTAATAACCGCGTGTACCATTAGTAGTGGTTCGTACCTTGTTGATGATGGATGTGAAGACGAGCGATGTATGATGGGAGTCTCCGTATTCGCGATCAGGTGGTAGAATGCAGGACTTTCACAATCGCTGTCTAAACCTGCGTACAGGCCAGTACATAGCAGCTGACAAGGTTTTAAAGAGCGAAAGAAGAGCCACCTGTCGGTCACGCGGTAACAGTAAGTCCCGGCGGCTAATCTAGCGGCGATTGTAACGAGAGCTTCCCTGCAAACTATGCGCGACCCGCGAAACCCTTATGACGTCTACACACTGATGAGTTGTGTTACTGCGGCGTTGTTTGCATTTGTTGATAACTGGGTTCCAAGTGGTCTATAGTCTGTATCCGTCCTCCCGGTTGAAATTTCGATGTTTTTTTATTTCAACCGCTTCACGTACTATCCTGGAGTAATAGTGGCGATCGGTGGATAAGACTTGTGGTTGATGTAATTCTATCCAGGGGCAAACCACTGGATAGAATTACATCAACCACAACTCATCAGTGTGTAGACGTCATAAGTGTAGTGTGTCAAAGTACTGACAGTGCGGATAGAACTAAAAATATCAAAACTACAAAACAAGTGAGGGTAGCTGCCGAAACCCGCGCTTCACAAGGACGGCGCTGAGCTGACATCAGTCCCTCCGCGACCACAACCGTTGCAAGCCAGTAGAAACGTAGGAGAATAATAGAGGTATTTATGCCTTGAAATAAATAAATTATCGCGACTAAAACCTTGTTATGTTATCACATATACCAAATTACGTCAAATTTGTTATATTTTGAGATGCATAGGGTTCCCACCAAGAACTTAGGGTCCCAAGCCAACCTCACCTGCAAGTGGTGCACCTGCCGAAAAACGGACGAGGCTCTGGCAAACAAAATATCTCGATAAGCTGCAATAGGCTCGCCACCTATTACGTGGGATCAAAACACTGGCGAAAAGTGGGCGTTTAATATGCCTCTGCCTACCCCTTCAGGGAAACAGGCGTGAGTCTATGTATGTATGTATTGTTATATTTTAGTTTATACATGTTGACATAGAAAGTCCATGTAACATTCGTACAAGTTTTCTTATTATAAGGACTTGTTTTCGATTCGTTGAAAACCTATTCAATGGCATTGTTAACTGTAACGTAACTAGAAAAGCCTATTGTGTCATAGACGATCAGATTCTGAAGAACTTATTATTATTGTACCTACCCTTAGTTAATCAATCAGGTAGCAACTACCTGATTATGTAACTGAGATATATGATATATATGTGTATACGAAAAGTGTTACAGCAAGTGGCAACACAATATTACATATTAACTGAATACGACGTAAAGTTTTGTTTAAAATTTCAACATTTATATTTCGCTTCTCACAACCGAAGCTTCAAACAATGTTGTTTTAAATTTACGCGAAAGGTACCATTGAAAGTAAACTCCTTTATTTGTATTTTATCGCGCTTCATTTTGTTGACAACTTTTATACCTATTTGCAATTTGCCTGACATTTTGATGTTTTTGAGCAGTTTAATTTGAACTGAGCCTAAATACGCCGCTGAATTGGCGTATCCAAATTGGTTCAATTGCCAAACACATACATGTGAGACATGATTCGTGATAATGCACGGTTGCTCGTGGACTTAATATTATTATGTGACAGGCACGTAGGTATATCAAGCATCAGAGGATGCCATTTTACGCCTACAGGCCACGGCCCAGACGACTGCTACTCAAGGGTGGGGTTGTCTGTGTTTTTAGTTGTTGCCGACGCTATGGATTGGATGAAGCATTATCATGTAATTCATGCATACTTTTACTAAATGTGCTTTAGCTTTAAGCGTCGAAATACTGCCACCTTTCTAACAACGGAAAAATTATCATAAATAACTTCCTTATTATCGTCATACTAACGAGACTCATACAAAATATCTCAGCTTTCTTATTATTATAGGTATTTTAATATGTAAATTAATGAAACTCTTGCGGTAGTTCGATAATTTTGAACACTCATCGTAAATAGGTTAACGAAGAGCTTTTCTTACGAAGAATTAAACCTAGTAATACTCGACGATAGAACCTTTCTAAAAGCCACTAACCTCACTTATACGTCAAGGACTTCTCGAATCATATTGCTCGATCTTTGTAATGGCATGCAATCACTGAGACATCGAAGCTCTGGAGAAATGTCTAACACTTAGTAGGAGAACTATTAGGATCGCAATGCAGGTCGAGTATTGCCGTAATGGCGTATTATTGGCGTAGTAGTAGTATATTGTACGATACACCTAAACGCTGTTTGGTTCGTTATTGGAGATGTTAAGAGGGTTATTTGAGTGATTTATTTGATAGTTTAAGTGCCTCTTTGATGTTTCAATAAATGAACGTATTTTATGTTTTATTACAGGGATTGTTTCTTTTGTTATTTGTTTTGACGATTGCAATGCAGTGGTGCAAAAAATCAATTGAAAGTGGAAAGTGGCACATAGTAACTACACACTAATTAAAATGCCTACAAAAAAGATACAAAAATTATTTCAGCTGAAAGCCACCCAAAACTGGACACGTGGACATAAGTTCTTTAAATAGATAGATTTTGAGCCACTTAAATGCTTCCACATCAATTGCTTCTAATGCATTATTGTGTATGTACTAAATAATACTTTGTTAATGTTTTTATCTTTCAAGTAACACGAATATTTAAATGCAATTGAATTAAAACTAACTATAACTAAGTGCCTTTTTACACATAAATTGAAACAATAATTTCTATACTTATATAACTTAAAAATAATAAACAATACATACAAAAGGAAAATCATAATTTAAAGGGCGTCATGTATGTATCCAATGTGTATGCAAAGGGCATTCGATGACATCGGTTTCCATACTAACTGAAGGCACTTAGTTTTTGTTCTCCGTTCTGAGTAGTAGTATAATAAGAACGTATAACGCAACTTAGTTGTTCCCTCAACAAGGAAAACCCAAAAATAGACACATAATTTCGCATTGCAGTGTCAGCGAGTATCATATTAATAAGCACAAAGGAAACTCTATTAAACTACAATTTTATGTCCAAACTACTGTTGTTGTTTTCACTTACTACATCTTAATGTTACCGTCAACGATGTCCACTGTAAATAGAATTTCTTTCAAAATTTACACATAAAAAACGCAATAAACGTCAAGAAAGTGATATGCGACCCACCCAACCTCTATAGAACGTTTAGGCGATCTTAAGTTAAGCATTATTTATACCTGGCAGCCTTTGTGAGTTTATTGCTTATTCAATAAACTAAATAAAAGAACCATTTTCCGATGGAGCCTTCTTTTTTATTATATAGGAAGACCTAGGTTCGATAAAAAAAGTTAGACGTGTAATATCTAGTTAGTTTTTGTCTAGTTGGAAGTAAAAAAAAATTAAGCTCTTCAGGAACGAGGTTACAATGAGACCGTATCTGTTCGTGTAATCGCCTCTTACGACATTAAAGGAAGGATATTTGTATTCATAAGTCGTTACCACACGGAGGTGGCTGCTTAATGTATATTATTACTATTAGAATTAATATGATATTGATAGATAACACATCCCAAAATCCAAGGCAAAGGTTTTGGATCCAAGTCGCTACAGCGCCATCGTAGTTTAGTGCACCTCTACCTCATTATTATTAGTACCACAATAATATTATTAATATAAAGTTATAATGCATTATATTGGAGTAAGATACTTAATAAACTGACCAGATTCGAGAGCTTGACATACTATATGTGGTACTGAGGAATGTGACGTTTTGTAATCGTACACCTATTTAATAACGAAGCAGTGACAGAGACGCTTTAATATCGTAATCTGTAAAATAAAAGTAGATACACACCACTACTACTACTGCAACACCTCAAGCATTAATACAATAATTATAAGTCGTATAAACCTACGAAATAACGAAGTAGTACCTAATAAATACTTTGAGGGTAATGACTCTTGCTACACCAAATTGTGCATTAAGTACTCCCTGTCTTACAAAGTAACCATGCAAGCAAGTTACAAAGGCAAATAGTTGCATCTCAACTCTTTAGTTTCAAAGTGAACGAGATTTGTGTAATTTTACACTCGCTGTGTGCTATTCGACTCTTAAAAGCTGTAAGATAATAGTGGATGGAATAATGCGTTATGACTTTGTACTTTGTATACTTGTAGCTATAGCTCAGTATAAATATAATGATATACACTGTTGATTTTCTTTGCATAAAATGTTAACACCATTCAAATCCGAATAGTCAAGTTGGAGTGGCAGCGTGTAGGGCACGATGCGTGGCAATAGGTCTGTACCAACTACGGCTTATTTATTGTTTGTATTTTGTATTTTGGCTGAAATAAATATTATGATGATCAATTTTAAATATAACCGTAAGTTACGTAGTGCCACTTAGTGTTTGTCATAGCTTTGGAAAAATCTTAAGTGTTGTATGAAGTCGACTTGTCCATAGAAACATGTAAACATCTTTTAAGAATATGACTTGAATTAAATAATGACACGAAAATGATTTTTCTTCATAGCGATCCGTTCCTCTCGACGAAAAGTAGAAGGCTGCTACAGTAATATGTGTCTTATATTGGTTTGTATAACTCAAAACAATTGAGGTAAATATTTGATTCTTCTAAAAACACAATTTTTATTAAAGTTTATCATAGACAGTTTGAGGATGAGGATGCTTTTGGACTTCCATGTCAAATAGTCTTCGTCGCTTACCAGTTCTTTTACTGTTTATGTGTTAAATGAAAAAAATATATTTTGAATTTTTTCACCGATGTCGATTTCATGATTATTTTTTAAAAGCAACGCCCACTCAGGTATTTAATTCTTATACCGAGGTTTTAAAATCTTGAATATTTTCTATTAGACACAAAGAAAACAAATACTCACTAATAATATAATTTATGTATCACTCAAAGTGTTGTCTCGTATGGAGGTCGAACTTACGATGCGAAGTGTAGTGTTGAGCGGCGAGGTGGTAGCTCATTTCTTGCTTCAAGAAGATTGTTAGAAAATATTATAACATTTTACAGCTAGAAAATATCGTTTTACATTAGACTATGAGATAAAACTATATTTTCAATACAAGTAGTGATACAAAATGGCACAGAACTTAAACTCTACAGCAGATTGGATGAAGTGCGGCGCGGTAAGTTGAAGTTGAGATATAAAGGCGGTTTGAAATAAAATCCGCATCTCTCCGACCAGCAGTGCTCAAAGTGAAACATTCTCAAAGAGAAGAATGCATTTAGAGAATGTGACGATTAAATAAAAATTTGTTTTTATATAATTTTTTAATATAAAAACTATTTTTATTTGGGTACTAGAAATGTTAATTTAAATTAATTAAAAAACAGGAGAAAATTGTATCAAAATTGAAACAAAGCTAAAGTACAGTGTGTTAGGTGGCACATATATTTTAGTTTAAAATTAGATATCTGACAAAATGGACAGCAGCCCCTTCACCAGGAGTAGCAGGACTGTGCACTCCCCGCCTTCTACACCTTCAGCAGAGCCCGCACCTGCACCCGCAATGAGACCTAATGCGCCGACTTATCGTGAAGATGTTCACGATAAGTCGCCCACACCGGAGATCTAGTCGTGGATGACTATCATTGAACAAAGCCTCAATGAGATATGTTCTATTGTAGCTGAGGGTAAGATGAACACTGAGCAGAAACTGCGAATCAATTATTTATGCCGTAAAGTTGACAATGCTAAATTTCATATGGCAATACGGTACTAGTCCCTAAAACATAGAACAGTCCAAGCCTACTCGTCTTTACAATCCCTTGAAGAACAAGTAGACCTTTCACATCAGCTGCAGGAAGTTAAACGGACCGTTGAAGAATCGTCGAAACTTCCCGTTACCACGTCTTTTGCTGATATGGTAAAAAGAAGGTCCTAACAAGTATATTCAGTCGAGTAAATTGATATATTAGCCATTTATCCTGACGACAAATTGAAGTCAAGTGAGGAAACAAAATCTCTTGTTCAAAAAATTATCAGTCCTGAGCAGATGAAGCTTCACGTACGCGACCTACATAAGATCAAAAATGGCGGCGTTATAATTAGCACTGACACAAAAGACGACATATAGAAGCTCAAACAGTCAGTGCAGCTCACGAACTCAGGCCTTAAGATCGACAAGCCTCATAAGCGGAAACCAAGGGTGGTAGTTTTAGGAGTGCCCACATCAATGCAAGAAAAGGAAGTATTTACTTGCCTGTACCACCAAAATCTAGCCGATGTGGTGCCGAATTGCAATCTCGAGACCTTTTTCAATTTGGTAAGATTAAGCCACAAGTCAGGCAAGAAGGATGGTGAGACCTGCAACTTCATTATAGAAGTCTCTGCAAAAATCAGGAAAGCTCTCATAAGTAAAGATAGAGTGTTCGTAAACTGGTCTTCATGCCCTGTAAAAGACTACATTGGTTACTCGTTGTTTTAAGTGCCAGCAATATGGTCATGGCGCTAAGACTTGTCGGGAGGCTACATACATCTGTGGACGTTGCGGTGATCGAGGCCACTCTGTAAAAGATTGCACAAAAAAGGCAGACGAACCACAGTGTGCTACATGCCTGCACTACAAAAAGCCGAGCAACCATATTACAGGATGCATTGACTGTCCAGCGAAAATCATAGCTGAGAGGAGATACATCAATACCATTGATTATGGAGATACCTAAGTTCTGTGTTTACATAGAACAAACCAAACTGATTTTAATAAGACAATATCTATATATTGAAATTAAACTACAGTTTACGGATTTTATCGCGTTATATTACTTTCACTGGTTATTTGTTATTACATTTAAACCGAAAGATCTAGAAACTACATTTTTATTATTAGCCGACGTTTCGAATTCTTTACAGGATTCATGTTCACGGCAGACTGAGGTGATATTTGTCTTTGTCTTGAATTTAAAAGTTATCTCAAAGTACCTGAACATTTTTCAACTATTGGTGTTACTATCTACGCAGAATGTGCTCACTGTGTCTTGATGTCTCAAAAGTCAAAAGTCAAAAGTCAAAATCATTTATTCATCTAGGTCACAAGGTGACGCTTATGAACGTCAATTTTAAAATTAAATTACTTAATGCTTCTACATTTACATTTACTGCCTCGTTCGCAAAGCAATAGGTAGAGCCACGAGAAAGAACGGGCAATAAAACTCGAGGCCACTCTTCTAAATCGCCAATATTATGGTACATATTTTTATTTTTGTAAGGAGCTGCAACTGTTACACATTGTACTAAATTACTTGTAAATAGTATTAGTTACAGACGTAATACTTAAGTAATTAATGCAGTTACTAAATTATGTGTTTTAGTTAGCCTTCCAATGCAAACAGCGAATATTGTGTAACAGGAGCATCCACTTACGACTTATAATGTATACAACTCGTGACCATGTTCAGGACTATGGTGGAAATGTATGTTACAGAAGTGACGATATATGAATACACAAAATCACAAAAACGTTAGTTCACAGACCATGATAACGAGTTATCTACATCTTACAGTACAGTAAATTGTAATAAAATTAGTGGAACAACAATGCAAATGTAAATGTAGTAAGTGGAGTGACCTAATTATAATAAACGAATAATAATTTAAAAAGAACTAGAAATGTTATATAATAATAAACTGAAAAATGCTAAGTATCTATATAAATTCTAAATAAGTAGTAGATCATGAGTTGTCTAGTGTAAGTGACCATCTATCCTTATCACTAAAATAATCATTAACAGTATAATAACCTTTCCTAATAAGGCAGTCTTTTATTTTACTTTTAAACGTATTAAATGGTAATTCTAAGAGACTAATTGGTATTTTATTGTAAATACGAATACCTAGCCCTACAAAAGAATTGTTAACTTTATGTAAACGATGATAAGGGGCATATAACTTATGCCTGTTCCTAGTATTTATATTATGTATGTCACTTTTTGTAGTAAATAAACCTATATTTTGCCTAATATACAATATATTAGCAAATAAGAACTGCGAGGCTACTGTTAGAATTCCTATAGACTTAAAGCGTTCCCTAAGAGTATCTTTAGCACCTAACATGTATATTGCTCGTACCGCTCGTTTCTGTAGAACAAAGATATTCTGAATATCCGCAGCTTTGCCCCATAACAAAATGCCGTAAGACATGACACTATGAAAATAGCTAAAATAAACTAGACGAGCTGTGTCAACATCAGTAAGTTGTCTAACTTTTCTGACAGCATACGCTGCAGAGCTGAGCTTACCTGCAAGACATGCTATATGTGCACCCCATTGTAACTTATTATCTAATGTAATGCCTAGAAACACTGTAGAGTCAACTGTCTCAAGTTCCTCCCTATCTAGCATAATATTAGGTCCCAGTTGTCTAACGTTAGGTAAGGCAAATTTAACACATTTAGTTTTTTTAGAATTAAGTACTAGGTTGTTTGCTGTAAACCATTGTGTAACTTGTATAAGTGCATTATTTACATCATCAAATTCATTCCTATTCCTGTCTACTTTAAAAATAAGTGACGTATCATCTGCAAAAAGTACGACATCACAGATGTTTTTTAAATAAAAAGGTAAGTCATTAATATATACAAGGAACAGAAAAGGACCTAGAATTGAACCTTGTGGAACGCCTAACTGTATAGGTAATTTAGAGGATGTAGTCCCATTTACATCGACACACTGAAATCTCTGCCGCAGGTACGACTCGACAACACTAAGTGCGGTTTCCTCTACGCCGTAGTGGCGGAGCTTACGCAGTAGTGTGTCGTGATGAACGCAATCAAATGCTTTTGATAGGTCACAAAATACTCCGATAGCATTTTTAGATGACTCCCAAGCATTATAGACGTGTTTTATGAGAGCAACACCCGCATCAGTAGTGGATCTACCTTTAGTAAATCCGTATTGATCTTTGTGAAGCAGACTATTTAAATTAAAGTGTCTTAGTAGCTGCTTTAGTAAAATCTTTTCAAATATTTTACTAAATGCCGGCAAGATAGAGATGGGCCTAAAATTATTTATGTCATTTTTACTACCAGATTTGAATAAAGGTATGATTTTACTTAGCTTCATCAAATCCGGAAATACGCCTAGGTCAAAACATTGGTTAATAATTATAGAGAGGTAAGGCGCAACAGTCTCAACTATAGTACTTAAAATTTTAATTGAAATGCCCCAAAAGTCGCCGGTATTTTTAATAGTAATTGAATTAAATGCGATCAATATATCTTGCGGGGTGACGTGCTCGAATCTAAACACGTTCTTGCATTCAGGTACACTGCTAAGCAAAAAATTTCCAGCGTATAAAGACGATGATTGTAAGGAACTAGTAGTTGTTATTGGTATGCTTGCAAAGAAACTATTGAACATATGCGCAACTTGAGATTTGTCTGTGACTAATAAATTGCTATCTTTGATTTCAAATTGGTTTTCTCGTTGTCGTGTTCTACCAGTTTCATTATTTATAATTCTCCACGTTTCTTTAATTATATTTGTCGATTGCTTAATTTTACCACTAATAAATTTTGATTTTGCCATAATACAAACTTGTTTAAAAATTTTTGAGTAGCTTTTTACATAATTTAGAAACGGTGTGTCAAATCTATGTTGTTTCAAACCATATAATTCAAATAACTTGGCTCTACTTCTGTATATACCTTTAGTGGCCCACTGGTTAAAAGATCCGGTAGTACCCTTTAGTGTTACAGTTTTACTCTTAAAAGTATTTTGAAACTCATTAATGATTAGTCCAAAAAGTGAATTATAAATTTTATTTGGATTTTCTGAGTTCAATATTGAAGGATTGAGATTTGCGATAATATTGTTTTTGAAATGTATAAGACGATTGGTAGTTTGAGGCCTACATTGTACTGTATGTGATTTATTATAAGCTGAACAAGAAAAACTAGCTATCTGTCCACGGTGATCAGAAGGAAGAGAACTAATAACTACTGGGTTTTTAGCAACACAAGAACTAAATATATTATCCAAACAAGTAGAAGATGTTGCAGAGACTCTAGTAGGTTCACAGAATAAGTTACTTAAATTAAATGACTTAAAAAAGTTCAGAAATCTAGTACACTGTGAAGAGTTCTCTAAAATATTAATATTAAAATCGCCACAAACTATAATATTTTTACTGCTACATTTAATTTTATTAATAGCATCTTCCATAACAGTCTCAAATAGATTATAATCACCAGAAGGGGGTCGATATACACAAATTACAATATATAAATCTAGTTCCACACAGGACAACTCAATAGTGCGCTCAATAGATAAGTTTACAATATCTTTACGTTCTTTGCATTTTAATAAATTTGAAGTCATTATGAGAGAACCGCCTCTAATAGCCTGCTTCCTTATATATGCGCTCTGCATTGTGTAATATTGATTAATGACAATAATCTCATGGTTATTTAACCAGTGTTCGGTTAAACACAATACTTTAACATCATATTTCTCTAGAAATAAACTTAATTCTAATTCTTTGCCAGATAGGCCCTGCATGTTTTGGTGTACTATATTTAAATACTGCAGCCTAACTGTTGTCCTATCTTGGAGTTTAAATCACAAGATGTGTCAATAAAAACGTTGTTAGTACATGTACTAACCCTATCAAATAAATTGTAAACACAAGGCTTTTTGCCTTGCTGTAAATTGTATGCTAATAGCTTAGCAATCTGTCGCTTAATATAAAATGGCAGATACATTGTATCTTTTGTCAAAGTAAATTTACTAATAAATTTATTAGTGTCAAAAAAGAATATTGCGTCACTATGACGACAAGTTATATTATACAATAACATATTCAATGTGTGTATGTGCATGTTTTCTGTATGTCTTAAGTTATTTGAGTATGGCAAAGCACATAAAATAAATTTACACCTAAATTTTGAATTAAGTCCTAGTAACACTTCAACACATTCTATTATATCCTGTCTCTTTACAGTTAAACTGTTACCAAACAATAATATGGCTGTACTATTCTCATCTAAGGGGTGTAACCTAATCTGATTCACTAAACTAGTGTAACTATCCCCTGGCCTGCAATAATTTATTACACACTGATTTGTATACTCATTGAGAAGACTACCAAAATTATGACCTAGTCTATCAGAAAAGATGTAGGTTTTATTAGTTGCTGTAGAAAGCCTAGATTTAATCATATTTGATTGCAAAGGCGATTGGTTTTGTAAATTATTGGAAAAATTCTCAGGTAGTATAATAGTACTCGATGGCTCTGTTGGGATTAGAGTGTGAGTACAAGGACACGAGAGCTTATTGGTCAGAGACTCATACATTTCTGCATTACATCTCACTAAGTCTACGAGCTCACCTGCCTCCACTATACGCTTGCTCAGCTCTTGTTGAGAAGCCTGGTATTTGTTGAAAATCTCATTTAAGGTGCTTTCTCTAAGTAACAGTTCTTCCCTCAAGCGATGAGTATCAGAATCATACACTAACCTACTTTGCTCCAAATTTCTAGAGTACTCAGATAGTTGATTAACTAAGTTAATGCGCTGTTTTCTGAGATTTAAATTAACCCTATGCATGTTATATTTCCTTATAGATTTATGAATTTTTTTAATTAATTTATTAACTTTAATGTAGCGTTTCAGTTTTTTATGACTAGAAAAGCTGCGTCTCATAAGAATGGTATCCTCCCTGGTCAGATCTATTGTCACAACTGGCTCCCTAATACACACATGATCAGGCTCACTACTAACCAACTCATGATATAGGCTGCAGGTATTCGCAATCTGTTCACTGTGTTTAGTAGATTTAATGTTGGAGATGGTGTTATGAGCTTCACTCAATTCACGTTCCAGTTCAGCAACACGTCTCAGAGCTTCTTCATGAGTGTCCATGCACTGTTGGAAGTTGGACACCGTCAGTCGAAGTTGCTCATGTTGTTCTAGGATTTCGTGATGGTGAATGTGCATTTCAGCCAGCTGTGCCTTGAGTTCAGTGTTCTTGTCTATAATTTTTTTAACTTCTTCTTCGCTGTCCTCCCTTTCCTGTAGCAGCTGGTTACACAGGATTTTTGAGCATTCCAATTCCTTAAGAGTGGTCTGTAGTTTGTCCTCCAAAACTGCCATTCTGCGGGTCATCATTTCCACAGACCTACCCCGTAGGCACCTGAAATATAAGGAAGAGTGAGTGAAGTCAGCTGAGGGAAACTATGAAATTGGTGGATAGAAGGTTGAGTAGGAAATATTGTAGGTAGATCATAAAAAAAGAAAAAGAGAGTAAAATTGAATAAATTTAGGAACAGCTTATTTTAAATAGGTACTAAGTATTGGGGAATTTGATATTCTATTCATAGAAAAGTAATGAACATAAAAGTTTGATAGATTTATAAAACAATAATATGTAATTAACAAGGTGAGTATCACTTATTGGTAATGTTTGAAATATCAATAAAACTGGAATGTAGGTACTTTAATAAATGGGCCTGTGTAACACTACTGTACTAAGTAAATATTAATATAATTTATAATAAGTAATTATGTATTGTGTATAGTGTGTCATGTAGTATAATGGTGTCTGAGGCAAATGTTTATCGTCATCGATTTTGCTTCCACAAATTGTCAAGCAAAAGGAGACAAACGGTGCCGCTGTGTATTGTAATTGACGTCGCTCACATATAATGAGCAGTGTTTATGTGATGTATAGTGTATTTTTGTTAGTGGTATATACAATAAAACGGTACAGGATTATGTAAAGAATAATGAAAACAATACTCCCCGGGTTTCCAGATGATTTTAAATCTCGTCTCCGTTATCCGTTACTTTGACAGTTACAGTTAGTCCGCCACAAATTTTCTAGCGAGGTTTTGTCAGTAGTCCTTTGATTTGTAGATACACCAACAATTATTGGTCAGGTTTATGGGTATACACTACACTTCCAACATGGAATTTATACTTAAAACAACATAAAACTATTTTTATCATTTAAATTATTATACACGTATTGAAATGACAACTGCTCGCTAGTGTTGCCAGCGAAGGAGGTCTTCTGGTGACTTCGTCCTTTTTGGTTTTCATTAGCCTGATAACAGGGTCCCAAGCTGGAGGTACATTCCAACCATCTTCCCTATTAAAATTAGGATGTTTTTTAATTTCAATAGCTTCACGTATCATTCTTGGAATAAAGCGGTGTTCTTTTGCGAGTATCTGTGGTTTATCAAATTGCAGGTAATGGTTGGTTCCTTGTTCTACATGTTCACACACAGCAGACTTCGTCGAGCGTTTGTGTTTAATGTCAGCTATATGTTCCTTTAGTCGAATGCCTATGCTTCTCTTGGTTTGTCCAATGTATGAGAGCCCACACTCACAGTCTATCTTGTAAACCCCGGCCTCTTGTAAGGGTAACTGACTCTTGATAGATGGTAATAATTGGCTTATCTTCGTTGGCGGCTTGTAGAAAGTCTTGATTGAAGCTCGCTTCAAGATGTAGCCAATCTTGTCGGTCACGCCCTTGATGTTTGGGAGGACAGCAGGTTGTCTCTCTACTGTGGCTGGCTTATTCTTCGGGGATCTGTGACGTTGGCGCGGTGGTCGGAGCTTGTTGTCTTGCAGAACTTGCTTGACATGTTGAAGCTCGGCGTCCAGGTGTTTCTTGTCACAGATCCCTCGGGCTCTCTGAAACAAAGACATTCCTACGGTAGCTAACTGTTTAGGATGGTGGTGAGATTCACCGTTTAAGTACCTATTTGTATGTGTCTTTTTCCTATACACAGTGTGGCTCAAAGAGTTGTTTTTGTTCCTGATAACAAGTACATCTAGGAAAGCTAAAGAATTGTTTGCCTCTAATTCCATTGTAAATTTGATGTTGTTATGAATAGAATTAAGATGGTCTAGGAATACATTAACACTATCTGTTGGTAAAATTGTAAAAGTGTCATCTACATACCGCTTGTAGAACCTCGGTGTGATGGTGGCAGTCTGCAGGGCTCGCGCCTCGAAGTCCTCCATGAAGATGTCAGCAACAACAGGCGATACTGGAGAGCCCATTGCCACACCGTCTACTTGTATGTAGTATTTCTCATCCAATAGCAGATAGCCGGTTGTTAAGCAGTGTTTTAATATTTCTGCATATTCCTCAGGCATGTTGTTCTCTATTAGCTTCCTTCTAGTTATTTCAATACAGTCATGTGCTGGTAAGCATTTAAATAATGACTTTACATCAAAACTAACCATAGTTTCCTTGTCAGAGAGATGTAGGTGTTTTATTTCACTGACAAAATGGTAGGAATCCTTTACATGCGCTCTCGTCTTGCCTCTGAGTGGCGAGAGAATCTTCGCAATGTGTTGAGCCAATCTGTAGGTTGGTGCCCCTATTTGACTGACTATAGTGACTATAGTCACTATAGACACTCAAATACGACACACACTTTTACAATTTTACCAACAGATAGTGTTAATGTATTCCTAGACCATCTTAATTCTATTCATAACAACATCAAATTTACAATGGAATTAGAGGCAAACAATTCTTTAGCTTTCCTAGATGTACTTGTTATCAGGAACAAAAACAACTCTTTGAGCCACACTGTGTATAGGAAAAAGACACATACAAATAGGTACTTAAACGGTGAATCTCACCACCATCCTAAACAGTTAGCTACCGTAGGAATGTCTTTGTTTCAGAGAGCCCGAGGGATCTGTGACAAGAAACACCTGGACGCCGAGCTTCAACATGTCAAGTGCAAGACAACAAGCTCCGACCACCGCGCCAACGTCACAGATCCCCGAAGAATAAGCCAGCCACAGTAGAGAGACAACCTGCTATCCTCCCATACATCAAGGGCGTGACTGACAAGATTGGCTACATCTTGAAGCGAGCTTCAATCAAGACTTTCTACAAGCCGCCAACGAAGATAAGCCAATTATTACCATCTATCAAGAGTCAGTTACCCTTACAAGAGGCCGGGGTTTACAAGATAGACTGTGAGTGTGGGCTCTCATACATTGGACAAACCAAGAGAAGCATAGGCATTTGACTAAAGGAACATATAGCTGACATTAAACACAAACGCTCGACGAAGTCTGCTGTGTGTGAACATGTAGAACAAGGAACCAACCATTACCTGCGATTTGATAAACCACAGATACTCGCAAAAGAACACCGCTTTATTCCAAGAATGATACGTGAAGCTATTGAAATTAAAAAACATCCTAATTTCAATAGGGAAGATGGTTGGAATGTACCTCCAGCTTGGGACCCTGTTATCAGGCTAATGAAACCCAAAAAGGACGAAGTCACCAGAAGACATCAAGACACAGTGAGCACATTCTGCGTAGATAGTAACACCAATAGTTGAAAAATGTTCGGGTACTTTGAGATAACTTTTAAATTCAAGACAAAGACAAATATCACCTCAGTCTGCCGTGAACATGAATCCTGTAAAGAATTCGAAACGTCGGCTAGTAATAAAAATGTAGTTTCTAGATCTTTCGGTTTAAATGTAATAACAAATAACCAGTGAAAGTAATATAACGCGATAAAATCCGTAAACTGTAGTTTAATTTCAATGTGTAACATTCGCGTAAACCCAAGAAAATATCTATATTATTTCATTTACCATTTTTATAAACTTAACACCTCATTTGAATATTGACCTTCTAACATGATATTGTAAATTAATCTAGTTTATAAGTGCACATAACTATTATATAACGTTATAAATAAATACTAAATTGACTAACACTTTATTCGCGATTCTGCTGACCCGCAGTTTTACAAGTCACTTACAGTTTTGTATAATATGCATAACACGCTAATATATTGATTCTAATATACGATCAATGATTATATTAATAATACGTACCTAATAATTAGTAACTAAGTTTTATTTATTACCTTGATTACATTGTATACTGTCAAATATTGCAAATAATATTCCTGTACCTATTTACAAAATTTGTTATGAGGTCTGCCTGTGATACAGTTTCTAACTAGTACAGGAGTCTGGTGTTCTTTCCAATTCTTTGAAAACAGTAGCCTTAAGTTTAATATTAAATTATAAGAATACTATTGTATCTGAGCTTTCTGAGAAATAAATACTATTATTATTCTCTTTATTAAACAGTATTCTCAAAGTCACATTTTACATAATTAAGCCTAATATATCAAATAAATTTAACTATATAAAATAGGACCACGGAAACCCACCGGTGTCGGGTACAGGGACCAAGCCACCGGTGGTTAGGGCCTCAGAGAAAGGAACTTCCTCACGATGCGCGCCGTATCGAGAAGAACCACCTTCTGAATCAAAGACTTGATCCAGCTGCTTAGTGCGAGCCTCTTTAGGTGTTGGTCGAGGCTCTTGGCGATTAATCCATTCCCCGACACGACTATCGGCACAATGATAGCCGAATCCACATCCCACATGTCGACAATCTCGTGAGCTAGGTCCAAATATTTTATCTCCTTCTCTTTTTCTGCTTTCACGAGATTGACGTCATGTGGTATGGTGACATCGACTATCATTGCGAGTCGCTCTGCTCGGTCTATCACTACAATATCAGGCTTATTGGCTACAATAGTCCTGTCTGTAAGGATAGACCGATCCCAGTACAGCACTGCACGACCATTTTCGAGAACTGGGTCGGTCACATATCTGTAGTACGGTACCTCAGAACCAATGAGATCATATTTAAGGGCTAGTTGCTGGTGGATTATCCTGGCCACTTAGTTGTGTCTGTGCAAATACTGACCATTGGCAAGACTCGAACAACCGGATACTATATGCCTGAGAGATTCTCCGGGCCGGTGACACGCCCGACATATGTCAACCGTACCGTCCCTCAGTATATACTTTCGGTAGTTGTTTGTCATGACAACTTCGTCCATAATTGCACAGACAAAACCTTCGGTTTCTCCGAAGAGATCACCGAACCGTAGCCAGGCTACAGAAGCTTTAAAATTGACATCTGGGTCATATAAAGCTCTATAGAACCGTCCATGCAGCTCCTTTCCCTTCCATACTTCTCTTCGGTCGTCAGTACTAAGTACTACAGGTTTGTGCCAGTTCTCTTTTGCCAGAGCGAGCGGGGTAAGTCCTGAATCAACAGCAACTACATCGCGGTGCACATCCACGTTCCTTCCTAGAAAATATTCTCTGAGTTTGTACAGCTCGCGGTTATGGAGAGTCTTAGCACATAAAAAGCCTCAACCCCCACATTTCCGCGGGATGTACAGCCTCATCAACGACGAGCGTGGATGATGCATCCGAGATGCAGTCAGCATTGAACGGACTTTTCTGTCCAGGGCGTCTAGTTCCGTCTGGGTCCACCTGAGTATGCCGAAGGAATACATTAGGACTGGCATGGCCCACCCGTTGCAGGCCCGCACCTTGTTGCCACCTGATAAAAGACTGTTAAGTACTTTTTTCAGGCGGCCAAAGAAACGAGCCTGCAACGTATGTTTCATGTCAGTCTCAGAAATATTCAAAGACTGCGACATACCCAGGTATTTGTAGGTCTCGGTTAGGGAGAGGGATCTAAGTTGTTTGGAATCTGAGAGTTGTATCCCTGCAGATTCCATAATCCTGCCTCTCTTCACATGCATGACCGCACATTTATCCACACCAAATTCCATCCTGATAGAATTACTGAAGGTTTCGGTTACCTTAAGTAATGCAGTCAGTTGAAAATTGTTTGGGGGCAAATAATTTCAGGTCATCCATGAAAAGGAGGTGAGATGTAACATGACCTCTTTAACCGATAGCCTAGCCCTGAAGCCTCTAACAAGGTACTTAGGGGATTCAGGGCAAGACAAAACCACAAAGGACTCAGACTATCGCCCTGGAATATACCTCGCTCGATCCTTATTGGAGCACCGCAACCCAAACTCGATCGACATCCTGGATATCGCAATACGGTCCTCCACTGCCCCATACATGACCTTAAAAAGGTGCATAGAGTTGCATCTACTTTGTACATCTCCATTACCCTCAAAATCCATGGACTCATAGTGACGTCACGGACGTTGGTGAACGTATTACGCTCTGTGTTTTTACAATTGATTTATAAAATAACTAAACGGAAAGTGGAGTACTAAATCTGTGAGGAAGTGTGGACAGTGACACAAATAAAGACATATAACGTTTGCAACGAGTTTAATCCTGTGAATTAATAATAAACAATAAAATAAAACTTAAGAACTTAAAAGTAATTATAAACTACCCTTAGCCCATAAAATATTGAAGTGTTTACAGTTTACATTCATCTTTAGTGAGAACATTATACTTAGTGCTAAACGCGGCAATTGTGCCTGAAACTTTCAAAACTCGCGCGTCGACAGACACCTTGTAAACCTTATAAATAGAACCTTATTGCTGATTATGGGCACAACGCCATCTAGTTAAGAACGCGAGTACTATCAGTTCACATAACACAGTGCACTAGAAACATTAGGTACCGATCTCAGGAAAGAATCATCTTACGTGCTTTCGCTACTACACACTAGGTGGCGCTCAAATTAATCTAGTGTGTTGATATATTCGAATAGTACTTATTATGGCTAAATGTACTCTATGTGGCAAATTTATGTCGGCACCAAGCTGCGCCCGCTGCACGAAATGTGCAAGCGCTTACCACCGCATCTGTGTTGGCTTTCAAACATCGGCGGAGGTCCCGAACAGCTGGATGTGCTCGGGATGTAAGAGTAAAACTCCTACCAAGGACAGCTCAACTGTTGATTACAACCACGTATCGAGTCCTAATAACGTCTCTCGACGCGAATTTACCCCGGCTGATGTAGACTTAGATTTGGCACATGAGATTCATAGCTTTAGGCTTGAAATGAGCGCTATGAGATCTGAGTTGAGCGAGCTGCGCAAAGACATGGCTGAATTTAGAGCTACTATTAACTCTTGCCATGAACGAGTTAATGAGGTGGAGAATAGGCTTTTGAAACTGGAGAACCGCTTTGAGAAGGAGAAACCCGTGACCAACCAAAGTCTGGAGTGCACTATAGCTGACCTTAAGGCTCAGCTAAATGAGCGGGACCAAGAGGCGTTGCTGTGTGATGTGGTCATATCTGGTGTGCCCGAAACTAAAGAGGAGAACCCTTACCACCTACTTCATTTGATCACCGTGAAGCTGGGTGCCTCGATAGCCGAGAGTGATGTCGTATATGCAGAAAGAATGGGAACAGTTTATCGTAACCGTGTCGAGGGCGTCGACCAAACACAGCCGCTGCGTTCACGCAATATCAATGTGCGTCTAACAAGGCGGGCCGTACGCGATCAACTGCTGCGCGCGGCGCGCGTACGCCGCGGTATCACTACTGCAGACATCGGGCTGCAGGGGCAGGCGCATAAGATCTTCGTCAATGAACGTCTCACGCGTGCGAATGGTAGACTTTTCCACACCGCTCGAGAGGCCGGCAGACGCCTTCAATATAAATATGTCTGGACAAAGGAAGGACGAATCTTTGTGAAGAAAGAAGACGGCGTACCCACTCAGCGCATTCGCTCGGACGCCGATATACAGCGGATTTTTGGAGCAGGAGCGGTTTAGGCTTTATTTTTTGTTATTTTCTGTGTTCTTCTTGTACTTGTGTGTTTAGTAAAAATAGCACTAGTATTATATGCTTACTATATTTCTTGGATAAGTCACGGTATTTGCTGTTGTGTGGGTTCTTCATTGCCTCCCTGGTTTTCAGTTGGTCGCTTGTCACTCAGCACAATAATACGATGCATATCGCGTATATCTCTATTTATATATCTTTTACAAAACTATTTTATCGTACGTATCATATTTATTTCACAGTATATACTATTAAACCATCAAGTAATTGTGTTATTATATGTCTCGGCACTAATTTTATAATGTTATTTTCATCACTAGGTATTTCCAATGACTAACAAACTTTTTAAAATTGGTTTACTCAATGCGGGTTCGTTAGGCACAAACCATGATGAGTTGGTGGCCGCAATGGAGCGACATAATGTCGATATTATGGCCATTAATGAGACCTGGCTGAGAGAAGGTGAGGAGGGACATGCGCCAACCATTCCTGGCTTCCGCTTGCGGCATGTTCCGCGCCCTACAAGCGTGCGTGGCGGCCGCGGCGGCGGAGTCGGCTTCTACATCAAGCGAGGGATGAACGTGCGTATACATTCACACCCCGTCGATTCACAGCGTCACATCACAGAGCAAATGTGGCTTGTGGGTACTATTAATGGTATCAAGCTTGCAATAGGCACCGCGTACAGGCCTCCATGGCATGATGTTGATTCATTCCTAGATGCTTTGACATGCTCGGTAAATTCATTATCTTTCTGTAAGCACACGATTTTGCTCGGAGATTTTAATATTAACTGTCTGAACCAATCTGACCATAATACACAAAAATTAAACGTCTTTCTTCATTGTCTGAACCTTTCACAAAAAGTACTGTCGGCTACGCATTTTACTGATCATAGTCAGACCTTGATCGATTTGGTATGCACGGATGCGAGAGTGAAAAACCTAGAGATAGAACCTATCTGCGCACTTGGGGGGCACGCGTTTATATCGACTACCTTTCTGTTAAAAAAGGACAAGATCTCACCGGTGACTGTGAAGAGCAGGAACGTAAGCAACATTCCCGCGGATCAACTAAATTACTGCCTCGATTCTATAAATTGGAAGATACCTATTCTATCACAGGACGTAAATAGTATGGTTGCATATTTAAATGTTAACTTACTTTCTATATTTAACACACTAGCTCCTATTAAAACACGGGTTGTTAAGGAGAGGTCTAGTCCTTGGATCACTGAGAATATAAAACTTATGATGTCGTTACGTAATCAAGCACGCTCTCAGTACCTCATAACCAAGTCAGACAGTAAACGCACGTATTACAAAGACCTTAAACACCTAGTAAATAAGTCACTATTCTACGAAAAAATGGCCTTTTTTAAACATAACGTAAATAATAAATTGAAATACCCCAAAGAGCTATGGAAAAATTTAAAAAGTTCTGTACTTCCAACTAAAGAGGCTATGGATTTACCACCACATTTGAACGATCCAAATAAATTAAATTCTCATTTCTTAAATGTTCCCGGAAATAATATGATGCAATTATCTGATTTAACGTTTTATGAGTTTGGCAGATTTAGTGATAGCATATTTTCATTACATAAAATTGACAAACACGACGTGTTAAAAATAATCCCCTCTTTGAAATCAAATGCCGAAGGTTATGACCATATCACACGGGACATGTTTCTTTTAAGTCTACCTCAAACTTTGGATTTTCTTACGTCTATTATAAACACCTCTATAGAGACATCCACATTTCCTGACCTCTGGAAGTTAGCCATTATTCGTCCCATCCCCAAAATCAGCAATCCTGTCGAGATGAAAGATCTAAGGCCGATAAGCATCCTGCCGTTCCTGTCTAAAATATTAGAAAAGTTAGTAAACAGTCAACTCAGAATTTTTTTAGAAAATAATAATATCCTTCCAGAGTATCAGTCGGGTTTTAGGAGAGGGCGCAGCACAGCCACAGCTTTGCTCGACGTGACAGACAATATTCTGGCAACTCAGGATGAGGGTATGTGTACCTTACTGGTGCTGTTGGATTATTCAAGGGCGTTCGATGGCATAAGTGTGCCGTTGTTGATTTCCAAGATGGCGTACTATGGGTTCGACTCAGGTACCATTAAGTGGTTCAATAGCTACTTGAGTCAGCGGGCCCAGCTTGTGGAGATCAGTGACGCAAATGGCAACTCTTCCTCATCGGCTATTGCTGCTGTGGAAAGAGGTGTCCCACAGGGATCGATCTTAAGTCCCTGTTTGTTCAGTCTGTATAGCGCGGACATCACAAAGGCTATACAGAACTGTAAATACCATATTTATGCCGACGACATTCAAATATATATATCTTTTCCACCACAGGATTACTCTAGAGCAGTAGCTAAACTTAATGAGGATCTTGCAAGAATAGTGGAATGGTCACATCACAACTCCCTCGTACTTAACCCCAGTAAAACCAAATATATGCTATTTGGCACTAAAAATCACCTAGATCAGGTTCAAAAAATTGCCAACGTTCACGTAAAAGTTATGGGTCAAAACATAGAACGAGTGAGGGAAGCACGAAACTTGGGGCTGTTAATGGATGAAGGTCTAAGGTTTGAAAAACACGTTGCAAACTGTGTGCAGAATTGTTTCTACCGCTTAAGGGTTCTGTATAAATTGCGTCCATTTTTGAGCCAAGACGTTAGGGTCAAACTAGTGGAATCAATAGTTCTATCAAAGCTTAACTACGCAGATTTTGTCTTTGGCCCCCGGTTGTTAGTACGTACCGAAAAATTATTACAAAGAGTTCAAAACGCCTGTGCCAGGTTCTGTTTTAATATACCCCCTCGTAGCCACGTAACTCCTTTTTTAAACATACACCGAATGTTGAAACTCAAATTGCGACGGAAACTTCACCTAGCCTCTCTTCTTTTTGGCGTGATTATGCACAAATGTCCAAAGTACTTGCATTCGAAAATCACATGGGTCAACAGCCATCGTGAGCGGGAGGGTCGACGATGTGCACAGCAACTGGCCATCCCCCAGCACCGGTCTGCTGCATTTCGTGGCACTTTTCGATATGCAGCGTCCAAATGCTGGAATAATATACCGCCACCCTTCAGAGCCTTAAAAAGTTTAACAACTTTCAAACATAAATTAAAAAACTTTCTTTTGTCCGTACAATTAAAATTCGAAACAATCAATGCTAACTTATCAGTTTTATAATCAAATTATTATTATTATTATTACTTTTATTTTTTTTTATTATTATTTTATCATATTTTTTTACGAAATATTTGACATTTCTTTTATTCTTATGAATCTTATAATCTTGACATACTCACGTAATAATTTATTAACTTTATTTCAATATATTTATAATTCATTTCTTAATTGACAAATTCTAATTTATTGTCTTACTGGTGGACGTAGAAATTTGCTGAGAAACCTCTTTCGACGTATTATTATGAACCTAGCATCTGAGTTTTTGATATTAAATGAAATTATAATATGATGAATAGCTGCCGAGACAAATCCTTATATAATTATATGTTATTATAACGGCGTATCGCAATGTCTGTATGTTATATCTTGTGTACTTATACCCACTATAATATTTTGTATATACAAAAATAAACTATTTCTTTTTTTACCTCCGCTTTATATGTAAGTATGTATTTATGTTAATCTATTATTTTGTGTGCATGTAAAATCACTTTTTTTGTCAGTTTTGTGTTATTTTTATTTTGCCTTAATTCTTTTAGTTGCTTGCCTCCGTCCGTGCATCACTTATACAGGGTGACCAACTGAAAATCAGCGCTGGGTATCCTCCAATCAGGGCACCCAGCTAATGCTGAGCTGGTAACCCTTTTTGTCTGCGTAAGGCATACAGATTTATATATAAAATATTTATTAATTGTATACCTTCCTCTAACGTGTAAGTACTTTTTTTGTCTTTTTCTTTCTTGCATCACTGTATGTTTTTTGTGGACAAAATAAATGCCATTTCATTTCATTTCATTCATTTCATTTCATTTCATTTCATTTCATTTCATTTCATTTCATTTCATTTCATTTCGTATGTGGCACGGAGTCGTAAGCCTTCTTGTAATCTATCCAGCATGTCGACAGATTCTTTCGGTTACGGCGCACCTGTTGGCTAATCGCCATGTCTATCAGAAGGAGTTCTTTAGTGCCACGGGCCCCACTCCTACATCCATTTTGAGAAACAGATAAAATAGAATTATCAGATACATGTTTTGTTAATTTCGTTCTCAAAATGTATGTAAGGGGTTTATATATTGTAGGCAAACAGGTTATCAGCCTGTAATTTTTGGGGTCCGTGGCGCTACCAGACTTATGGAGTAGGTGAGTGACGCCGGATGTTAAAAATTCTGGTAGCGACCCCCGATTCCAGTGATAATTGGAACTGAGATGCTAAGCAAGTATGCGAACTACGGAGCCACTTGAGCCAAAAATTCTGCAGCCCGTCCGGTCCCGCTGATTTCCAGTTAGGTAACGAACGGACTGCACTGGCTATATCATAATTTGATATATATATTGGCTCCATAGTTGGAATTTGTTCGCATACTCGCTCAAAAACCCCAATCCAATCACTCTCCGTGTGGTTGACAGGCGTCGACCAGATGCTGCGCCAAAACGTATTAGTGGCATCATCATCCGGTCGACTCCCATCAACGTCACCGGCCTTAGACTCGGGTCGCTCCCATCTTCGGTACACACACCTCTCGTCTCTTTGAAATGTGCGATTCAGGCAATACCGATCCACTCTTGTTTTGTATCGCCTAATACGGTTTGCCCATGCATAAAGCTTTTGCTTTAGAGAATCGATGCGCTCTGTAACCCGAGGCAAATAACAGGAACTGATACCTGTTCCCGCAAAGGCTCGAGTTACAAAGCGCATCACTCTTGGTCGGGTATTGCCCATACTGAAACAGGAGAGCTTGCTAATGAGTGCCCTAGTCTCGGCAATACGACGCTCAATCCTGCATTGCCAAGCTGGCACAGCAGCGGTCTGTCGAGTAGCGGTATTATTTACAGGCATTTTAACCCCTGCTACTCGACACGCTGCAAAATACAGGATTGAATGTGTATCGCTGAGATTTTCACTATTATCAAAGTGAGTAATGCGTCTAGGGCACTCACCAGCGCTATGTTTTTGTTATGCATGGGCAAACGAGGCAAACGAGGCCGAATATTTGGGTCCATGGATCGGTATTCCGCAATAGCACATTCCAAAGCACTCCTTAACTGATCATTGCACTGGGTACTTACATGAGAAGTCTCGTCATCTACCTCTTCATCAACTGAATTTAACAGTTGCTGTTGAGCAACCACTGTGTCAGGCTGCGTTGAAAAAGTGATGGGGAGACTTCTCTGCACGTCAGAGCGAAGTCTCTCAAGCACGGAATCATCCAACAGGCGACACCGCTGGATGGCCCGCACTTGATCCGATAGCCGTTGTGTTGACACGTTGACAGCTGGCTCAAGCACCTGAAGCAAAGGCAGCATTCGATCACGGTACGCACTGAGGTTAGTTCCTCCCTCTGTGGCCACAAAATATGCCCGTATGACGTTTTCATTCATTGAACTCGTCCATCTCATGCGGTGCACATCACTACCGGTAGCGAGGGCCCTGTTCGAGACCGGTGGGTCTCGGGGTCCCAAGCGGGTCGGTGGCCGGCCTCTCCCTCGCCGACGTACAGGTGGTGGCGACGTCGGCGGCGAGAAGTACTCGTCGCTCGAGGAGCTCGACGCCTCTGCAATTGCCGACAACGCTGATGCAGGTGCAGGCGGCGGCTGCGAGGCGGAGCTGAGCGACGAGTCCGGGGGTGTCAGGCGTGCAGTTGCTACCTTAGCTCTCGTCAACATATTTTCTTCTTGATTACATCATATTTACTAGTGTATATTATGTTGTTTATGTTTACTTTTCTTCGTAGATTTTTGTTTGACATTAGGTGTCATCTTGCACTATTTTTCGGTATACTTTTCTTAATGTTTTTTTTATGGTTTCTTTAATTTATAATATATTTATCAAATTAATTAGTCCTTCTTGTGATTGTGAATATTTATATGAGCACAAATTTATGAAATAAATTACAAATACGAATATTCGAGGAAAAAATATGTTGACATATTATTATTATTATTATTAGATATTTGGTCTAGCACGTTCAATAGAAGTTATTTGAAGTAATTTAATTGAGGTGCTTGTGGTGACTACCTATTTAATACATAATATCATGTAATCAAATTACGCTCAAGAAAACAAAAATCGACATTGTTTTACTAAGATATAAAATATATTGTGTATACTTTGGAGAAAATAAACATTATTATTATCTTATATATCTATATTATTATGGAAAAATCTTAATTTCAACTTTCATTGAACAAGGTCTTGTAAGGCCAAGTATGAAGTCTTGTCGCTCTATTTTTCCTAGAAGTAGAGAGTTAGACGTTACGTACACCAAGAATCTTACATAATTTTGGATCTAATACAGGATTTAGGAGAATGGAAACAGCAACGAAGTCCTGTAATAGATATACGAAATAACATTCTAATTACTGATAGATTCATTCTTGGAATTTTATTTTGTCTTGGTTCTAGTAATGGCCGGTATACAGGCCGTAAATTTAAGTTTTGAGAACAGTACGGTATATGTATATGATTACAATAATCCATTGGGATAGGGACAATACATACGGACGATGTACATGAATGCTCTTTTATGTAACGTATTGGTTACTGGCTCAAATGACTAAAAAGCTTAGTGAACAAATATCACTTATAACTTGGCTATATCCTTGTATCATCCAGCACATATTCATCTGTTGGTAGCTAGCAAAATGCGTGAACTGTGGAGTTATTGCAGACTTGCTTCGTTTGTTATAAGATTATCAACATGAAAACGATGAAATAAGTTAAATAATGTACTAAATATCTATACTATTACTGAGCCAATCAGCAAACACACAATATTGCATGTTTATCACACAAATTAGCTAAAGAATGACAAACATAGCGCTAGAACGACGAATGTATCAATGCCCGTAATATATCCTAATGCTGAAAAGTTTCTATTTTAGTACCATTCAAGATTTGCCTATCGCAACTAGAAAAATATATTTGATGTATATAATTTATTATTCCGTACGTCTGACGTCACCTAGCTCCTCTTAAGTGGCTAACCACGCAATACACACACAATATTTTATTCATTATTTCTAATAAACCATTACCTAAAATATAAAACGATAAAACGTCTGCCTCTGTGGTCCAGGGGGTAGCGTATGCGACTGCTGATCGGAAGTCCCTGGTTCGATTCACGGGTCGGGCAAAAGTGTTAATGGGTTTTTCCGAATATTCAGTAGCAGCCCGGAGTCTGGTGATGTGCCCGGTAACGGCAATAGGCTCGCCCCCTATTACGTGGGACCTAAAAATTCATGGCGAAATGTGGGTGAAATATTTACACCTCTGCCTGGATACAGGCGTGAGACTATAAATAAAATAAATCAATAAAATGATTAGAACGTATAGCTTTCAAATTCCAATAGAATTTGGTCTCAAAGTTCAACGGACCCATTAAAGCTTTAAATTAAAATGCTATCGACAATGCCCCAGACAGAACAAAATACTTTCTGATAAACCAAACTAAAGAATAATTTAGTCAAATATTTGAGAAAATACCGATACAATAGCGCTGTCAGCTGCTACAGACAATCCGATATTAAACTTGGCGAGTTTAAGCGTGTATTTACAGTTGAAACATTTTAATGAAATTGGCAAAGGATAGCCGAAAAAAAAGGTGTTAGCCAAACAAATAGTCCGTAAAACGTCATACCATAAATCCCACTTACTTTGCTGCTATCCCACGATTTAGAACTAACTCGTAGATATAAATTTTCGGATACGCTACCGAAAATAACTCTGCGGCGAAGGCCTGGTATGCAGCCAAACAAATGAAATGTAGCCCCGTCGACGCTCCATTAGGAATGAATGGGCCGATTCCAGAAATGTCATCTTCCGGTAAATACTTGCTATAATTCATTTCATAGTTGACAACCACAGGGCTCGGTTCCGGATGAGATGCCCGAACAAAAACAACGGCCGAATTGCGAATGAAAGTGATTCATTCAGCAAATTAAACGTTGAAAATGTAATTTTATATATGCAGATCCTCCTGCCAGTGCTGTTAGGACTCGTCGAGTTATTCTAGGGGCACAAACAAGCTTGTTTACCTACTTGATACTTGATGGCACGGGCTGTTTCCGCAACTCCACGTCTTGGCGTGTATTTTGCGTGCGGGTGGGAATGGTGTCGTCATTCCAGCCACCCCAGCTCTTCGAGGAAGGCCAGCAGACTCTTGATGTGGCCCACTGCTTCCCTCAGGGTGCTGTGTCTTGTCAGGTACTGCTGCCTGTACTGTGCGACCTCAGGGCAGTCGAGGAGCAGGTGGGCTGCCGTCTCGTCTGCTGCCATACAGGCCCTGCACAGCGGGCTGTCGGTGATACCTATAGTAAATAGGTGTTTATTAAGGAATCCGTGTCCTGTGTAGGCGGCCGTGACTGTCCGCAGTTGTTGTTTGGACAGCCGGAGGATTTGTTTAGCTATCTTACCGTCTACTGCGGGAAGAGCCTCCTTGGCCTGCCTACATGTTTCAATACCAATCCAGGACTGGTTGTGTTGGGTCCTGGTCCTATTTCTTACCAGGTTGCGATAAAATCCAGAAGGGAGGGGAATAATGGGCTCGGGTCCCACCACCTCTAAAGTGGCCCCTCTTCTGGCAAGTACGTCGGCTGCGTCATTCCCTCTAGAGCCACTGTGGCCCTTGATCCATTGCAGTGTTAATTTGTTTTGTTTACCTACCTCTGTTAGTTTCTGGTGGCATTCAAGCGTGAGCGCCGAGGTGATAGTATGGCTTTTGAGGGCTGAGAGGACTGCCTTACTATCTGAGAGGATCCTAATGGATCGTTCCCTTACCTCACGTGCCATGATTGCTGTGGCAGCTAGGATTATGCCAAAACATTCGGCCTGGTAGACCGTGTTGTAGGCTCCCAGCGGTGCTGCGATGTTGATATTTAGGTCCTCGGAGAATACTCCTGAACCCGTACCTGTATCCGTCTTAGACCCATCTGTGAAGATCGTGAGCTCGTTGTGATTAACCGCTCCTTCGTGTAGATCCTCGTACAGTTGGATTTTGTATTTCTTGTCGAACACAAATTGTTTCGGTATTTGGTCGCCAATGGCTTGTTTACCTAGTAAATTACTTTCTAGTTGGTGTTTGTGTGAACTTAATTGTGAAGACCGTGGCATTTGTTTCATATTGATACGGCAGATTTAAGCGTTTAAAAGAAAAAATTTTTTTAGATTTTTTTATGTAAACTGGTTTGCTTTCTCTCATTTAAGCTGTGTGTTGTCTTGTAGGTTCAATCTCCAAAATCAAAAAATTCTCAGCGACTCATAAAGTTGTTTCGTGTCTCAGGGTTTTTCGTATCTATTGATTGAATGGTTGTGAATTCCTCGGATCTACAGAACTTATACTCAGTGCGGTAAGCGAGACAAAAATAATGGCATATCCACGATATTTTACATGTTGTAAAGAACGTACATAATACAACAAAGTACCGCTTAACACTATATTTAAAAAAATGTTCTTTATTGCCAATGTCCTCTTCATAAACTTCTAAACAAAACTTAAGCTTCCTCAGCCTGAGGATGCCTCGTGCAGAGGCGAAACACGTGTCGAAGAATAGTCGGCGCATACAGTGGGATACTGCAAGTCAGGTATCTTCCTGGAACCCATACCATTCCTATATCTCTTATCCTTTTGGAGGAGTTCAGTATTGTCAACCTTTTTCTATTGCAATAGTTGGGGTGGTCAATCCGAGGGTGCGTGGTGGCTTCCTCTTTCCTTCCATTAGGTTACAATGGAGTTCCGCCAAGTAATGCCTGATCCAATCAACTATATTCATGAAGTACTTTTGTGCACCTGTAAATACTTGTACAAACAGGTCTGTAGTTTCACAAGTAATGATTAGGTTCAACCAGAATCCGCACGTACACTCGTATTTTAACGCGGACACACAATCTTAATATATAAAATCCTTGCGTTACTGAATGACTGACAGACACGCTACAGCCGAAACTATTGGGCGCAGGAAGCTGAAATTTGGCATGTATGTTCCTTGGGGACTGTAGGGGTGCACTAAGAAGGGATTTCCCAAAATTCCCACGGGATCGGCCAAAACGGGTAAATTAAAAAAAATGCATGCGTAGCTGCTGGCGTCCTCTAGTTTTGTATAAAGTCTTCTTACTAATACTTCCACTATTGCAGATCTCTCCTCGTTCAACAAGATATCTCTATTTCAGTTTGTTATTACTAGAAATAATATATTTTAAACTTTCTCGATTTCACATAATACAAGTTTATTTAATGGGTCTTAATTGGTTTAAGTAAATATATAAGGTCTGTTTTTACCGACGTTTAGCTAAAGTTATTAGTATCCGTTATATAAACCTTTTTTGTTGCGTGGTGTCGTGGATGTCCGTGTGGTGACGGATTAAGAATAGGGAATGTTACCACCCCATATCATCTCATGGGTGTCGTAAGAGCCGACAGAGGACATTATGCATAGAACAGCACTGTAAGAGAAGGAAAACTTGATACAACCCCTATACTAACCCGTTTGGCCAGCGTGGTATAGTAGGCTAATTCCTCCTTTCAAAGGAGAGGCCTAGTTCAGCAATGGATTATTAAAAGCTGATGATGATGATGATGATATAAACCTCTTTAAGTACTAGATTCTTAGATTTGACCAGTATACAACCTCGTGTCAGAGATTTGTAAGCAGTTCTCCTATTTCGAGTAATGTGCCGAAAGTTGTTGAGGCATGGTTAACAAGTCCTTAAGGAGGTTGGACATACTTTTATTTTATGTTACCCGCGATTGAGGCGACGGCTTTCCTACGTGACGGTTGGAAAGTTATATTTTTTGGGCACAGCTAGCAAATTGTAGAAGTTATTTCTATTGCATATAATATGGCGTAGTTCTTTAAACAGTGGTATCGTAGTTTAACTCTGCGAAAAAGTGTTGTGGGTTCGATCACACCTGCGTGATCCATAAATTATGGTTTTGAGCCTGGGTGATCATTATGCTCATGTTGGTGCCACGAAAAGATATTACACATGACATATTTGCTAGATCGGGTGCATAGGGTTCCCACCAAGAACTTAGGGTCCCAAGCCAACCTCACCTGCAAGTGGTGCACCTGCCGATCAACGGACGAGGCTCTGGCAAACAAAATATCCCGATAAGCGGCAATAGGCTCGCCACCTATTACGTGGGATCAAAACACTGGCGAAAAGTGGGCGTTTAATATGCCTCTGCCTACCCCTTCGGGGAAACAGGCGTGAGTCTATGTATGTATGTATGTATATTTGCTTGAAGCATGTTCATGAATTTGCCTATTTTTTTGTTGTACACGTAAATTATTCTGTAAATTAAGTCAATAATAGATTACCATGTATATCAATCCTCCTAGCGTTATCCCACTTTCGTCCCGGGGTCAACTTTCTAGTCCAACCAGATTTGGCTGAATATTAGCTTTTCCACGGTGCACCTGCCAGTCTGACCTCCGCAACCCGAAGGGATAGCGATATGCCATGATTTAGACTGGTGTCAGTTTATTTTTAGAGGTACTGACGCTCTATAATGGTTGTCTAAGATCTTCATGACAGCCAGGACCTACGGTTTAATTTGCTCTCTGAGGCACGGGACAAGCGATAATTAACAATTCAATACGCACATAACTCCGAAAAGTCAGTGGTGCCCGCCGTGAATTCGACCCCATACCCTCTGCATGGCAGTCTGTTGGTATCTCCAATAGCCTATCGCTGCCTACTTTTACCATGTTTGTTAATTATAGAGTATATACATGGTACTCTATTATTGACATAATTATTTTTTAATCATAGACAATAAATATCCATCAAATTAAATGATTGATCACAAAATATTACAGAAAACCAGCTAGTAATGCCTTCTTGACATCTAAAAAATTAATTTTATGCTCCGATAAATCCACGTTAAGCCCAAGAATGTAAAATAACAATGAACTTATGCCAAATGTTGACGTTCCAGGCGTCTGACGCGTTTCAGTACCACAAAACACTAAAAGGACGCTGTCGACAGCGCATATATCGATAAAAACCCGATCAATTGAGATATTAGTTTCCAATAACACGTATCTACATATGTACCGTTTCGCTCATTGGGTTTGACATTATTTGTTTTTGATTGAATCGTCGCTAAGTCACTTAGTAGAAATTCTTTGTTTACAAAAAGTCTATGATCTCGTGGCACGGAATATAGAATGTTTGTTAAGGTGATATATTTGTTAATTTTAAATAAAACTGGATTGAATATTATATTCGGCTAGCCTGTTCATATCTGCGACATTCTAACAGCAGTATGTGTATCTTAGTATGAACGTAAAGAACACTAAATGCAGTCATTGTTTGCCCCTGCAATAATTAATAGTCGAATTAGTGCGCATAACCGGCAGCACATAATCCATGAATTGCTAATATAATGCCAAAGGCAACTCAGTCAATACAGTCATATTAGATTTACGGTCAGTGCTCAAGTAATACTTGTATAACATGATTGTGTTTAGTGTGTACTGATCACATATAATTATATCACTTTGTTTGATATTAATTGTGCTAAGGTATAGAGTTTATACGCGTCTTTATCTGCGATTATATTGTCGTTATAGGCGCTTTCATTTACTAAAATACAAGTTTATGTATGTAACAGATGTTAATTGCGTTAACTAATAGATTAATAAGGTTATACTTATGGTTTTCGACATTTCAAACGCCTTTCAAGAGTCGTGGCTTAGCGTTGTCCTTGTGAAGCGTAACTTTCAGCAAGTGCTCTTATTTGTTTTTATTTTAGCAACTGCTACACACCGGTGAGCTGTGCTATGGCAGTGATGTTTGCACTTGCTTAGTGTAGAAGCCGAACTTGTCGATACCTCCTAGTTAAATTTCCCTGCTAGCTTTTATATTTTAAGAAAATCGAAACTTATAGGTTATATTCAAATTTTATTTAAAATGTATGAGCCTATTTGTAGGAGCACAGCCTTTACAGGGGCCCACAGCTTTAGATAAGAGTAGTTAGTATAATAAAACTGGGTATTTTCATGTACACACAATTTTTATTTCATTTGTTAGTTGATATTTTAAAAACTACAAAACAGACTTGACAGATCCATATATAAAAGCAATAAGTACGTCACATAAAAATAAACAACCTGCATGGACTGCTCAGATTACAATAAAAGAGTTTAATTACAACATTCTACCCTTAATCTGCAGTCCATGAATGATCACATACCTACAAGGCATATATTATAAGCAATGAAAAAATATAAACATGAGCACAACATAAACATAACTTAATTAAATCTCTAAAGTATTTAACATAAGCACACCAGCATAAAAATTAAATAACGTAGGTACAATCACAGCTAAAGTTATATATCGTGTTTAAACAAAAACAAAAACAAAAAAAACATAAATCAATAAACTAATTTAACCCTACCATTACCAACTAACTCCCTAATATCTGACGTCAATATATTTAGTTCGACTATGATAAACAGGGTTTTGTGCAAGTTTCTGTGCGCTCTGGTTATCGTTGACAAGCGCTATTGGTTCATATTTGCCTGTTAAATCCTGCAACAACTCCTGAAGCGATACAGCTTCCTTACAGGCAGAGGACAAGGCCATGTACTCTGCCTCGGTAGAGGACAGTGCAACTGTTTGCATGTTTTTGCTTTCCCAGGAAAAAGGGGCATTTAAATAAAGAAATATGAACCCTGTATACGACTTCCTATCATTATCATTAGCCCAATCAGCATCAACGTAACCTAACAGACGGTTTGCCGACTTCTTAAAAGTCAATCCATAATCGACTGTTCCTTTCAAATAGGCTAAAACACGCTTAGCAGTAACCCAGTGTATATGCGCAGGCTTCTTGTTGAACTGGCTAAGATTGCCTACGGCGTACGAAATATCTGGCCTAGTACTTACAGCCAAATACATAAGGCTACCTAATTATATAAAAATTTTTTTTTTAAATAAATACAAAATTTTTATGAAATTTCAGATCGTCTATTCAAAATTAATATACATTTGGCTTATACTATTATTCGATATTGCCTTTTCGTCCCAAAATTTTCTCATGCCTTAAGATCATCGCAACTTTGGAAAAAAAATAACGGTATTAGGACAAATCGACCGAATTATACAAGTTACTTTAAAAAAAATATTAAATGTGGACTTGGACGACCGAGCCTGGCTACAAGCATCTTTACACATACGTTTGGGTGGGCTCGGTGTTCGCAAAATTTCCAGTGTCAGTTTACCGGCGTTCCTGTCTTCGATTCACAGTACGGAAGAGTTAACTAGGAAAATATTATCACCTACACTAGTTAACTCAGAAGTGCTGTGCAAAACCGAAGCTATAAACGCCTGGAAAATGGCTTGTCCAAACACTGATTTGCCCACCAACCTATTCTCCCAAAGACAGTGGGACGCGCCGCTTTGTAACATTGTGAGGAAAACTCTTTTGGATACATCTTTTAATGTTACAGAGCTTGCTCGTTTGCTGGCTGTGGGGGAGTGGGAATCCGGTCTATGGCTTCAGGCACTACCATCGTCCAACACAGAAACCATGTTGGACGATGAGACGTTCCGTATCGCCACCTGTCTCCGTTTAGGTGCTCCGTGTGTTTCTCCGCATCGATGTCATTGTGGAGAAGACGTCGATAGCCTTGGACACCATGGGCTATCCTGCAGCAGAAGCGCTGGTAGGATTCCTCGTCATGCTCACCTAAATGACATAATCCGTCGTGCTCTTGTCGCGTCTGGTGTACCAGCTGGACTTGAACCAAATGGTTTGGTACGCGACGACGGGAAGAGACCTGACGATACCGTCAGGTCTCTTCCCGTCGTCGCTGTCACTGTTGCCATGGAAAATGGGTAGGTCTTTGGTGTGGGATGCAACCTGCGTAGACACCCTCGCGCCATCCCATGTTCCAAGCTCGGGAGGCCAAGCTGGCGCTGCTGCTGCATCTGCGGAAACCCTCAAACGGCGCAAATACAGTAATCTAGTAGCTAATTACGTATTTGAGCCGTTTGGTGTGGAAACGCTAGGCTCATGTGGTCCGAGCGCTCGTTCTTTATACCGAGAAATATCTAAACGGTTAGTTGACGTCTCAGGTGACCAGAAGGCTGGTTTATTCTTTGCTCAGAGAAACAGCATTGCCATCCAGCGTGGCAATGCTGCCAGCCTTCTGGGCACGTTACCCGATGATATTGATGCGGAGCCATTCTACGACGCCTAAACACACCTGTACATATGTATCTATTTTTACTCTTTATTTTTAGTTTTATGTACATATATATTCTTAGACAGTATGATTATTTAAGATAGTAATGTATATAGTTATAATTAATCTGCAAATCATCTGCAATGTACCTAATTATGAAAATTTAACAAAATAAAAACTTTTAAGGCTACCTATTCAACTTTGATATGGACCATCTAAAACCTCGTGGTCTTCATTAACAGACCACAAATTGATACCAGGTTCTATTGAACCTGGTATCAATTGTGTGGAGTGCTAACACACTTATAGTTCTCCATATTAAATTGCTTAAGAATATCGAGAATATAACGTTTCTGATTAACTTTGTTTTCATCATTAGAAGACCTATTAATATGCAGACCCAAGCAAAATTTCAGGCTACCTAAGTCCTTTATACCAAAATGTTTCGTAAGACCATCCTTTAAGTAACATAATTCACAATCTTTGCAATAGAAAAGTACAAGATCATGTACATAAACTGCTAGAATACAAAAAACATTATCAACCCGCCTAGTATAAACACAAGGTTCAGACGTTAAATTTTTGTAACCCAATGCTATTAGAACTTGGTGTAATCTTTTGTTCCAAGCCCTAGCAGCCTGTTTTAAGCCGTATAATGACTTCTTCAACTAACACACCTCAGACACTCTACCTTTAACAACAAAGCCTTCAGGTTGAATCATGTAAACCTCCTCCTCCAAATCGCCATGAAGAAAAGCACTATCTATATCTAAATGGTGCATCTTAAGATTATATTCAGCTGCCAAAGCGATAAGAATTCTTAGAGAAGAATGTCTAACAATTGGACAAAAGGTTTCTTCATAATCAACGCCATAGCTTTATCGAAAACCCTAAGTGACCAAACGTGCTTTATACTCATTAATTTTGCCATCAGAGTCACGCTTAAGTTTAAAAACCCATTTACAAGGTATAACTTTCTGCCCAACGTTATCTACGAGTGTCCAGGTATCATTATTCATTAACGACTGATATTCTTGCTTCATTGCATCAATCCAATTCACTTTATCCGGCCTACTTAACACATCGATATAGGAAGAAGGTTCTTCACTCAATTGGTCATCGGCAATAGCATTAAAAGACATGTTACCTGTTTACGTTCCCTCAAATTGTACCTCGCTTCGGGTTCAACAACACCACGTGAACTTGACGGTTCCGGTTCCACAGCTCTAACACGGTCAGTCACTGTTGTTTGACGATCAGCTGACAGCGGGAATCGAGGCGATACAGGAAGAACGGGATCAGGATCAGGTACGGAATCGGAAGACGCATCACAAAACTCCACCCCCTCCTCCGTGGACGGAACTGGGTGATCCACCTGTATGTTATCAGATGTGAGAACAATGTTCTGATAATTCAACACTTCCGAGACATCATCATTGGAAAAAGAGTTTTCTAAAAATAAAACATCCCTGGCCTTAACTACTTTTCTAATACAAGTAGGATCCCTAAATCTATACGCTTTATCATCCATATAATAACAAGTAAAAATGTACTGCTTAGCTTTAGCATCCAACTTCTTACGCTCGCAATCAGGAACATGAACGTAAGCGTGACAGCCAAAAACTCGCAAATGCGAAAGATCAGGTTTAACCATTGCTCGTGAGGGGTAGAAATTTGCAAAGATCTATGAGGACACATATTCTTAATGTACGCAGCAGTACGAATGGCTTCTTATCAAAAGGTCTTCGGGAGAATAGACTGCTGAATCATACAACGAGCCTTTTCAACGAGAGACCGTATTGTTCTCTCCGCAACACCGTTAGAAGAAGGGCAATAAGGTACAGTAGTCTGATGCTGTATACCCTGTAAGGAAAGGTAATTAGAAAATTCATGGTTCACATACTCAGTTCCATTGTCACTACCCGACTCCCTCTCTACTTGAACTTGAAATTCCTTAAACTTATTTCTGACTTCCGTTCTTGAATTAACAAAGTAAACAAAAACCATTCTAGTAAAGTCATCTATAAAAACGAGCAAGTATTTATTACCTTCAAGAGAAGTTACATCAAACGGACCGCATAGGTCGGTATGAATAAGCTCCAGAATACTAGTACCTCTGTCAAACTTAATAGGCTTAAAACGTTTCCTGCTTTGTTTACCTTTTACACAAGCGGTACAGGGAGATGTATCTAATTTAGAGTAGTTAATACCAGTGGCCTTACCTTTGCGAAGATGCTCCAAGGCGACTCGGCACAAATGGCCAAGTCGGCGATGCCACAGCTCAGAAGTAGACATATTCTCAGCAATCAAATCCCGCTCAAGTACAGGACGACCATTATCAAACCTGTATAAGCTGCCTGTAAAAGTTGCATGACCTATTGTTTTGCCCATAACTTTAACTGTGTTGTGGTTATAAAGCGAACAGCCTCTTGTATCAAAAACTACTGTTATTCCCTTTTCAATAGCCCTTCTAACAGAAATCAAATTGGTACTAAGGTCTGGTACATACAAAACATCTTTTATACTATTTAACTTAGGATTATAGTTAGTGTCCTTCGGTAAAATCACATCTCCAACGCCAGCTGATGAAAGCCGTTTGTTGTCTGCTAGTGTGATTGTCTCTCCGGGCAATTGGCGAAAATTGGGGAGCCAATTCTTCTTGCAGGTCATGTGTGTTGAAGCACCTGAGTCAATATACCAATCATCAGAATTAAGCGGGGCTCCCACACCGAAGGCAGACAAGAGAGTCGTATCTTTGTTTTATGTTTCTGTCTCTTTCTCCTTTTTAACCTTTACTCTCTGCGGAAAATCTGGACGTTTATGTCCCAGCTCCTTACACTGATAGCAAACGATCCTCCGTGCTCTTTCATCTCTACTACTCTCGTGTATCTTCGACTTTGTCACGAGAGCAGACTCCTTAGAAGCACGCTTTTCACTCTCATTAAGTAACTTTGATTTAACAAGTTCCGACGTAACAGCAATATTAGAATTCTCGAGCGCCATAACAAGTGGATGAAATTCTGGTGATAGCCCACCAAGCAATATTGCACCAATCGACAGGTCATCAATTTGTCTACCTATATCTGCAAGATCTTGGGCGGTAATCAAAACTGCATTAATGTAAGCTTCAATCATAGGGAAATCAACTAACTGATAGCGATATAGTTGTTTCTCCAAAGACAATCTAAGGGCCAAGCCGGCATCTTCATAAGCTTTCGCTAGTGCATCCCAAGCCTCCTTTGCCGTGCAACAACTACGAACTTGAGTAATAGCGCCGTCTTCCAAAGTAAGACAATTTTTTGTCAACGCTTTCAGATCCTTGACCTTTTTAACAGCTTCTGAGGTTGTATCACCGTCTGAATACCCAACTACTGGGTACCAAAGGTCCTCATGTAAGAGTTACATACGCATCTTGAACTTCCATTGCAAATAGCCCTCTTTGCATGTTAAAGCTCTAATACACAATGAGACGCCTTGTGCGGACGTGGAACTAGAATCTCCACTACTCATTTCGATTTATACAAAAAATTCATTACTCACAATTCTCTTCTCTAATTCTGTGGGCATGCTCTGGGCCCATAACCTGTAGGAGCACAGCCTTTACAGGGGCCCACAGCTTTAGATAAGAGTAGTTAGTATAATAAAACTGGTTATTTTCATGTACACACAATTTTTATTTCATTTGTTAGTTGACATTTTAAATACTACAAAACAGACGTGACAGATCCATATATAAAAATAATAAGTACGTCACATAAAAATAAACAACCTGCATGGACTGCTCAGATTACAATAAAAGAGTTTAATTACAACACTATTACCGTCAAATACTGGCAGTCTCAGTGGTGCAGCTGAAAAGTTTCGTGCAGAAAATCTAATAATATTTTTCGACGAGTCAAAATTTTCGAGAGTGCTAGCTAATGAGGCAGTTTTTCTAGTGATATAGAAATACTTGTTCAGTATTTAAATAATCCTCATAGATAGATACAGTTTCTATTTATTTTAGACGAGCTGACCCGGCGAACTCCGTATCGCCTTTTTAAGGTCTTTTTCTCATTCCTTTTTTCCATCCATCCATCCATCCATCAGGGCTTAAGAAATTGACCAAAAAATATTATTTCGGAGGAGTATTGTATCACTAACACTGTGAAATTGCTGAATTGTTTCACTAACGCAGCTGTTAAACGATTTATTAGCTCCAAGTATGCGACTGGCGCGTATGACTGATATAGTGATATGATTAACTTACTAAGATGGCTATTAAAAATAGGGGTTGGTGTTAGAAGAGTGAAAATTAAGAGCTGTTTGTATTTTCAATGCCATATCATAAAGAAAGAGACTCCGTGGTCCAGTGGATAGAGTATGCGACTGCAGATTGGAGGTCCCGGGTTCAATTCCCGGGTCGGGCAAAAGTGTTACTGGGATTTTCCGAATTCTCAGTAGCAGCACGGAGTCTGGTGATGTGCCCGGTAACGGCAATAGCCTCGCCCCCTATTACGTAGGACCTAAAAATTCTTGGCGAAATGTGGGTGTGATATTACACTTCTGCCTACTCTTTCGGGAATATACAGGCGTGAGTCAATAAAAAAAAAGTAAAAGTAAAGTAAAGTTGACACAGTAAAACGATGCCAAATGATAATTGGACCAATTATATTATGATGTCTGCCTCGTTGGTCTCGCGGCATAAATGTGCGCGTAGGATTGGGGGGTCTCGGGTTCGATTCCCGGGTCGGGCAAAGTGTTATATGATTTTTGCGTTAGGAAATTCTCAGTAGCAGCACGGAGTCTGGTAATGTTCCCGGTACGGCAATAGGCTCACCCCCTATTACGTGGGACCTAAAAAAATCATGGCGAAATGTGGGTGTAATATAACACCTGTACACCTCTGCCTACCCCTTCGGGGATACAGGTGTGAGACTATAAAAAAATAATATAAAAATAAATATTATGATGTTAAAGATATCAATTTTACTAAAAATGTCTCGTCCGCCATCTTAGATTCCCAAATAGATGTCATTTTCGTGATCAGAATCCATGAAAACCCCGAAAATGATACCCATATTAATTTTATTAAAAATTTCCCGTCCGCCATCTTGGATTCCCAAATAGATGTCATTTTCGTGATCAGAATCCATGAAAACTCCGAAAATTATACTCATATTAATTTTATTAAAAAAGTCTCGTTCGCCATCTTGTGAATGTAGACACTAAAAACTTTTCCCGTGAGAATTTTGTGTCACACATGCGCATCGTAAAATGTGACTCTCATCATTCTTTCATAACGCGCCTTTTCAAAGAAGTATAACTTCAAAAATATATGTTTGGGTTGGCCCGTCCTTTTTACTTAGGGGTTTAAAAACTAAACTGCGGCCGATTCTCAGACCTAAAGAATATCATCATCATCATCAGCCTTTAACAGTCCACTGCTGGACTAGGCCTCTCTTTTGAAAGGAGGAATTGGCCTACTATACCATGCTGGCCAAACGGGTTGGTATAGGGTTTGTATCAAGTTTTCCTTCTCTTACAGTGCTGTTCTCTGCATAATATGCTCCCTCTGTCGGCTCTTACGACACCCATGGGATGATATGGGGTGGTGACATTCCGTATTCTTAATCCGTCACCACACGGACCTAAAGAATATACGTTTAAAATTTCATACGACTTGTTTCAGCCGTTACGGAGGAGTATTGTAACTAACACTGAGAAACGATTTTTTTGACTCCGGTATGCGCGTGGCGTGGCCAACAGGATTGATCTAGTGATAAGATGAAATTACTAATGTGGCTATAAAAAAAGGAGTTGGTGATAAAGGTGTGAAAATTAAGAGTTGTATGTATTTTATACTGCCATATCATTAAAAAATAAAAAAATGTTCAAAAAAAAAAGATTTTTTGGGCTGGCCATCCTTATGACTTGGAAGTTTGAAAAATAGATTACGACCAATTTTCAGGCCTACCAAATATACATACAAAATTTCATATAAATCGGTCCAGCCGTTTCGCAGGAGTATTTAACTAACACCATGACACGAGAATTTTATAGATATACTAGAGGATGCCAGCAGCTACGCCTGCATTTTTTTTTAATTTACCCGTTTTGGCCGATCCCGTGGGAATTTCGGGAAATCCCTTCTTAGTGCACTCCTACGGTCCCCAAGGAATATACATGCCAAATTTCAGCTTCCTGCGCCCAATAGTTTCGGCTGTAGCGTGTCTGTCAGTCAGTCAGTAACGCAAGGATTTTATATATTAAGATATTAAAGAGGTACAATCCCATCATACATTGTTTTTTTATAACTCAAAAGGTTTTGGCAGCATTTTCGAGGAAACCCGATCGCCTTAATTTTTGCCGGCGCGTTGAACTAATATCGTCGTAATATCGTCAGTTTGCACAAAACCTAAACTTATTATACACTTAGGCCTTCCTCGGGGATCACTTTCGATGTTATTGAAAACTGTATAAAAAATTGTCCAGTACTTTTCGAGTTTTGAGCGCACAGACAGACAGACAGACGCGGCGGGGGACTTTGTTTTATAATATGCATAGATTATGTGTTTGAATACATTTATATTATGGTTATATCTAATATAAACAATCATTTTTCTTTCTTTGTGGCTGCGCCAATTTGCCTTACCCTTCTCATAGAGAGAAGATGCCCGTGCCCAGCAGTGGACAATATATATACAGCTGATGATGATGATCGTAATCTGTTCTATTCTGATCAAAAAAATTACTGCGTCAGCAACACAATGGTGCCGACTGAGGAACGTTTCTCTGCCAATGTGACCAACGCGTTGTCCATTCTCATAACTACTTCTTAAAATTAACATTGAACTTAGTTTACACAGCATCACTGATCATATATCGTTTTCATTTTCATGCAAAATAGTAAAATACTTTATGCAAATTTTGCGATTTTGGATATGCATAAATTAGCTTCATTCACATAATCATAAAATATAATCAACTGGCGCTTGGCGTTGGAATAAAATTTCGCAAATTAATAAAATGCCTACCAAATGTTTTAATGTACATTAATCAACTAATGATGTGATAATTCAACACTTCCGAAATGAAGAGAACGATGTTGTGATAATTCTACACTTCCGAGACATCATCATTGGAAAAACAGTTTTCTAAAAATACAACATCCCTTCCCTATTATTCCTATCCCTTAACTACTTTTCTAATACAAGTAGGATCCCTAAATCTATACGCTTTATCATCCATATAATAACAAGTAAAAATGTACTGCTTAGCTTTAGCACCCAACTACTTACGCTCGCAATCAGGAACATGAACGTAAGCGCGACAGCCAAAAACTCGCAAATGCGAAAGATCAGGTTTAACCTTAAACCATTGCTCGTGAGGGGTAGAAATTTTCAAAGATCTATGAGGACACATATTCTTAATGTACGCAGCAGTACGAATGGCTTCTTCTCAAAAGGTCTTCATGAGATTAGACTGCTGAATCATACAACGAGTCTTTTCAACGAGAGACCGAATTGTTCTCTCCGCAACACCGTTAGAAGAGGGGCAATAAGGTACAGTAGTCTGATGCTGTATACCCTGTGAGGAAAGGTAATTAGAAAATTCATGGTTCACATACTCAGTTCCATTGTCACTACCCGGCTCCCCCTCTACTTGAGCTTGAAATTCCTTAAACTTATTTCTGACTTCCGTTTTTGAATTAACAAAGTAAACAAAAACCATTCTAGTAAAGTCATCTATAAAAACGAGCAAGTATTTATTACCTTCAAGAGAAGTTACATCAAACGGACCGCATAGGTCAGTATGAATAAGCTCCAGAATACTAGTACCTCTGTCAAACTTAATAGGCTTAAAAGGTTTCCTGCTTTGTTTACCTTTTACACAAGCGATACAAGGAGATGTATCTAATTTAGAGTAGTTAATACCATTGGCCTTACCTTTGCGAAAATGCTCCAAGGCGACTCGGCACAAATGGCCAAGTCGGCGATGCCACAGCTCAGAAGTAAGTAGTAAGACACATTCTCAGCAATCAGATCCCGCTCAAGTACAGGACGACCATTATCAAACCTGTATAAGCTGCCTGTAAAAGTTGCATGACCTATTGTTTTGCCCATAACTTTAACTGTGTTGTGGTTATAAAGCGAACAGCCTCTTGTATCAAAAACTACTGTTATTCCCTTTTCAACAGCCCTTCTAACAGAAATCAAATTGGTACTAAGGTCTGGTACATACAAAACATCTTTTATACTATTTAACTTAGGATTATAGTTAGTGTCCTTCGGTAAAATCACATCTCCAACGCCAGCTGATGAAAGCCGTTTGTTGTCTGCTAGTGTGATAGTCTCTCCGGGCAATTGGCGAAAATTGGGGAGCCAATTTTTCTTGCAGGTCATGTGTGTTGAAGCACCTAAGTCAATATACCAATCATCAGAATTAAACGGGGCTCCCACACCGAAGGCAGACAAGAGAGTCATATCTTTGTTTTCTGTTTCTGTCTCTTTCTCCTTCTTAACCTTTACTCTCTGCGGACAATCTGGACGTTTATGTTCCGGCTCCTTACAGTGACAGCAAACAATCCTCCGTGCTCTTTCATCTCTACTATTCTCGCGTATTGTCGACTTTGTCACGAGAGCAGACTCCTTAGAAGCACGCTTTTCACTGTCATTAAGTAACTTTGATTTAACGAGTTCCGACGTAATAGCAACATTAGAATTCTCGAGCGCCATAACAAGTGGATCAAATTCTAGTGATAGCTCACCAAGCAATATTACACCAATCGACAGGTCATCAATTTGTCTACCTCTATCTGCAAGATCTTGGGCGGTATTCAAAACTACATTAATGTAAGCTTCAATCGTAGGGAAATCAACTAACTGATAGCGATATAGTTTTCTCTCCAAAGACAATCTAAGGCCCAAGCCAGCATCTTCATAAGCTTTCGCTAGTGCATCCCAAGCCTCCTATGCTGTGCAACAACTACAAACTTGAGTAATAGCGCCATCTTCCAAAGTAAGACAAAGTTTTGTCAACGCTTTCAGATCCTTGACCTTTTTAACAGCTTCCGAGGTTGTATCGCCGTCTGAATACCCAACTACTGGATACCAAATGTCCTCATGTAAGAGATACATTCGCATCTTGAACTTCATAAAAAATATCAATACTGGTCAATGAGACGCCTTGTGCGGACGTGGAACTAGAATCTCACGGATGAATTTCACGGATTAAACTTTATGTGGATGTATCTTCCCGCCGTCGTTATTACACGCATTGAACTCGATCAATGTCTTTTCCGTGAACACGCCACTCTATTATTTGACTGTGAGCAGAAATGGTATTGTCATGCTTCAAGTGTCAGTATTGAGACGCTGAACTAAAATAGAGTAAAGAAAAGGCAATTTATCTTTGTTACTTTTAGACTACGTATGGACTACAAAGAATTCGTTTAGAAATACATATAGTTGCAGAAACCGGTCCTTTGTGTTTGAAAAAAAAAATGGTTTTAAGAAACTGCTACTATTAACTGCCTGTCTTACCGTTGTTGTTGATTATGATTACTGTCGCCAATCAGATTCATGTGAAAAAAAAAGAAATACTACTTATTACTGCTACTTATATCTACTAAGACATTGTGATTTAAGGGATACAAGTTTCATATAAAATAAAAATTGTTTTACACAATCTCAAAATATAATATCAACAGTAAATTATATGTAATTCTTATATATTTAATTATTGATAAAGTCTACACCCCATAGCCTTCTGATTGGTCTTTACATAATGCATGAACATAAGATACACTTTTGGGTTTGTAGGAACTTGTCGGGTTCCATTTTAGACATCGTCACATAGAATCTATACTTGCTCATTTAAGCATAATATCGTAATGGTATAATAGCAGCGATAGCCGAGTGGAGAGACCGACAGGCTGCTACGCAGAGGGTCGAACCCACGGCACGCACAAAATTGTTAAATATCGCTGACTTGTCAATCGTTGTTTATATTTTTAGTTTTAGGATTTAACTCAAATGTACAGTATGTATATAGAAATTGTTTGCTCGTGCCCGTAATAAATTTATTTTTAATATTAATTAATTTATTTATTATTAATATATTTATAAAAACGGTCCCAACAGAATACCAGCGCCATCTTGTGTCACAAGATGGCAATATGCTGAGTTAGGAACCGATTCTGTTCAGGTTAAGTTAGTATTTAAGTTTTTATGTTACATTCTGTAACAAACTTAAACAGAATAAATGAGTTTTCTTCTTCTCCTTCCTTGTCGGTGAAGGAAAACATCGTGAGGAAACCTGCATGTTTTAAAGTTCTCCATAATGTTCTCGAAAGAAATGTGAAGTCTGCCAACCCGCACTTGACCAGCGTGGTGGGCTATGGCCTTACCCTTCTCATAGAGAGAAGAGGCCCGTGCCCAGCAGTGGGACAATATATATACAGCTGATGATGATGATCCTAATTTGTTCTATTCTGATCCAAAAAAATTACTGCGTCAGCAACACAATGGTGTCGACTGCGCGACAACGCGTTGTCCATTCTCATAACTACTTTTTCAAATTAACATTGAACTTAGTTTACACAGCATCACTGATCATATATCGTTTTCATTCTCATGCAAAATAGTAAAATACTTTGTGCAAATGCGATTTTGGATATGCATAAATTAGCTTCATTCACATAATCATAAAACATAATCAACTGGCGCTTGGCGTTGGAAAAAATTTCGCAAATTAATAAAATGCCTACCAAATGTTTTAATGTACGTTAATCAATTAATATTTGTTACATAGCGATATTCTTCGTACGAGAAAAGGATGGCAAGCTTATAACAACTAATGTTGTGCAGTTTTTGTTTTTGCTACCTCGTTGGCTTTACCTTAGTCAACAACATGATTGAAAAATACTTTAATACAAGCACACAAATTTTAACAATAAAATTGGCCATAGCTATTACATTGTAGATTGTAATTCCACTGCTATGCAATACTGACGTTCGGATTCTCCTTATCTTAATATATATATATTTCTTGTGTGCGTGTGTATGTCACTGAACTCCTCCTAAACGACTGGACCGCTCTAGATGATTTTTTTTGTGTCTGCTCAAGGGAACCTGAGAATGTTTTAGATTCACAATTAAGTCCACTGGAATATGGTTTTTTTACTTAATTTTTAATATGTTAGTAGTTGTGGATTTCGGAATGTTTCACATTGGAACCGACGGACTGCGATGCTATCGCAGTGTCAAACCTTATGGTAATAATTTCGTCAAGGAGTACATCGAAACCTTACCTGAATAATAAAACATTAAAAAATAAAGATTTCGAGTCAACAACATATATCCGCAGAATTCGGATTGTCGAGTATTTTGTTAAATTCTAATGGTTCTGACAGACAAATCATAGTCGCCATATTGGCCATTCTCGCGAAACGCCACAGATAGGTACTGGATAACATTTTGAGTACTACTAAGTCTAAATACTAAGTAGTTTGTATGTGTAAATACTTTTTACAGTTACCAATTAAAGGAGAACACAAACAGTTACCCAATAAAGGAGATATGTGTTACCCCGAACATCGATGATATACAATAACTAGAGAACCCCAAATTTACGTGAGCGAAGCCGCGGGCAAAAGCTAGTTTGTATATATAAGTTCCAAATAATAGCCCTTCTAACAACGGTACTAATCGTAAACATAAAAACTAAGGGAGAAATTCAACTGGTGGGAGGTAAAGATCCCTGGCTTTAGTTACAATATCGGAAATTAAACAAAGCTTTGCTTACTATTTGGTGAAGTATTTACAAAATGTACCAAGCAATTATTTGAATATTTCTTTAAGTCTGTAATAGTGTCATTGTACACTTAATTTTGTCCTCAGGGTATTCAAATGTCTGTTATTTACATTAAGTTTGTTTATCTTAATAGAGTATTTGACATGTGTTTTATGCTAATAACATCACAAATATGTTCTTTAAAACTAAGGTTATAATTAATGTTCTTTAGTTAAACCACGCCATCATTTTTAGACGCATCGTCAAACAGTGCAAATTCCAGACTAAATATTTAGATTAGCACTTTAGTCGCATACTATGTGAGCGCACACTATATCAGTTACAACATTGTTTAATTTGATTGGAATTTTCGCCATGTTAAAGGAGACCCGCATAGGTATACTGTCTGAAAGAAAAATAAATTCATTCAAACAAACATCTTATGTTGATGTCAAAAATAAGGGTAGCCCTGCTATTATAAAGGACTAAATACTTACGCAACATCAAACCAGTACTTTTCGAAGCATGATTTTTGACTGCAGGACTCAACTCCTCCCGTATGTAATAAGGTTCCTCCATCCATCTTACAAATCAAGGCACAGTTTGTCTTTCAGATGACAGTCAATCTTTCAAGTTTACTGTGTCAAAGAGCTTTATCACAGACTCCATTTATATTTCGAGATCCTCATTATGAATTTGTAAATACCGTACATCGTTTTTTCACTGCCTTGAGCACAACCTTTATGTACAATTAATGCAAAATTTGGTTTTACGATTCATTCAAAGTTCATCAAAATCGTACTAGTCAGACCACTTATAACGATACCTTGTCGTACGACCAGGATTATGGTTGGCTACGGTAACAGAATTGTTACTAAAATTTAAATATATAAATGATTATAATCATACCATTAATTTCATATTGCCGTAAAAGTATTACCTTCCAAAGTAGGTTAATAACCAGTATCCCAATTTCTGTAATTGGTGCAATTCCCATGAACCGAATTGTAATTTACCAAATAAAGAAACGTTCAGAAAAACGTATTATTTATTCCGCTTCGTTCCGTATACTTATTATGTTTAAAAATATGTAGCCACTAGTCGTTTCCCACGGTTTCACCCGCGTCCTGAGGGAACTACTTCGCGTACCCGAAAAACCCAAATATCATAAAGACCCCTATTTTTAAGATAAAATATAGCCTATGTTACTCACAGATAATGTAGCTTTCTAATGGTGAAAGAATTTTTAAAATCGGTCCAGTAGTTTTTGAGTTTATCCATTACAAACAAAAATACAAATTTTTCCTCGTTATAATATTATATAAGTGTAGATGAAATTTTAGTGCGTTCAAAATGATGTGATGTGACGTCAACGTCATTTTCATGCTACACGTTTGCCGACATATTTTTTGCGCATACGTGGACAGTGTCAATTTCATATCATGAAAGCTTTTAACCGAGGACGTGGCGTATGAAAATGAACCGCAATAGCTATAAACACGTACCTACAGATAGGTATTACTGAGGTTTTTTTTCCCTACGCCGATGAGCCGGAATATAAACAGACGCTCATCGCTGTATCACAGATTTATTTTTTACTAGAATACAGGACAAAAAATTAAGCTTATATCCGCGAGAGACGGCAAAATTGCGCCTCGGAAAAAGCCTGATCTAATTCATTAGAACAATTTTTTGAGGATATATACATTATTCTTATTATATTTTAATATTGCTAACAAATAACTAGTTGTCTAGCCTTTAGAAAGCCCACGCATAAACTGCATAATAAGTCTCGCGGTTCTTTGTATGCAAACAACAACAATTTAAATCTTAAATAGAGAGATTATTTTAAACTGTCCTATGAAATTACATTGAATGCCCTGTTAATTGTTAATCTAAAAGTTCATCTAATCTTAAGACAGCACACAAAAATTTTGACAATCCTTCCGAGTAAACTTTTGTGCACGCGTATAAATTAATTAGAAAATTGAGTTGGAGTTGAGGCATCAGACTGCCACCGTAACAAGTTTTGTTGCCCAAATTTCGGGCCTCCGCAATATGGATTAGGTCAATTTAAAATCATTACCATAATATCTTATCAAAAACTTTCAACTGAGTTTCGTTTATGAATATTCCCTCCTTATTTGGCTGCTCATTCTCTGGTGTATTATGTTTATTAAGTTCAACGTTCGCTGTCAAGAATATTGCGATTAATATATACTGCGGTAATTCTCTGCACTTCAACTACAAATACATACATACATAGACTCACGCCTGCTTCCCCGAAGGGGTAGGCAGAGGCATATTAAACGCCCACTTTTCGCCAGTGTTTTGATCCCACGTAATAGGTGGCGAGCCTATTGCCGCTTATCGGGATATTTTGTTTTCCAGAGCCTCGTCCGTTGATCGGCAGGTGCACCACTTGCAGGTGAGGTTGGCTTGGGACCCTAAGTTTTTGGTGGGAACCCTATGCAACTACAAATTAGGAACTATAAAATATTATGTATCGATCGCTTCGAATATTCAGGCATTATTTTTTATTGCTGAGCAGAACGCAGAAAGTTTGCCGGCGTTCGTATAAAATTTGTTGTAACACATCGGGGCATCGATAGCCTCGGGTTACTTCGCTAGAACTTTTCCATTTGCCGGCGTTGCACGGGAGTAACGTGCCATGCCAGGAGCACGCGCTACTCGATAAATCGTCGAGCCAGCTTACCGAACGAGAATCATGTCCGCGGCCCTTGTCCATCTTCAGATACTCGTAATTTAATACAATTATCGAGTTTCCATAGCGCAAAACCTTAGCAATTTAATTTTGTGTAAATTCCTCTACTGCAATTAAATTCATTATTAAATTCCTTATCTCGAATCTCCTAAAGTTTCTTTAAAAATAAATTTCCTTTAGTACACAAAGTTCGTAACCACGAAGACAAAAACATAATTGTCAATCTTGCGTTAAGTCAGCACCAAATTGCCTGTTTTAATAAAAAAACCGTGCGCCGAGGGTCTTGTCGCAGATAACAATTTAATGTAATGACGATATTCAAAGAACTGATTTACGGGCGATTCGAGAAAACCTGCATAGCGAATTAGACTCGGTATTAGATACATATTTTTACTAAGTTAGTATTATGACCTTGTATGAATGTAGTCTAGGTCCAGGAGAAAAGGATTGCGATTCATAGGATCCGAGTTTCGATTCTTGGGTCGATAAAAAGTGGTTATAGATAAGAATGATCTATTGCAACATAGAAGTCATGCAGTTAGTGGTGTTATACCTACCACTGCGTCTTGGTAAGGTCGTTGAGCCGTTTAACCAGCATCGTATATATCTCTCTCTCGATGGTGTCAAATATGTCGTCTCATCGGAGTACAAGAACGGGTAGAAAGTGCACTCGTGTTTGCGTAAACACTTGTGCATGTGAATTTATTATGTCATGTGCAGCTGGTTACTCTCTGTTGAGATCGGTTGGCTTAGACGAATTTCGGTCTCTAGTATACAATAATTAGATATTATTAAGGCGAGGATTTCCGAGCGCTCAAAGGTTTTGAGGCTCCCCTCTTCCCCAGTTCGCGAGTATAATTACGATCAATCGCGACGCGAGACGCGACGCACCTGCCGCCATATTATGTATGTAGGTATAACACTTTCGCGCCACAGTATAGAAAATTGAAGCAGTATATCAATTTGAAATATAAATTTACTTATCGAGTATAAATAATTTGCAAAGTTTTTGTTTTGAATAAACCTTTATGAAATTCGAAAGTAGTTTTACAAAATTGCTTTTGTTTATAGTGACAATAGTAATCAGTAGATAATTTATGAACATTATGTTTGTTGTTAATTATTAAAAAAAAAACTTATGATCGCTCGCAATGCGAAAGTATCGCTTGTTCGATATCAATCTTAGGGAAAAGGATTAGATTAATATAAATTAATTAATTCGTTGCTACTGTCAGCAAAACAACGGCATAGAACCAGTAATACACATAAAGGGTAAGATACTCATAGCTACTTTTAATCACCAATAATTACATTCTGTTATATTTATTTTAACTATGCAATCTCTAAGATACTACTCTGTCAAAAAAGTAGCGGAAAAAGATCAATAATACACAAGATTTTTATTACAGGGCAATAGTTATAGCAATATATACTCATGCAAACACACGTGCATGCATAATAAAGGAGATCACCCAGCCCCATACAAATTTAGGCTATTCTAAAAGTGCCGGCCATCGAAATATAGGTATGTACTAAATATATGTCAATGGTGCCGGCCAACTAAAATAAACTCATAGAATATTACGAAATAAACATTTTTTATTACTACACTAAGGTTCTAAGTGCAGTCTGTGAGATCATATTCCAGCTCAAAGAATCTATTCTGTTTCTAAAATAAATCCTAAGTAATTACTGTTATTTTTTTGCCTAAAATAACGTGCATGTTGCAATTTAAATGGCATCAGGTAATGACAGGTAGTAAGCCAAGAGCGAAATATCTGATTGATAAGCATTACTGCCTCACAGAAAGAGACGCTGACGTTCCAAGCCATCACGCACCAGACTATGGGCAGGGCAGGTAGCGAGTGTACAACTGTTAGACTACAGGCCCATGTCCAAAATGGATGGGTCATATGAACCACCAGGTGACGTATATAGGACGATATAAGAGCATAAAATAATAAGATTTCAGCACTATGCCGTCACTTGTAAGCTGTCCAACTGAGTACTGATGAGAATTCAAAAGTGCAGGTAGAGTGAGTACGCATTTCGGTCATATATTTTTGTACAGCATTATGACCTTCGATAGATCCATGATAAATAATAAGAAAGCGCGCAGTGCCGTAAAAAAATGGTGCGCTACAAAGTCGGTAATTTTTTGGAAATTGTCAGAAAATCAAATTCTCACCAGCACTCAGTTGGACAGCTTACAAGTGACGGCATAGTGCTGAATCTTATTATTTGATGCTCTTATATCGTCCTATATACGTCACCTGGTGGTTCATATGACCCATCCATTTTGGACATGGGCCTGTAGTCTATGTAACAATTGCCGCGATCAGTTTACGGCCAATTCGAAACATGACCAGTGAAAACTCCAGCGGAATAACAATTGCAGTAGGATGTACCCGATTAGAATTCTTCAATAAATAGTATATTATACCTAGGGAAATAAAGACGGGCAAAGCAAACCAAGTGAACAGGATTGATACACGTATCCATTTGGGTTGGGCTGCTTTCGATAAACTGGCATTTGCTTTTACGAAGCAACAAAAAGCAAGAATATTCAACCAGTGCGTCCTGCCAGTGCTCACCTACGGAGCCGAAACTTGGGTTACTACAAAGGCAGCGCTACAGAAACTTGAAGTTGTTCAAAGAACAATGGAGAGAAAACTGGCAGGTGTGACACTCAGAGACAGAAAGAAGAATAAATAGCTCCGAAAAGAAAGTCTAGTACCAGATGTTGCCAAAAGAGTAGCGGCCGGACATGTAGCCAGAAATCCCGAAACATGGCGCAAGCAAATATTAAAATGGCAACCATGGGATTGTAAATGACTAGCTGGAACGGCAAATGAGATAGAAAGAAGACATCATAAAGATAGCAGGCAGTAATTGGTTGAAGACTGCTCAAAACAGAACGGAAAGGAATTTGTTGTAGAGGTCTACATCAAAATGGTCGGAAAAGGCTTAAGATGGTGATGTTCATGCATAAGCGGGGCATTCCGGGGATGCATAAGCGGGGCATTCCGCCAACATTTGTAGCGCCGTTTCTTGGACAGGGTTGCAGCTGCTGTCACTATAGTGATATCCAGGTGTTTCCGACTGGCCTTTTCTCTACAAGAACCGGCCGAAACATTGGAAAGTCGCGACGCAACATATCTTCAACCACATGGTGCCATGCCTGTACATCATGCAAGACATCTGTACCTGACCGGTCATAGACATTCCTACTAAAGGTTTAGACGATATTTTTATATTTGGTCAGGAGTATTTAAAAATATGTTTTTTACTTTTTTAATGAGTCCACTGCATTTTAAGGCTCACGTATTTCACGTTAGGCTGAAAACGTATAGTTGACTACCGTTAGGCTGGTTTCAGAGTGACGCGCGCGGCACGCGCCGTCGGCCAGCGCGTCTCAACAGCGCGTTTGGCGCGCGGACCACTGTGAAACGAGTTCGCGTTTCTCATTGCAATGTATGAAGCTTCGGCAGCGCGGCCGGCGCGCGCGTCTCACACGCGGCGCGTTTGGACTGCGTGACTATGAAACGCTACTACTAATCTAGTGTAATTGTAAGCGCGCGCGTGTGGCCGGCGCCGGTCAAACGCGTGACTCTGAAACCAGCCTTACACCTCTTTGATTTACCACTTTTGTCAAAACAAAACTGCTCTACGGTACTTTGAGACATACATTCAAACCTAAATATTGTCTCAGAGAATACGCTTGTATCCTAAAATGTAATTAGCGATTAATTCGTTCCTTTATTAGATGTTAAACTGAAATACCTGATTTTTCTTCAAAAATCAATCAGCAAAATTACTAATAACGGCTTTTTAAAAATATTTTTGAATTTGACACGAAAACGCTGTAAACCATCATAGCGGTTGAGTGATATCACAAAGTACAAAACAAAACAATCCGTGAATGAAGTCTGGTCTGACGCACCCACTTTTATTTTGTTATATTCGATTTGACAGTTAGAAACTTTTACTTTTTAGTTGTATTTACTACTAAAACGTCAACAACATGAATGGTGGGCGTACTGTTTGACGTAATGCTCTCTGATTGGTGTTCACTGTCACAAGAATAAGTAAAAACATTATTTTTTAGTTTTAGAATCCTAAAAATTACATTAATCTTTATCCTTTTTATAATAAATAATAAACTTTATTGACATCTTAAATCATATTGATTTATTCTTAGTGGACACAAGCCTATTGACTTAGAAGTTTGGTGTAATAGTTAAAATGTTTACAACAGTGTGTTCTTTTAAAATAACACAATTAAAAAAAAAAAAAAAAATTAGCCCAATTTGGGTGATCTCCTTTAGGCGCTGCCATCGGCAAGTAGTAGTGAAAAAAGTTAAATTTTACATACATACATACGTACGAAATGATACTCCTACACCCACAACGCTTATTTTCCGCCAACCAATAATAAACTCTAGTTTTCGTTATTATTTGTCGGTCAAATTGATATACTTACCTACCGAACACCTTACCTACCTTTCTAAGCTGTGACACCAGTGCATTCTTCCTCGGCGTGATAAATAATTACTATAATATTATTAGGTGTCCATTGTTCCGTGTTTGGTAATAGTGTGGAAATCAATGATATTATTGGTGGAAATAGTCAATAGAATTATTGAATAGACGGAAATTCATTTTTTTTTGTTTTTGATCGCGCTAGTCTTAGGAACTAGCAGGCCAATTTCTAAGATTTATTTGCTTCTCTAGCCCATTTGTTGAGGAAGGTTATACCAAATAACATCACGCTACTACCCACGAGGGTGGGGCAGTAACCATAAATACCACTAAGTAGGTAACTGCGGATATTTGTATTTATTTAGGTAGGTAGGTACCTATAAAATTCGCTTGTATAGCTTTTAGGTACATCTCACATTTTATTTCCGTATATAGGTACACAGAATAAGTGTGAATTATTGTATTAGATAGGTACCCAATACAACAATAATACTATAAATCATCCACAATATACAACAAATCAATATTTTTCTAAAGTACTGTTACCTTACTATGCTGTTGTTATCAAGTCGTTATCTTGTCCAATAATCAAAACGATATTTTTAAAACTATACTTCTTACTTATATACACTATTATTACTTACAAAAAATTTACAATACCTATTTACAAACTAAACCTAGATGTAATATATTTATCAATAAGTGATGATGACATTCGTAACTGACGATAAAATAATTCGTAATCCTGCGGTGCGCTCTGCAAACTAGCGATACGTCCTGTCTCCATTACATCCCGCTCGGGACTGAACGACGCCGGAGAGAGCGCGTCGGCAGTAGGAAATTACGTATTTTCGGTATTATATTTTTGTATATATTAAAATTAATAATGTGATTGCCGAGAACCATCCGCTTTTACATGACCTTTCTTTTGGTATACTATTGAAAATTCTAATCCCAATACAACTCAAATGAAACGGGAAAAGTTGTTTAAACAGACCTATATTCGCGATTATTTTCTATCGTATCAAATGACAGTAATCGTGTTTCGAATGGCCGAAATATAAAGATCTAATGCTGTAGTATAACATATATTTTTTTCTGAATTTAAATCTCTGTTATTTACAAATAAAACGCGTTTGGCCACGCTAGATAACACTGTATTTTGGGAAATCCTCGCCTTAAACGACACATAACATAAATTTATGCCTTTATCGCGGCTGTCCCCGCCTTTATGAACGGGTAGGCAGAGGTGTATTACACAACCACACTTCGTCAGTTATGTTTCGGTCCGAATATTCAGGGGCGCGAACCTATTATCATCTACCTGGCATGTTTTTAAGCGAAGGATAATTAACATTTTTAATATACAGATAACTTCAAAAAGTCAGAGGTGTGTGCCCGGGCTACCTGGGCGTATCGTATCGGCAGTCCGTTATGTACACCACTGGGCTGGGCTTTTTTTGAGAACATTTTTATTGCAACCACATCTTAAATTATAGCTGTTTGAGATAAAGAGGAGATAAAAGTTCTTTGAACCAGTATAATTCATAAAACTTGGCCAGTAAGTTATGAAATAAATGGAGTAGCTTCGTATAACACTTCTTCAACAAGACTACAAATACCTGTATTCATAAACTACTTTGGAGACTTTCTTTATGAGGGGGAAACAGAAAAGAAAAAGTACAGTCTTGTGTCATAGTGTACCGATTTCCATAAGTTCCCAAGTTTTTTCTCACTTTTATTTACCTGTATGGCAATGGTCTCTCAAATTTATAACATGCACGTTTCTCTTGGGGTCGCAATGTGGCCAATTTGCGAAGGATCAGAATTTGCCTAAACCCTAAGAGAATGGGACAAAGACACAAGGTCGTACTGGTCGAGATTTATGAAGATTGCGGACCCATAAAGTTGCGTCAGCGCTGCACTTGGACTGGGGAAAAAATGCGATGTTTTGTACACTACTACAGTTACAAGGTCGCAAACGGAATTCATTCGCAGCTATAACACTGGATCATTGCCAGAAATGAATTATTACTTCGCAACGTGTACTTAATTGCAAACGGATAAAAAAACACAATATGCAACCTTATGCGGCCCATTATTTAACTTCACGATATTCAGATTTGCAAGCATTTATCATTAAATTTTATTGTGCCTTCCGTTCGGATTTTATACAATAGAAGATATAAGTGTAGGGAAGTGGATGGCCTTCCTAGTGAAATTCAACCGAATATTCGAGAAAAGATAAACGAACAATCTAGATTGTAATGGCAGTCAGACCTTATTCTATTTTGGCTTCGTCTCCCGGTTCCTAGCAAGGCATGTCTTATTTTTATTGCCACATTTTCATTGATGAAAAATTCATTATGAGTAAGGAGAAAATGTTTGTGGCGCTCAGAATTTTCCAAGATAAAGAGATTGCTCAAGTTCAGATGGTAAAAATGTTTATCTGATTTTTATCTAAGAAATATTCAGATTTTTTTTGGAAAGGTATGAAAATGTTTTACTGAGAATAAAACTAAGAATAAGTGTCAAATGGATCGAAATTAAATTATTTATTTGTAATGAGTTTGAAGTGTCTTGATATAAGTATAACCGTTTCATATCTACATTAAACAGTATAATATTTCCATCACAAAAATATTTTCTTACTATAAATACATCACGTGTAAGTAAGTAATCTAATATAAACAACACACGCAACTGTTGCATGGATATCTACTCATTCAAACTATTTTTATATGAGTTCCTAGACCTTCATTGGATAATGTTTTAAAAATGAACAGAAAGACAAATCGATCGTATTGTGCTTTTTGATAATTCGAAAAACACGGATAGCTTCGTGAATTATGTGGTCACGGTTTAGAAGTGCACCGAGTCTTGTAGGTACCTCCCCACACAAGACAACACTTTGAGTGATCCACAAACTATTGATTAGGGCTGTCGTCGTGTATGGCTGTCGATATGTATTCAGTTATTGAATAACTGAATATGAACTCAACTCTCTAGTTAACGGATCCATGATTCTCTTTTAGGTTAAAGATTTTGAATTGGACGGTGTTTCGCAGAGAACATCTATAAAGAAGATACAATATCGATAACTAAGTATATTAGTATACGTAAACATTACAGAACAACAAAAAGCCGCACAGGGGTTGTGTGTTTGCAGACCCGCATGTGAAATCCATCGGTGCATCACTTTATTGTTTTCACTCATGTAGCGAGTGAAAACAATAAAGTTGTCGCCAAGTATCGCTTTGGCCATCGCTCAAACTCCTTTGACAAGGTTCAGTGGCGATCACACAAAGGAAACACGATTTATTGCTCAGTTATCTATGCGATATACAGGGGTGCAAAAACAGTGTTGCTCCTTTCAATTGGGTTATCAGAAACACTTTTAAAACTTAAATTAATATGTTGTGAAAGTCACCAGGAACAATGAGTAAAACATAAAATATAAATAATAACCTTTGCAAGAGGTGAAGTGTGATGTGATGTGTAACGTAGATAAAGCGTCATTACATCCATACAAGTTGCACTCGTATAAAGTAGGTGAACTCAATCTCAAGTTCATTCATTATTCTAACTATTAACTCTTTAGAAATAAGAATGCGTGTAGTGTTTACACATCGGAATTCACGTGTCAGTTCAAATAAACATTAACTAGTCACCACCTAAATATCCGATATATATTTTGTGCTTTACCTTGATCACACCAATGACAGTTGCGTGTAATTTGAGAGCGAGCTAGCTGTGAAACAGATAAATGTGACTTAATTTACTGAAAGCTCAAAAAACTCATAACTAGATTACCACGATTAGAAATCCAATGATAACTCAAAATGAAAACTCAAAGTCACTCTTGTTTATGTCATACGGGAAATTAATCTGAAGATAACTGTACGACCGACGCGACGGTGGTATTGTCAAATAAAACAGGACGTGCCATCAATATCGGCGTTATCCTTTGCGTACGCGTCGAAGGCTTCACCGCACGGTGTCAAACACGCCGCCTCACTTTTTAGGCCGCCCTCACATTGCGCGTCAGCGTTCCTTGAGCGTACTCCTAAAGTGCACTCGGCGTTCACTCTGTAGTACAAAATGAACGCCGGGCGCATGCCGAAAGGACGCTGAGCGTTCGCTCGAGGAACGCTCATGACCAATGTGAGGGAGGCTTTTAGGCTAGAAGAGCACATAACATTTCTCACGTGTATTGAGATACATATGAACTCTGTAACATCGGTTGTACTAAATTACATTCTGTAAAGCAAGTAAAAATACATTAGTGATGAGCGTAATACATCACTTTGTAAATATTAATTAACATGAATATATTGTGCATATGTTTTAAGTGGTCGTGTTCTATTAATTACGGGAAGTGCATTAGTGCATTCACTCTCACTGTTGTGGCTGTTAACGCTTATAACTAAACACAATCGCAATGTGCTACGATTTCGTAGAGTGAATACGTAACGAGATGCTACGAGCGTTACGACATGCTACGATAATTTCTAGGATTTGTGTTGTAAATGCTTTGGTTGAGTGGAATATACCGTGTAGATGTTTCTACAATGTTATTTTTTATTTCTTATAATATCAAAATGGTAACAGTATAAACGTGTACCTACAATGTCATCTTTGTGAGATACTTACGACCAGGTTCAATATTCGATCTGTCAATGGATTTGCAGATTCGAGATATATGTTCGAGATATTTTGTATAGAGCGTATGTCAAAAAAAATATAAAAAAAAATATATATTGAATTCAGCGGTTAGAGACAATGGTATGAAAAAAGGTTCGTTCGGTCGAGTAGAGGGTTGAATGAACATAATTATTTGTGTAAAAGCGTTTATTTTTATTATTATTCTTTTCTATTGATGTTATGGATATGGACTTAAGATCTCATCCTACCTTGGAGCACACTTACCTATAAGTTACTTTATTCACCCGCGACTTGAGATTGTAGCGCTGAACCAAAGCATATCTTTAGGTAAGGTCCGATTCACCAGAAAAACGCTTTGCTGAAAAAGTTATAACAGTTTGAAATATACGGCCATTTCTGCGCAACTGTTGTACGTTACTCTTGTTATACGAATAAATATTCATCACTATTTGTTTCAATATTTGCAAAGTCTCCACGGCGCAGGGATTACTTTTAGTGCGGCCGTTGTGTTAAAAAATATATGCGCCTGTCATCTGCACGTTGTCTGTGGATACGTATATTTTTAAATTCTACTGTTATGGACATTCACACCAACAGGCCTCAGTTGGTCCTGCAAAACTGAAGGTCGGTGCTTTGGTTCCTTTTCGGGACAAATGTTTGTGTGATCAGCACGATTATTTGTTGTAAGTCTAGGTGTATTTTAATTCATCCTTGATATACATTTATTGAAGAATAAAATAGGTACTATAAGTACAAATTATTATATCAGTTGTTTTATTAACATGGTTGTACCATGTGCTCTGCTTAGTCTGGGATCAGATGATATAAAATTGATAATTAGTATTCGCAAGGGATTTGATGCATCGATTCTCATTATACCAAAGTATTCAAGTACCCTATCATCAGCCCTATATACTGTCCCACTACTGGGCACGGGCCTCTTCTCACTATGAGAACGGTAAGGCCATAGTTCACCACGCTACAAAAGCAAGAAAATGAATTCAGCCGCATTCAGATGACCATTTGCCCTCATTCACCATTCCAACTGCGTCAGCCGACAAGCCAAACATGTTGGTTTTCTCAAACCATAAGTTATGTAAGAGCCATTTGTGCTGATATTTCATGCTGCAATCTGATCGCTTATGAATCACTATTGCAGTTCATTATACGGGTTACAACTCACACATCACTCTATATAATAAATTCTGTTTATATATTTTGTTAATTTGTAGATGACGATCTTCTGACCGGTTTCGCCCGCGTAAGGGTTAGTAATAGAGATAAAGTTATGAGTTTTTCTGATGTTTGAGCTAGACTAATGCAAAATTGTATTAAGGACGCGTTTACGCTTGTATCAAAAAACCACATATTTCCGGTACATTTTACGACAATTTTAGATAATAACTAATAAAACTAATGATTACGATAAATTGATTACTTTTTTATCTATAAATCAATTTGAAAATAAATAAAAAATATTTAATTAATATTAATGTAAAATCGATTCGAAACGGCCTCTTAAATTAAAAATAGGCATATACTGCTATTTTTGGCTACAATTTTCTCTCTATTTTTACATTTATTTAGATTTTCAAAGATAGAATAGGGTAGTAAATATAGTCAACTCAAAAACAATTTGATTTTTTTTTTTCAAAATATTGTAAATTGACTCAAAAAAAGCAAAAAATCATCTTACATTTTTCTTCTATTTTGCTCGCATACGTGTGTCTTAATATGTGGCAATAAGGTTCGTTTTATTTAGCCACTTTCTTGATTTATATATCCAAATTCTGCAATGAGATCTCAGTCTGCGCTTGAGCGCCGTCGGGAGTGGACTCTATGTCGCTTGTCGCTGCAGCCCGAAGACGAAAAAAGCAATATACGAATACAAAATATTCGCTAAAATCAATTTGATACTTCTCGTATTCTGTGCGAATTACGTACAAGTAAATTTCTTTTGTATAAATGGACATTATTACTTTATTTTCTCCGTTATGTTGAGTCAGGATATATTTCGGTATTTAGATATTATTTTGTTTCTTGCGTTGAAATCCGGTAAGATTATCTGGACTGATGGTATACCATCCCGTTCAAGTGTTGCGACTGGAACTCATAAAAGAGTAGACCTAGTTATGCCAGGTTGGGGCTCATTTTATTTGTTTTGGTGAGACCCTACCACTGGTACTAGTGAAGTAACCTTCCAAGGTTATTCGATGAGTCTTGCTGGTACTCATATGTGAGTAAAGCTACGCATGCCGAGTTTGAGCTCATTTTGTTTGTACATAAGAGACCCTACCACTGGAACTTATGAAGTAACCTTCCAGGGTTATTCGATGACTCTTACTGTTACTCATATGTGAGTAGAGCTAGGCATGCCGAGTTTGGGCTCATTTTGTTTAGACATAAGAGACCCTACCACTGGAACTTATGAAGTAACCTTCCAGGGTTATTCAATGACTCTTGCTGGTACTCATGTGTGAGTAGAGCTAGGCATGCCGAGTTTGGGCTCATTTTGTTTGTACATAAGAGACCCTACCACTGCATTTTATGATGTAACCTTTCAGGGTTATTCAATGACTCTTACTGGTACTCATATGTCAGTACAGCTAGGCATGCCGAGTTTGGGTTCATTTTGTTTGTACATAAGTGACCATACCACTGGAACTTATGAAGTAACCTTCCAGGGTTATTCGATGACTCTTGCTGGTACTCATATGTGAGTAGAGCTAGGTATGCCGAGTTTGGGCTCATTTTGTTTGTACATAAGAGACCCTACCACTGGAACTTATGAAGTAACCTTCCAGGGTTATTCGATGACTCTTGCTGGTACTCATATGTGAGTAGAGCTAGGCATGCCGAGAGATCCTACCACTGGAACTTATGAAGTAACCTTCCAGGGTTATTCAATGACTCTTGCTGGTACTCATGTGTGAGTAGAGCTAGGCATGCCGAGTTTGGGCTCATTTTGTTTGTACATAAGAGACCCTACCACTGGAACTTATGAAGTAACCTTCCAGGGTTATTCGATGACTCTTGCTGGTACTCATATAGAAGTAAAGCTAGGCATGCCGAGTTTGGGCTCATTTTGTTTGTACATAAGAGACCCTACCACTGGAACTTATGAAGTAACCTTCCAGGGTTATTCGATGACTCTTGCTGGTACTCATATGGAAGTAAAGCTAGGCATGCCGAGTTTGGGCTCATTTTGTATGAACATCAGAGACCCTACCACTGGAACATACCTAGCTCTACTCACATATGAGTATCACTAAGAGTCTTCGAATAAACCTGAAAAACCTAAAAGGTTACTTCATAAGTTCCAGTGGTAGGGTCTCTTATGTACAAACAAAATGAGCCCAAACTCGGCATGCCTAGCTTTACTTCCATATGAGTACCAGTAAGAGTCATCGAATAACACTGGAAGGTTACTTCATAAGTTCCAGTGGTAGGGTCTCTTATGTACAAACAAAATGAGCCCAAACTCGGCATGCCTAGCTCTACTCACATATGAGTAACAGCAAGAGTCATCTAATAACCCTGGAAGGTTACTTCATAAGTTTCAGTGGTAGGGTCTCTCATGTACAATCAAAATGAGCCCAAACTCGGCATGCCTTGCTTTACGCACATATGAGTACCAGCAAGAGTCATCGAATAACCCTGGAAGGTTATTTCATAAGTTCCAGTGGTAGGGTCTCTTATGTACAAACAAAATGAGCCCAAACTCGGCATGCCTAGCTCTACTCACACATGAATACTAGCAAGAGTCATTGAATAACCCTGGAAGGTTACTTCATAAGTTCCAGTAGTAGGGTCTCTTATGTACAAAGAAAATGAGCCCAAACTCGGCATGCCTAGCTCTACTCACATATGAGTACCAGCAAGAGACATCTAATAACCCTGGAAGGTTACTTCATAAGTTTCAGTGGTAGGGTCTCTCATGTACAATCAAAATGAGCCCAAGCTCGGCATGCCTTGCTTTACGCACATATGAGTACCAGCAAGAGTCATCGAATAACCCTGGAAGGTTACTTCATAAGTTCCAGTGGTAGGGTCTCTTATGTACAAACAAAATGAGCCCAAACTCGGCATGCCTAGCTCTACTCACACATGAGTACTAGCAAGAGTCAATGAATAACCCTGGAAGGTTACTTCATTAGTTCCAGTGGTAGGGTCTCTTATGTACAAAGAAAATGAGCCCAAACTCGGCATGCCTAGCTCTACTCACATATGAGTACCAGCAAGAGTCATCTAATAACCCTGGAAGGTTACTTCATAAGTTCCAGTGGTAGGGTCTCTTATGTACAAACAAAATAAGCCCAAACTCGGCATGCCTAGCTCTACTCACATAAGAGTACCAGTAAGACTCATCGAATAACCTTGGAAGGTTACTTCACTAGTACCAGTGGTAGGGACTCACTAAAACAAATAAAATGAGCCCAACCTGGCATAACTAGGTCTATTCTTTTATGAGTTCCAGTCGCAACACTTGAATGGGATGGTATACCATCAGTCCACATAATCTTACCAGATTTCAACGCAAGAAACAAAATAATATCTAAATACCGAAATATATCCTGAATCAACATAATGGAAAAAATAAAGTAATAATGTCCATTTAGGTATATAAAAATAAGAAACTTATTTGTACGTAATTCGCACAGCCAGGCCTATAACACATAGATACATATCACAAAACATTCTAAGTCTCAAAGTTATTTAGTTGAACTACATTTCCGCAAGTTACCGTACGTAGTACGTACTGTTGCCGCCGTGTCGCTGTAGTGACGCGATTTTGTACCTACTAAATTTGTAAACGCGTCCTTAATGATAATTTTTAATCTGAAGGTAGTACAACTTCAATGTCGAATACGAATGCGCAACCGTTGCTTTCCAAACATAGCGAAATAAATGACGCGAACAAGTGCAAAACTAAACCGCATTCCAACAGCAATAAGGTTCAAAATTCTGCAAAATCGAATAACGTTGCTACCATACCTTCTGAACCAACGACAAATACGGTGAGTCATGCTTCTCAGCTGATTGAAGACAAAGTGGCTGATATATCGAAGCACAAGGACTGTATAATTAGTGCGACATCTGTACATACTGTTTAGAGAGGCCGTAGGCAGGTAGGAAATTGTTGCAGAGTGCGCAGTGGAAGTTTGTAGTTCATCCACCTGACTATGGCAAGCAAAGAGTCTAACATGTATGTACTGTGATTTACAGCGGTGAAATTAAAACAATTACATGTACAATTCTATTACCTAGTGATCTTCTCTGGCGGCCTGGAGGAAACCTATATAGAACACGCACTAATTTTGGCCAAAACAGAGGTGATTATCATTAGTTACCCAGCCGTTCCTCCAAACGATGTTTTCGGACACGATGCACGTGGACGGATTTACACAACTTTACAAATGTTGTCGGCGAGGTAACTTAACGCCGATATGTATTGCAATTGGAATAATATGAGTGGACAGATAGAATGTTCAAACTTACATCTCAAGACGTAGACATCACATGGATAGCTCTGTTTGACCTCGATGCCAAGCATTTGTCAGTATGGTTGATCCACAATCTATTCAGTGCGACCTGTAGGTTAAGAAGTTATATGATTCCACTGTCCGGCAGTCTAGTATTGCAGTTCTATCAATTTCTATTTAAGATTACGAATTATATAACTGCCAATTACAATATATCAGGTCTTTCAATAACACAATACCTGTCGGGTTTCAGGTACCGATATCAGGTCTCTTAGCAACATAATACCTGTCGGGTTTCAGTTACCGATACCCGGTATCTTAATAGCATAATACCTGTCGGGTTTCAGTTACCGATACCAGGTCTCTTAACGGACGTTTCCGCTCTTTTCTCGACTGGGGCGATAAACGTCTTTATCCTCAGCCGAGCTCTAAAACATCTTTACTATTACAATACAGAATTAACATACAATACATTAACAATTTCTAGATACGTAGAAACAATAGGATCCCATATAATTAGCTTTACAACACTAGCTACTCGCGAACAGAAGGTATCACTAAATACTTAGCTCCAGCACCCATTTGTGATTTCATCAGACCAGCAGGCAATAATGATATCTAGGAACTCCACACACATAATATATTTATTATATGATTTTACACAATATACACTATGTTTTGAATGACAATGTCAATATTATGAAGTAATAAAGTAACTTCGTATTCTTCATATATCAAGTTCAAACCTTAAACGTAAAACCGACGGTTGTGGCCAGTACTCATATAGAGGTTGGCTAGTATTTACTTTTTCTTTATGGCTCATTTTAAATTTATTAATGTTGCTGCCATGTACACTATATACAAATCACGAGAAATCGCGACACTCCCGCCAGGGCAAGATTACAAGAGAGTGGTGTGCAGGTTACGAGTCCATTCTTTAATTTTTTCTAGGGCTTGAATTGCTGCTGCTTGTTTTTTACCTACTTCGTTTGGGCTATCTTCTGTAATCTCTTCAATAGTGTCTTTGTTACGTACATCTAAATCGTTATTGTCGCCTTTCCCATTTGTCTCAACATCAATTTTATCTGTGTTTGCCTTTATTGTTTCAGTTTCATTATCTCTAACTTCTGCGTTCTCTTTCGTCTCCATGGCATCAATTATCATTTTATTATCCCTTTGATTTAGTGTATCAATAGTCTCTTCTACTCTAACATCTGGAGTCTGACATACTGACATTATTGGATATTCATTTTCTTAATTAAATCTCTCACTCTCATAAACGTCATCTTGTGTTAATGAATTCTGTTCTTCATTTTCCTCTACCTCTAGAGGATATAAATGCGCTATAGAACGTGTTAATATGTTATTTCCTACTTTTACTTTGGCCACTCTAGGCAGTCCGTCCGAACTCTTGATTATTGAAATTTTTTTTCCAACCTTCCAATCGGTTCAATTCTTATGTTCTCCCTTTATCTGTACAATTTGACCTTCTTTCGGAATACCCTTCGACGTCACACGTGGTTGTTTATAGGAGTGACTATATCTCTCTCTGAGACTTGTCGAGTATCGATTGTGAAACATTTCCTTGAATTCATCTAAAATTACTAGAGTTTTCTTCCACCCTTGAACTAAATTAAATTTTGTCGATGTGCCTTCTATCTTAGACTGCTCTAGAACTGTATTTAATGTTATACATCTGCCAGCGTGTAGAAAATCCGATGGTTTAAGAATATGTTCTATTTTGTTATCAATACATGTTAAAGGTCGTGTATTTATTGTAGCCTCTATTTCTTTGACAATCGTTGACAATTGACTACTACTTAAAAGGTGTTTTTGAAGAGTCCTTTTCATACAATGTTTCACTAATCCGACTAGTCGTTCGTAGAATCCTCCGAACCAAGGAGCTAGTTCAGGAATAAACCTCCATGGTATTTTATTCTCCACACAATATGCATTGGATAGAATTTCAGATATCAATTTGAAGTGTAAAGCGTTGTCTGAGATAACAAGCGTTGGTATTCCTCTTGTCGAAATCATTCTTGTTAACGCAAGTAAGCCTTCTTCTGCTGATACATTTTGTACGACTTCAAGGTGTATGGCTCGAACGGCTAAATACGTGAACAAGCAAATCCATCTCTTACTTGTTCCGTTTTCTGATGCTACCATTACAGGTCCTAAGTAATCTACGCCTGTAAATGTAAATGGCATTGAAAAGTTTACTCTTTCAGGTGAAAGAGCTGGGGTAGGTGGTAGTTTGTACCGTCCACCTCCATGTTTTATACATTCCAGGCATTTTCTTATGATCTTTTGAACTTGAGCCTTTCCTTGTGGAATCCAATACGTGTCTCGTATAATACTAAGCGTGTGGTTTGCACTAACATGATAATTATCTTTGTGGGTTTTCAATATGATACTATTTGTATATTCACTCTCCTTTGGAATCAATATGGGATAACGTTTGTCATAAGACCAGTCTGTATTTTTAAGATGTCCTTTACATCTGAGTATGCCATCCACATCTGTGAATAAGCCTAAATTCCTTTTTAGATTTGTTTCCTTTCCCTTTAATTCTTCAGAAAAATATTCGCTTTGTATCCTTTTTATTTTCATAACTTTGGAATCTAATTGATCTGGATGAATATTTGAATTCTGGACTTCTTTGATATCATCTTGTTCTAAAATTACGTTATTCGCGAGATCCTCCTCAACGAGAAAGGTTGAAAATGTGTTCCTGTTCTTAGGCCAACTGGTCGGATCCTGTACCAAAAATGCTGGACCATTTAACCACTTGTTTCCAACTTTTCGCGATGTTGACAGCCGAGTGGCTACATCTGCCGGATTTAGTTCAGAAGGAACATGTCTCATGATTAAATTTTTATTACTTCTAACTTCATCAATTCGTTTTGATACAAATGGTGTTAGTAATTTATTAGAATTGAACCAATCTATAACTATCTGACTATCAGTCCATATCAATTGCTTTGTGATATTTAATTGAATATGTTTAAGAACATATTGTATCAAACGGCTTCCTATTACTACTCCTAAAAGTTCAAGTCGTGGTATTTTCAGGTTATCTTGATCCTTGGTTGGTACTAGACGTGATTTTCCAATGACGAAACTTTTAGCGTTATTTCCACCAATATAGACCACTACTGCATAAGCTTTAGTAGATGCGTCTGTAAAACAATGTATTTGACAATCCAAATTCAATAAATTCTTAATATAGCATCTAGGTATACTGACTTTCTTGATTTCCAATAAATCATTTTGTATGTCTGACCATTTGTCTAGTAATCCAGTGGATATATTTGTATCCCATTTTATTTTTTGTTTCCACAACTCCTGCAGAAATAATTTTGCTGGTAGTAATGCGGGCGCTACATACCCACATGGATCGTAGATAGAAGCAATAACTTTTAAAATGCCTCTTTTGGTTACAATCTTGTCTGTTAAATTAAATTTCAAATGAAGTGTGTCTGTTTTTAAATGCCAATACAAACCTAAAATTTTAATTGTTTCGTTTGAATTCTTATCTCAAATCTGACTCATAAAACTTTGTGAATTTGAACTCCATTCTCTCAAGTTCATTGATATTTGTTGGAATGCATTTTTCACTACATGGTACAACTTCAGACATTCCTCTTCTGTTTTTACTCCGGTTACCAAATTATCCACATATATCTCTTGAGCCAATGTTCTTATTTGATTATCTTCAGACTTCTGCAAATGATGTTTGATAGTTGCGTTTAATAGAAATGGACTAGAAATTATATCGAACGGTACTCTGGTAAATCTTTGATGAATGAGATTTTCTTTATGTGGAGGCTCCTTAATGTTTTTCACCCGTAGGAATTTTGTCACATCTCTGTCCACATTTTGTAGATCCATCTGTAAAAACGACTTTTCTACATCAGCCGTTATTCCAAAATTGTGACATCGAAATTTTAAAATAAGTCCGGTTAAATCTTGCAACAGTATTGGACCAAGGTATAAATATTCGTTTAAACTCTTGTTATCCTTTATTTTAGCTGAAGCATCATAAACAATTCTTATGGCCTTTCCAGGTGCTGTTACGCAATGATGAGGTATATAATGAACCGGATGTTCATTCTCATCCATTACTGTAATTTCTTCTATGATTCCCTTTTTTAATTGTTCTATCAAAGTGTTGTCATAATCCAGTAAAGTTTTTGGACTTATTCTTTTCATTAAATTTACCAATCTTCCAAGTGCTAATCCAAAATTTAAAGATCAATTTATTCTTTCCATGGCCAAGTAACATAGTATCTGTTATCTTTATATTCAGTGGTATTGTTAAAGTGATTGATTGCTTCTTCATCCCTATTTGCCCTTGGTGAATCTATTATCCCTATGGACTCCAAGTCCCAAAAGCATTTTAAATTTATATTATCTAATGGTGGATCAGGATGATGTAATCCAAATTCGTATGATGATTGGAAGTAAGTTAACGCTGTTAGCTGATCAACCTGTTTTTTGCTTTTTGTTCCTGAAGATAATCTGAATTTGGTTGGATTTTATCAAGATAAAATCCAACCAAATTCAGACTCAACCAAATATAAATTTTCTTCAATTTGTTTTTTATTGGTTGACATAATAGAATAATAGTAATCATTACCTATTAGAATATCAATACGATCAAACAATGATCCGTCATCAGCCAATTTATACTTTTCTTTATCATGTAATTCAACCATGTTTGGTACTATATAAGAGATTCCATTAGATATTGTTGGTACTACATTGACAAAAAATGTCTTATTAGTTTTATCTAAAGTTTCAATTTAAAGTTTTACTAAAGAGCTGTCTAATTCTTGTGGTGTCTTGGAATCAAATGTAAATACCAAGAGTTGGTTATTTTCTTCGACTGGTAAGTTCAATTCCTTGGATATTTCTTGAGATATATAACTACGTTCGCTTCCTGAATCTAAAAGAATCCTACAAAATTTGATTCTATTGTTTCCATTAAGTTTCACGATAGCTGTTTGAAGAATTGTATAACCATAGCTGTTAACATGCATAATGTTACAAACAATTTTACAACAACTTTCTGTTTACCCTTGACATCTTCGATAAATATCTCGGGACATAACGCACTATTATGTAGTGCTGATTTACCAGAATACCAACAAGGTTTTTTGTATGCGCATTGCCTACACACATGTCCCTTTTTAAGGCAATTAAAACATCGGTTACTTTCTTTCAATTTACTTGTTCTATCTTGAAAAGTTATAAATTGTTTACATTTTTCGTTAAAATGGTCATTACCACAAAAGATACAGCTTAGCTTCCTTCTTTTAAATTCTATCTTGTTTTTATCTTGTCTGGTGTGAAAATTTCGTTTATTATATTGATTATTTTGATTGTTTCGTTTGATTGTTTCAGCATGTTTAATTAAATTGAAGTTATAAGTTTTATTCCTCCTATCTTGTTTAGTTTGATTATTATTTATAATTTTTAGCTCATTCTGTGACTTTTCTGTTTTGCTGTATAGTGCTTGAACAGTATATTGGGAATTTTCTAGTGCAGTTCCTTCAATTATCCTTTTTGCTTCTTCCTTGGTCGTAGAGTAATTTATCAACATCGTTCAGTCTCCTTCTAGACATATTAGAAACAAATTGATCCCAAAACTGATGTCATTCTAATAAGTTCCCACTAAATTGAGGTAAACTCAAATCAGGTAATTTACTTTAACATATTACTCCGTTTTCTTTCATTGATATTGTTGAGGATTCATTTTTCATTTGAATTTTGACTTCTAATTCAGCCAATGCTTGCTCCCCTTGTATTTGGAGGGTAGTTAAATTCGATATTTCATCAGGATTAGGTACCTGACTTATGTTAAAGTAACTGTTCAAATCAGTATTGAAGCGAGACAGAAGTGACTTAAGTTTGGCTGATAATATACGTGCATCTTCCATATTTTCATCCGTTATTGAACACAGACCGAGACAATTATTGCTTAATGATTGAATCTCTTTGGCAAACACAGACAAACGATTTAAAATTATATTCTCCATTATTGTAGTATACCATCAATGTTGATCAATTTTGTACCTAAAAATAAGTATTAAATTTAAGCAAATATAGTATTATGCCTTTAAGATATAATTTCAATAATCTATTGATTATATTTCTTTTTACTTACTGCATGTGCCGATAGTGAATCCCACACAACACGAAATATCACAACACAAAATATCATGAAATTGTAAAATAATATGATAAACCAACTGAAGAAAATAAAACTGTTTCAAGTTATTGTCAACGAATCATCTCGAATTGGTAAAATTGTAATTCACATAATGTTTGAAACTGAAGTTCCACACTGACAAATGTTGTTTGAATTGCTTAGAATTATTTCTAATAATTAATAAAATAATTCTATATCTGCGGCCGAGACTTACAAGTATCTGGGTATGTCGCAGGCTTTAGGTATTGCTGAGACTGCCATGAAACAATCATTGCGGGAGCGCTTCTTTGGCTATCTGAAGAAAATACTGAAAAGATTTTTATCAGGCGGCAACAGGGTGCGTGCCTATAATGGTTGGGCCATGCCTGTCTTAGCGTACTCCTTCGGCATACTCAGATGGACTCAATCAGAACTGGACGCCTTGGACAGAAAGTTCCGTTATCTATTGACTGAATATCGAACGCATCACCCGCGGTCGTCAGTAATGAGGTTGTACATTCCGCGGAAATGTGGTGGTCGTGGTTTCTTAAGTGCTATCCACAACCGCGAGGTGTACAATCTTAGAGAATATTTTCTCAACAATATTCTCTTTAAGTAATTGGACATACTCTGCTTTGTCAGTGTTGTGTGGTTTCCTGCGTGGCTGTGTGGGTTGTATAACGACTTCCATAGAGAAGCTGATCCATCTGTGGTCTGAGCAGGAAGCCTCTTTCGAGACGTGCCATCCCTTGATGCGTTCAGCCGCTTCTTCTGTAGCGAGAGTTAGGTCGATAATTGTCTGACTACGTCTTGTGACGAAGGTAGGCTCCGTACCTGTGTTTAATAGGGTAAGATTAGTGTTGAATAGGGTAAGATTAGTGTTGAATAGGTATTCAACCAATGATTTACCTCTGTTGTTATTGCAGTTCATGCCCCACATTTGGTGGTGGGCATTGGAGTCCGTTCCTATTATGACCTCCGTTTTTGTTCTCTCGCACTGGTTAACCAGACTCGTGAGGTCAGACAAAGGCGGGTCTTCGGCGTCGGGCATGTAGACCGATGCGAAAACAACCGCTATACTCCTTGGCTGCTGTGTTATTTCAATTTGTATCGCTGTGATGTCTCTAGAACAGAACTCCTTTAAAACTTGGGTTCTGATGTTTTTAGTTGCCAGTATTCAGGTTCTTGGATGTGTGTGGTCATTTGAAAAATAAATCTTACCTCCCAGGCTGGAGAGGCCTCTGATGAGGCCACCCCTTATCCAAGGTTCCTGGATGAGCACGATGGCTGATTGTTGGACCTCCATCCATTTGAGCAGTTGCGCAGTGGCCGTTTGGCTGTGACGGAGGTTGATTTAAAGGCAGCTGACGTCACTAGGCAGAGGGTTTATTTTTGGATGATGTCCTCCCCGACCGTCAGCTGCGTTAGGCCCGCCAGGATGTCGCCAGCCTCCATCCCGTCGTCCCGCCGCACCGGGCTCAGGAGCAGGCTCTCATCTGCCGAGTTACCCTCGGCTGACGGGCCAGCCCCCGAGCCAGACGCGGCCGGCTCTGACGGGCCGGGTTCTGCGTCGCACCCAGGCTTGGTGTTTGAATCCTGCTTGACTCATGTGGAGTTGTCGTCCGGAGGATGGTCGACAAACTTACCTGAGGGGTCCCGGAACCTGACGTAGACGGCACCTACCCCCAACGCGAGGCGGCGCTCTTTCTTCATCAGGATCGGGACCTGTTCTTTTGGGACGCCCACTACCAGGAACCACCCACCTGACTGCCTTTTGGAGTGCAGCATCGACAATTGTCAACCTCCAACCTCAAACTCAAGAGCGCGACTCACGTCGCGCACGTCGTCCAAGACCCCCTGTTCGTCGGGTACGACAATGCCGCACCGCACTCTCTTTGAGGTCTCTTCCTGGCCTCTGACCTCCAGTTCGAAGCCCGGTGGTGGTACCAGGAGAGAAACAGCCTCCGTCAGCCAGGTACGCGTTGCCTCTTCGGCGCACCAAAGTTTGAGGACCCCGTTCGCGTGCACGGGTTTTCCGTGGACGGGACGTGTGGACGCTGGACGGCGTTTGGGGGTTTTGGTCAACCAGGCATCACACAGGATCTTCCTTTGGAGCTCCCGGAGTACCTGGTCCACCAACTCCTTCGGCAAGTTCCCTGTGCGTTTGCATATTACTGCAACACCCAGGGACGCCTTGGAGGCCTGTGCGTAGGACTTACCTTGTATCCTGGAGGAGTCGAGGCGGGGCTTCTTGTGCTCCCCTCGAGGCGAGCTGGTCTCGTTGAGAGCACGTTTGGCCTCAACTCTTTCCTTGTTTCCGGCAATTTTACCTGCCGCGTTTCCCGTTGGTGCTGGGGCTGGATGCCTTCCAGGGTGGCCAGCCCGCCGCTTGGCGGCAGGCGGCTTCCCTGTACTGCCTCCAGCCTTCGTGCACCCCTCACTTCTGAGCGTGGGCTGAGCGCTGGTCACATTGCTGGGACCTGCGACGGCGGCCTGCTCAGCTGTTTTAGTGGAGGCAGCACCAGCAGCAGCAGCGGCTTGTTCAGCCTTCCGCCTAATTGCCATGCGCTGTCTCTTGCTTTTGTTGTTCCTCTTTTTCTTCGTGGAACTGGTAGCAACGGGGCCACTCGGTTGTGTGGTTGGCGGGCGTTGGACAGGACCGGTGGTCTTGCTCTTACCCTTGCCCTTATGGTGACTCACCACTTGCAAGCCCGCGAAGGAGGAGTCGTCTTCAAGCTTGATCTCAAACGGGCTGACGATTGTAAGGACGGGACCAGTACTAGCGTTAGCCAGTGCTGAAGTCATGTCCTTGAGGGATGGTTTGACACCTGCAGCCGGGGCCACGGCGTCGACCATCTGTATGGTTTTGGTTGTGGCGGCGGGAACAGCTTTTGCCGTCCCCGTCGCGGTTGGGGTAATAAAAGGGATTTCGGTATCCATACGTTCACTTAAAGACTTCATCCCTCTGGCTTCCCACCCTCCATGGAGCCCGCAACAGGGAACGTCATACCGGACGTTAGGATTACCAGAGGGATATAGGAACGCAAGGCTGGTTTACAGCACGACATCGGGCGCCCGCTCAGGTCAACGGTCGGAGCCGAGTTACCAACTCCATCCGTCATCCCACGCTTGCGCCTTCAGTATAGCCTTCACCCACCACATCAACAGCCGAAATAAATTCCAACTGCTGATGCGGACCCCACGTCCCTAGCCTGTGGCCCGGCCCTCTGACGGGACACGATGGCCATTTCCCCCGCTGCGGCTCACAGCGGGGGCTACCGTTTAGTGTGAAATAGGGACCAAAGAGGGCGTGTTGCCTCACGATCACATTACCGCCAGCGCCGCTCGGCTCAACCCCCCAGGACTCCGTCATCCCCGCGTACGGTGCTCAACTGCGCAGGTCCTAGCGCAGGTGGTCAGCTACTCTTACCCGTGACTTTTTACTACGAGCCCGCGCCCACCCGACCACGAGGGAGCGCGGTGAAGAGATGTGTCTCTGAGTGTGGATGTGTGCGTGCATGTATGTATGTGTGTGTATGTGTGCGTGTGTGAAGTGCCTGTTATTGTGTTTCAGCTGGAGGTTTTGGTTGCATCCATTTCTGAAGGAACTGGACGAAAAACGGGCGGCAACCTCGACAAGAATAGTCCACCAGCCTTGCCTTAGGGATCTTCACGACCTGCGCTACCCCTGAGACCATTCGCCACTCCCTGCACCGGACTCAGGTGCAGGGAGAAGAAGTCAGTGCAGCTCAGTGATGCTAAAGATGAGTTGATCTGCACGGGCTTCTGCCCGAAACACATATCGCACACTTCGAAAAGTCATTGGTGTGCGCCGTGGATTCGAACCCGATACCCTCTGCATGGCAGTCCGTTTGGACCGACCTCCACTAGGCTATCGCAAATTCCCGCTAGACCACCATAAGGGCGAGAATCGCTCAGCAAGACATTGTCGCTTCCAGTGCTACTTTATACGCACATTGACACTCACAACACCAGTTTCTAGTGTGCCTCGACTCTATGAGCGTGCCAAGGGATTTTTTTCAAACTGGTCCAGTGCCGACTTGTTTAATTTTACATTTAAAAACTTATTTTAATGACTATGAATGTTTAAATACAAAAAATACAATTCTGTGACAACATACTCCTATGGTAATTTTTTTGTTTTCATATATCGTTGTTGTAACTCCTGATGCTAAGTATAAATAACCTTGTATTCATAGCGTTACTTGAGCTGCTATTCATAACAGATCCGCAATGTTAAGCAACGTTCCAAATGTATCCATTGGATGTGTAACCGCTTCTGTAACTCCTGTAACTCCTGTAACTCCTGATGATAAGTATAAATAACCTTGTATTCATAGCGTTACTTGAGCTGCTATTCATAATAGATTCGCAATGTTAAGCAACGTTTCAAATGTACCCATTGGATGTGTAACCGCTTCTGTAGCATGACTGGCATGCACTGGGTTTAATAGTCACAGAAGATTCCCGTTTTTGTCTCAAGGCAAATATCTTAACGCCCAGTCGTAGGTTTATTAACACTGACGAAACAATTGGATGCACAGTCATACGAAAAACACGAAGGATAGAGTACAACCTTCTTTTTGGTGATTAACGGCTATTTTCAATATTCGATCCATACATGGATTTTGAGATTCGAGATTCGTGTTTGACATAATTATTTTATATGGAGCTTATATCAAAAACGAATCTAAAATCTACATATCTATCTATAGATCAAATATTGAATTCCGTAGTTAAAGAGTAATATTATGATCACAGTATCAAATTCTACATGTGAAATAAAAAAGACGCTATCGATTTTAATTTAAGGATCCCACAATGTATCATAATCATCGCATTATCATAATATTATCAATGAAACACCGTATAATTGACAACTTTAAAACAAGAAGTGAATCATGGATCCGTTAACTAGAGAGTTGAATTCATATTAAGTTATTCAGTAACTGAATACATACCGAACTACAAAAGCAAGTACTGAATACGATTACATCTACAGCATACCACTATTGTTTTTTCTTTCATGTCAGTCGAGTTGACGCGTCGGGTATGCAAATATTTCTATCAATATTCATGGCTGCCGGCGTCATCGATAATTGAGTCTTACCTGACAATGGTGCCTTTGATTTTCATACTCGTTATCTCCAGTTTAAGTCGAAACCCTTTAGACTTTTTTACTGAGAGAATGTGCTGTGAAATCGTGACGACATTTTACTTTTTATTATTTTCTTCAAGTTAACTAACTAAGCTTATACATAGTTATTTTTTATGGATATGTGTCGTGTGACTACAAGAATTATGTATATGTATGTGATGTACATCAAATGAAAAAATAAGTAAGTGTCTTGGTCTAGTCAACCATAAAAGCTTTGATCATAATAATGCAAATACTTAAAAATAATCTTTGTAATAAATAAACGATCAACGTAGCTATAGTTCGAGTTGGTCTTGTTTTGTACGCACTCTTTACGAGTAGAAATAGTGATACCGCCAACGCTTTTGAATGGACGAAAAATCGAATAAATCTTATCAAAGCCAATAATGATGAGCCCTATATAATAAATCGTACAATTGTTACCTAATGACTGAGCCAAAAGGCTCAGTCGTTGCCCATCGCTCCTGAGGATGCCTCGTGCAGAGGCAAAACACGTGTCGAAGAATAGTCGGCGCATACAGCGGGATAGTGCAAGTCAGGTATCTTCCTGGAACCCATACCATTTCTATATCCCTTATCCTTTTAGATGAGTTCGGTATTGTCATCCTTTTTCTATTGCAATAGAATGGTGGTCAATCCGAGGGTGCGTGGTGGGTTCCTCTTTCCTTGCATTAAGTTACAATGGAGTTCCGCCAAGTAACGCCTGATTCATTCAACTTACAATTGTTATTTTCTAGCAACACTTGTTCTAAAATATTAGGCTCACTTTGCTATGATAACCAATGTTAAAACACGTAATCAAACTGTCCTTTGATGAATGCTGTAACAAATTTCTTTTAAGTAACAAAGATGATTAATTCGTTTTAGTTTTCACAACACAAAAGGAATAGGTTTAGTTCTAATGAGTCTCCCCTACAGCTTACTTTAGCTACATAGCGCACGAAATGCATAAGACTATACCTACATAAACTCTTTTTTGCACTCATTAGAAAAGATGATTAATTCGTTTTAGTTTTCACAACACAAAAGGAATAGGTTTAGTTCTAATGAGTCTTCTCAAAATACTTCGGCACTATTATTTTTCCATCCACCTCACTCTCCTCATCATTTAATGGAAAATTTCCCCGCCAATATTTTCTAAAATATATGATCTAAAATGTTCTAAATAGATAGTGGAAATTCTCAAGGATTTTTTTTTCCCATTCTGCCTTTATTTTCGTAACACCATGCATACTAAATTTTCTTCTTTAAGGTGGCAAACACGTGGGTGCAATCTCTTTGTCAATATCTATTAAAGGGCTTGAGAGTTTGTACAAGCATATTTACTTTTTATGAAAATCCTTACTACCCTAAGCAATAATTAGACGTCTTATACTGTCATTATTAGGCAACAAAAACTCTTTTCAACCATAATAGCCTGTTATCGAGCTATTTTAGCGGTCTGTCGAAAAAAGTTATACCGTAAATATGAGTTAAAGTATACGTTCTCATGTTTTTCTAACATGCTAAGCATCCATTTACATACGTAATCGTGACTACTAGTACCATTGAAGCCTTTGGCATAGATTTATAAGCCATAACCACTATGATATTGGTGTTTGCTGTCTTTATCTTTATGAAATCTGGTGTTATGTTGGTAATATTACTAGCTTTATAAAGTCTGAAGTTTACGGTATACATTGTGACTTTGTTTATGTTCATACAAATGGCAACTCAAAGCGCAGAATAAGTTTTACTTAATACCAAAAAATATTTATAACTGGCCCATTGTTGGGCACAAGCATCTTCTCACTATGATGCAGGTAAGGCCGGACTATACTAAGCTATTCCAGTAGGGTTTTACAGACTCTGTGTCTTTCGAGAATAGAAAGTAGAATTCTGAGACATGCAGATTTACTCATTATGATTTCCTCCACCGTTAATCAAGTGAGTTTTAATACGCATATACCTTAAAAAATCCAGCGTTTTGCGCCATGTATATAAGTCCAAGACCCTCTACGCTCGTGCTGTTGGTCTATACATATGAAGTGATACATATTTCATTTCAGATAGCTTTACATCAGAGTATTCTCAACCGGAACGCCCTTCGCTATTGCAAGCTTGTATCAATCAAGATTTAACTTATTTCAAAAGCTCTTGCAGTTTTATTAAAATAATTGTAAGATAGGAGTGACCCTATAGATTAATTGATACACAAAGCCTTGTAACGCATTATCAAACCCGTGTGCTTTAGAGCAAAGCAATGTAAAATGACAATACCCTCAAATATTTCGATTATTCTATTAAGTTCAGAATTTCAATATGCATAGTCGTAATGGTATTTTAAGATTTCGATATAATTTCAAACCTTTGATCTTAATTCTAATTATAATACGTATAATCCAAAGCCGTTGGAGGACAAAAACTTTTTAGCTGTGTGTGCGATTTCCAATATTTTTATAAGAAGGTGGTTAACATTTGATAAATTAATATTGATTGCTTTTGTTGTTTGTTTTGTTTGAAGTAATGATACAAGAAAAATTTTGATTGCATTTTCACTTTATCTGGATGAGATCACTCTTAGCAATAAAGCCTGTAAGTTACAATACATATGCACAGTTAAATTTATTTTGAAGTGCGAAAAAGAATATCTAAATATCTTTCTATTTTATTATACCAATGCTCTTGCAGAATTAGTATTCTTCTATTGGAAGTTCCGTTGACTTCAGTTTCGAAAAAATATAGTTTGAAATAAATTTGCTTGTTCGGTTAAAATATTATATGAATTTATAATATTTATTTCTCAATCGGTAAAACTGCGATTACGTATAACGTGTGCAAAAATATTCTGAGAAAATAAAATAGAATAATAAGCTGAGGTGGCAAGTTTTTGGCATTTTCTTGACGTCTTCTATTATTCTGTTTAAATAACTAAGTTAAAGCTAGCTTTACGTAGTAAATAAAATTCTTAGTGTGAAATAAGAAGGTACGTTCTTGAGATATTAAAGAATAACAGATATACAAATTATAGTACTAACTCTTAGATACACGAAAAATATTTTGTTACACTCTTGGAAATACTTTTTTTACGACTGGGCCGATATAAATTATAATTATATTAGTACGAAGATCTCGAGGCATGTTTGTAAATGTTTTTTGAACTGGATTAGTTATTATAAAAATAAAACAGAAAATATCGCATCTAACTTGTTCTTGAAAACAAGTCTGTTCATTAGTTAGTTAAAAATAGACTTATGTATAAAAATAGAGAACTGCAATAACGTGCAGGTATTAAAGTAAGCTACAACACAGTGATCAAAAGAAAAGTGCGAGTATATTATTATGTAATAAGGCGCTTACGCCAAGCAGCTTACGTAGTCGCGTAGACAAGTTTTCTTTTAATATTGCCCGCTTACTTTGTACCGCATCCAACAAGATACGACAAGTATTTATAAAACTACCAAATTGTCATAATAGAATATCGAGTGTTCGAATAAGTCTATTAAACGGCATGTCGGAGTATGCTGACATGAGGTATAAATGGATGTGCTACTCCCTCGCTCCTACCACGCCGTTTAATTGTCTGTTATGGCCTCTGTGACCACCAACCAGTGTGACAACCATGCCCGGTCTCCCCTACAGCTTACTTTAGCTACATAGCGCACGAAATGCATAAGACTATACCTACTTAAACTCTTTTTTGCACTCATTAGAAAAGAAGCTCCATTTACATTACAATGACAAACAGATTTTGCTCATATAATAGTTTAGCTTTTTCTGTAACTGCAGTTGCAAAATATGGCCTTATCCTTTAAACATTTTTGATTGAAAAGTAACAATGTGCTATTCCTATATGCCACATAATAATTCCAATTTATATAATAGTTCGTATTATATGAATATAATTCGATTTGATGAATAGGCGATTATATTACGCTGCACCCAAAAGCTTTGCCAGCACAGACAACCATCTACTGTAGTATGATGTTAAGTATGTTTCATACAAACTGTGCCGTCCCGACCAGCTGTGACAATGGCAGAGCAGCTCTTTCATCTTAGCTGTCATGGCGATAGAGTATTAGCACCAGCTTTGCGGCTTTTCACGCAGTTCTATGTGCAAGGATTTTATTACACTTGATTTGTAAAGAACAGCAATTAGTGAGCATGAATAAAATAATCTGGGCTAACAAAACAGTTCGTAGAGGCAGTTTAACGAGCATTTATTGTGTATTTCGCATTTTATAATAGAAAAAATGATAAATATTATCAGTGAAACACCGTCCAATACAAAATGTTAAATCAAAGGCTCCTACACACAGTGCCGGTGGCATACAAAGGCGCCGGTTTTGCCGCATGAAGGAGCCGCCGGCATGACCGCCGAGGTAGACCACCGAGGTAGGCCGCGTGGGTTGCAACTTGCTACTTGTGTGTGGTCATTCTATACAACTGGATTTATGCCCGGGGGCTTTCTGCGGCAGATGCCGGCGGCACCGACGCCGACGCCCGCCAAAAGCCGGTGGCACGAGCCGCGCGACAAAAGCCAGCGGCCTGTGCCGCCGGCACTGTGTGTAGCAGCCTAAATAGAGAGTCATGGATCTGTTAACTAGACAGTTGAATTCATATTCAGTTATTCGGTAAATTAATACATATGGAACTACAAAAGCAAGTTCTGAACACGATTGCATCTACTGCATACCACTATTGCTTTTTCTTTCATTGTGTCTTTTCCTTTTTACGTGTCTTGAAGTAGTCAACCACAAAAATCTTTGATGATAATTTTATTATACGAATACGTAAAATAAAAAATAAACATCAATGTTTTGTCTAAGAATTAGCACACAAATAAATAAAAATTATTAGAAGTGCTGTACAGACTGTTTTCAAGAGATACTGCTAACGCTTATAAATTTCCGAACATAATCTTATCAATGCCCCCATATAAAAAAAAAATCGGGCAAGTGCGAGTCTGACTCGCGCACCGAGGGTTCCGTACGAATTTTACCTTATTTGAGGTTGAATTACGCGTCCTCTAAATCTGTATGAGCGCCCATACAACTTAGAGGACTATCTTAAATGGAGCCTACTATGTATGTATGGGGACACCCTTAAATTTTCCACTTTTTTATTTTTTATAATTTTTCCTTTATTTGTGCTGTAAGACCCTGCTTTTGGCCAAATTTCGTGATTCTAGTTCAACGGGAACTACCATATAGGTTTTCGACCCAAAACCTATAGGGTACTTACGGTTGACCTAGAATTGTCAATTTTGGTCAAAACCAAGGTCTTACAGCACAAGTAAAGGAAAAATTCCAAAAATTAAAAAAGTTGAAAATTAAGGTTAATTTTGGTACTTACAAGTTTTCGCAAAAATCTAATTTTGACCATATCTTTTTATTCGGTTGACCCAGGACCCTGATTTTCATATACCTAATAGCAACCATAGACCTCAGTATCTGGTATAAAATTCAATTTGCTAGGTCCACCCGTTCCTGAGAAAATCGGTGGTGACACACGGACAGACAGACAGACAGACGGACAAGAAAGTGATCTTATAAGGGTTCCTTTTTTTACCTTGAGGCACGGAACCCTAAAAACTTACAATGTTATTTTCTAGGAACACTTGTTCTAAGAAATAAGGCTTACTTTACTGTACCATTGTTAAAACCCGTGATCCAATTGTCCTCTAATTAATACTTCAGGAAATTTCTTTCTAACAAAGATGATTCATTCGTTTTAGTTTTCACAACACAAAAGGAATAGGTTTAGTTCTAATTACTCTTCTCAAAATAGTTTGGTACTATTATTTTACCATCCGCCCCACTCTTCTCATAATTAAATGGAAGTTTTTCAAATGAATATGATTATTATTATATGAATATTTGGCAAATGATTTATTTATACTGAGCGGCATTTTATCTTAAGTGTAGTGTTTTGTAATAGAAAAACCACATTGAATGATACTAAAATAAGACGCTTCAGTCTTTTAAGCCAGGTTGACGGAGCCCTGTAAGCCAGGTTGACGGCGGCCTGCTTCTCAGGGCTCCTACTTTTGGGTACAGGGTCACAAGAAAACCTAACATAACCTATTAAGTTTCCCGAGTGAACGTGAGTGAGTGTGAGATTGTTTTCATAAATAAATAGATCGTGATTTTCGAAATGAAGGTCAGCAATATTGAAGTCGCCTTTTCTGTATTTCTAGTCATTTAGTCTGCTCAGCTAGTAATTTAGTCGCACGGTTAGAATTTTAATTTCTGAAATGAATTAATCACAACCCGCTTTTAATGCCTACGTTAGAATTTTAATTTCTGAAATGGATTAATCACAACCCGCTTTTAGTGCCTAAGCTCGTTCTACATTTTATTATTAATCAATATTCGACGTTAATTTAGTAAATTTTTCGCTTGCTCAAATTCATGCCGCGCAAGTTATTTAAACAGTGTCTCATCATCAGTCGCTTAGTTTTTTTTCGCTCGTTTTATAATTCCCCATAATTTTTGCATGCTCGTTTTAAATTTGATATCAATTTATAATATATATAACGTGTGCAAAAATATGCTGAGAAAGTGAGAATATAAAGTAGAATAATAAACTGAGGTGACAAGTTTTGTCATTTTCGTGACTTCTTTTATTATTCTGTCTGAATAACTAAAATAAAGCCAGTTTTACATAGTAAATAAAAATCTTAGTGTGAAATAAGAAGGTACGTTCTTGAGATATTAAAGAATAACGAATATACAAATTATTGTACTAACTTTTAGGTACACGAAAAATATTTTGTTACAGTCTTGGAAATACCTTTTTTTACGAGTGGGCCGACGTAAATTATAATTATATTAGTACGAAGATCTCGGGGTATGTTTGTAAACGTTTTGTGGATTGAAATAGTTACTATAAAAATAAAACAGAAAATATATCATCTAACTTGTACTTGAAAACAAGTCTTTTCGTTATTTAGGTAAAATAATAAATGTATGTACAAAAATAGAGAAAGCGCTTACGTCAAGCAGCTTACGGAGTCGCGTAGATAAGTTTTCTTTTAATACTGCCCGCTTACTTCTTACCGCATATAACAAGATACGACAAGTATGTATAAAACTATTACTAAAGAAACTCACTGTACACTTTAAAAGCATTAGGTTTTTCCCAATCATGGAAGAGAATGTTTTCTATCTTAGCTGTCATGGCGATAGAGTATTAGCACCAGCTTTGCAGCTGTCCAGGCGGTTCTATGTGCAATGATTTTATACTTGATGTTTAAGGAATACTATTACGTGTGGGCCATAAAAAATATATATATAATAATAAAGGCTAACAAAACAGTTCGTAAAGATAGTTTATAGTGTTATAGTTATATATTGTATTTGATCGAAACATGTAACTATATACGTTTTATTACAGAAAAGAAACATTAATTTGTTGCCTAAAAGTGACAATAACTAATGCTTTAGCAGAAAAATCCAATTTGCTCTGAGACGTGCTTTTGCGTCTACGATTGTTTGAAAAGTTATTGTTGCATGGATTTAATGGTAAAGTAAAGGTTTCTATGCTAAATTGGCTTCAATCAAAATTGCTGAGAAAGAATCGCTTTGAAGATGACTAGAGCATGTGTCGTGTCTCGTTCTTGCCTTGTTTGAGCTGCTTTGCTTAAATTGGAAAGTTCTATCTTTAGTCTGCCAACCCATACTTCTGGCCTCTTCCTTCTCATAGTGCTTCTCAAGAGAACTATAGCCGGCAGTGAGATAGTTTATATACTGTAGTTTACTACATACTGATGATGATGAATAAAAGTATTTGTAGATGTACAAAACGATATCAATACAAATGAAAGCCGGGTTACAGATGCAAAGCAAAAAATGAAACTAGAAAATCTTTTACATTTACTTCACTAGGCTTGCTAGCCGCTTCTCCTTTATTTTAAAGCTGATCTTAGAATTATGAAGAGACAGTATTATTTGTATTGTTTGTTGTGCGGAAGAAAAATAAATTAACCGACTGTCTGCAAAATCTTGAAAAACTAGATTTCGAATCTGGGTTACCTGTATTAAAAAATACAGGTATTATCAGCTTTCAAGCTAAGCTATGTTATGTGAAGAGGTATACCATATTACTATGTTAAGTTCGTGGAATTTTGCTTTGTTGTCGATGCAACTCGAGTAGCAAAGAGATTTAAACTCTCGGTAAACAATGGCTCCTGTAACGCCTTACTAGTAGAAAATACCAAGAATTCACACACTAATACATCCTTTGTGTAGCGATCCTCATTAGTACGAACTGTCTACGTTATCTTTGTAAGTTAAAACGTAAGAGCAGAAAGATTGATAAGACGAGATAATTAGTGTGACTTAATTTGTAATAAAAGAATAGAACTGTGAGGAACTCCTTAGTTATGAGTAAGGTTTTACTTTATTTAGTTTCATCTTCTATACAAATAAATACAATTGAAGTATCTCGTGGATATGTCAGAACATCAGTTTTGTACTAAATACTTATGAATATGCATAATACTCGTACCAAAAGCAACGTTTTTCTGTCAATCTACTCGTCAGACCGTTTTAGCTAATGTTCCAAATAGCTAAACTATTTTACAACGGTATTTCATTATATGTTTGTGGCTGTTGTTGGCACGAGAAAGAACTAAGGAGTATCTATATTTATTTAAGATAAAATAAATGACGGCATACATATGTATCTTTCTAATTATAAAAATATAAAGCTTAACATCGCAGTGTAAAAATTTGTACGTATATTATACTTATCATCTTATAATCAGGCAAGTGTAGGAAAATTTGAAGCCGTAGGATTACCTAGTAAAGTAATACTTCTCTAAAGAATGTATAAATAATATAATTCTGAAAAAAATAACAACCATCATGCAACGACCAGCTTACTTATTAATATTACAATTCATCACCACGTATACATGTTGCTGTCTTTAATTATTTACAACTGTAGAAAAGGCCTTAATGTTATGGCTGGATGCTTATATATCCTAAATAAAACGAAATGGCTAACATAATCTAACGGTTTCCTTATGCCAAATCGATAACTTAACCTTTTTCCGGACATGAGCATAAAACCATATTCTTTTGTGATGGTACTTTTATGTGAATCTATTTTCACGATAGCTTGATCTAATGCAGCAAATTAAGAAGATCCATATTTAAATATTCACCAACGTACACTATTGCAACAGTATATCCCACCAAAATAATCCCTTAGTCGTATACAACAATATCCAGAAGTTTATCGCTAACAAACTAACGTTATCAAAATGTACAAAGAAGTATTTGCATTGCCAAACCATTAAAGTTATTAGGGACATAATAAAGCCGAAATCGGGCTTTAAACGTGTACAACATGTAACTAATGTAACATTTAACGCGACCAGTGAGCAGTTTCGCGTTAACTCGCGTAAATTCGATGCGATATGCGATCGACGTATCGGTCGGACAGTCTCCCTTCAATGTGACGTGATGGAACATAAACCGTGACGACGAAATCGCTTCGTAACCATTTAATTCTGTTCGGGAACTGTTGTTTGCGCATTGTAGTATCCATCTTTGTTATGTGCCGACAGTGATATATGGTTGTGTTTTGTGAGGAAATGCTGTAAAGGAAAATAAAGACAGACTTTTCAATGTAGTCGTTGAGAGACGGTTTGATTTCAGAGTTTTATCTTTTGGGTTTATCTGGATGGAGGAAACAGGCGTGAGTCTATGTATGTACGTATGTAATCTTTCATTATGGTAAATTTTATGACACAAGCAGTAACATACCACAAACACTAAAGTAACCTTCCGTCACATCGCATCGCTCAGTATACCATAATTAATTGACGATTTATTTTTGCCTTGCTTCTGTGATTATCATTTAAGTTTGTTTTTAACATTCGTACCTTATGGTGATCGTTCATCAAAAGGAACAGTAAAATTATCCATAAGTAGTCCATCCTCATCCAGTAGTTGTGGGTACAGGTCTCTAGCTATATACCGAACTATGAATAATGAACAACAGTGGATAAATTTCTGTATATTTTACTACGTATTTTATATTAAGTAATACTATTACCATTTTGCTCTCCCCTCATTGTTTGTTTTATAACGCCAACGCTTTTCTTACTATCTCTAGAACTGATATATATACAGGATGGCGCTTGCATAGCGGCACTTTTTAAACAAAGGCGTAGCTTACAACATTCTTAAGCCTTGTACCAAAAATCAATTAAATCGGTGCAGTAGTAATATCGATTTTAAGTTCCGCAATTTTTGCACACGCTTTGAGTTCCATACAGCTGATACAAAACGGTCAACGACCCTACATTGCGCGCCGCGACTCACTAGGTACTACTCACGACGCGACGCCTCGACGTCATCCGAAGCTAGGCTCAGCGCAGACAAAACGGAGCGCAGCGGAGAAGATTTTATCAACGCACTTGAAAATAAACTTTAATGTTTTTACAATAAAGTTCATAAATGCTTGAACCTAATAAAAAATATTAGCGCGTCCTCGAAGATACGCGGAAATCCCCGCGCAAAGTCGAGTCGGCGCCCGCGTCGTACGCGTATTTTCAGGGTTTAACGAACTTTCGCGACAAAATATTTACTGTAGAGTGGTAACCCAGAACGTTTTACTCACGTAGGCTCGCGAGGTCGCGTGCAATCTTGAGCATACGCAATCCGTAAAGAAAATGCCCGAGACTGCGCGGGGATTATTCCTCTCTGTCTGCGTTGACCCTTCGACGACTTAGGACGATGACGTCTTCGTGCAACGTCCCTTAGCCTCGAAGGTACACCTAAGACTCGTCGTTGTAGGTTTTTGCGCCCAAGTTAATGCGTAACATTTTTAACAAAACAAAACTTTTGAAACTTCCTAATTACCTTTTCAATAAAGTTACATAATAATAAAATGGATCGGTTCCGCAAGCACGAAAAAATCTGATTAGGTATGCACAGTAAATGCACTACGTGTGTCAAGAACAAATATAGTCGAGCCAAATAGAGTTGCCCAATTATGAACAAAATATTGTCAAAAGTATCGATAAAAAATACGCACCGTAAAAGTTTGTTGTTTATTGTATCGACATTTATTGTATTTAACGTTAATGTAATCGTCTTATCAATGATAGTATCGATCAAAAATACCTACGCTCCGTAAAAGTTTGTTGTTTATTGTATTGACATTGTTTGTATTTAACTTTAATGTAATCGTCTTATCAATGATAGTATCGATAAAAAATCCTACGCACCGTTAAAGTTTGTTGTTTATTGTATCGACATTGTTTGTATTTAACGTTAATGTAATCGTCTTATCAATGACTTTACGTTCGAAAATTTCAAATTGTGGTACAAATAAAGACGACGTTTTTTAATAGGTAAACAATGATAAACAAGTAAAGATATAACATTATTTAATCATTTGAAATAAGTTAATAATTATTGACTATTTTAGCTCTTTCCATATGGTATTTTTTAAATGGCCTAATGGGTTCAACAATCTACTTAAGAATTATAATAACTATGTACTAAAACTTCTGAACTAATTGAAGTATGTGCATAGTATTTCATAAACTTGTTTAACTGTGTCGTATTAGCAACACAATTAGGCAATAGCATTATTGTTAATACAAGTAAGAATGCATAGTTCGTTGTATAAAAACATTTTGTGTTATTTTGTTGTTAACGTATTAACGTGCCAAAATATCGACATTCATAGTACCTATTGCGCATCTCTATTTCCTATCCTAGACATGTCGGCGCCAGCGGCGCATCGGTGATCGGTGACTCATCAAAGGTTTGTTTAGTGCCGCAAAAACTATTGAATTAATAAGTCGATCAGATCGCGCGCGCGCTTATCTTAACTCTATGCGACAGTTGTTTTTGGTATTGAATTGTGTGATTGTATTTAGTTGTGTTATTTAATAGTGTTGTTGTTTAGTGAACTTTATCATTCGTCATTTTTGCATTATTTGTGTTAATAATGACAAACTTTATGTCGTCCGAATATGCGGATATGATTGTGTAACGTGGGTTCTTGTTGTGAAAAAGACACCAGTGCTTTCCTAGTTACTGAACTTTCATTAGAGTGATTTGTAGAATTACTGAAATAGGTAATTCGTGATAACAATGGCGGCCATTTTGAGAATTTCAAAATTTTGTGCTTCCTTTTACGTGGGTTTGTGCTAAGTGGGTTTTTGTTCATATGAAAAAGACACCAGTGCTTGCCTAATGAGTGATCAAACATTGGAGTGATGTGTAGAATTACTGAAATAGGTAATTCGTCAATAAATGTGAATTACCTCCGTGGCATCGTCTGCCGCATAGCACACGTTGCCGTTCTTACAAAGGTCAGTAACCTAATGTCATATTGGTCTACAAATGGTGTTTCGTTTTGCTACTCATATTTTATAGTTTATTTTGTTTGAAAATTTTATTATTTTATTTTGGCCCCATGACCTTTTTTGTTGATATAAAACATTTTCAAGGCATCAATGCTACGTCCTTTTTAAATCAATGCCCCTATGCAAGCGCCACCCTGTATATTACTCGTACTCGAACTGTTTTGATTTTTATGATAATATAACGTAGCTACAAGGTTCGGAGATATCAAACATGTCACATTAAACGAGTTGGATATGACGTGAAGCTAGATATTATACTGCCTTGTGTTGTCAAGTGCTCAATTTGACGTTTTCTTTGGGGAATGTTTATATACTGAGACAGTAGACTTCCAACTAGTTTGTATAGGTTGTCGTCATACATAGACTACAGACAATACCAGCTGTGTTATTTCTAGCTTTGTATTCAAAGAAGCATTTCTGAATTGTCGCTGTTACAAATTTTATAAGACGGACTTTTTATAAAATTACTAGCTAACCCGGCAAACATTGTTTTGTCATACACTTGTAATTGTGGTTGTATGTATTTCTTATACTAAATCTTAAAAAATAGTCCAAATGAAAGTAGCCTGTGACCTATTCTCAGACCCACCATGTATATAATCGTATTTTTTTAACAAACACTGCAACACGCTAAATTTAAATATAAGATATTTCTAACGTAATGGCAACAGGAATAAAACAAAAAATCAAAAAAGTAATATGCGTTTAAATCTCAAAACGAACATAATATGAGCACAGTCAAGTGATATGAGTTTGTGTGAAAGCACTTAGATCTGAGCAAATTTATATCAATGTCAAATTAAATTTAAGTTTGTCGTAAATATTAGGTACCAGTTAAAGATCCTAATTATATATAAATCATATAACATGTTTACCTATCGCAAAAGAAAAATAGTTTAAAAGTTTCAAATCAAATCTCAAACGTCTTACAATTTCATAATTATATACATGTCTCTATATTCTGTAAATAAAGCCACGTATCAGCGAATTCATAGATATTAATTTTCATGATTATATATTATTTTGAATAGCGGCACTTCAGAAACATTTCCAAAACAATGAACTGTGCTCTTTTTGAAATCGATCCTTCTTAATTAAAATGTTCATTGAATGTGATTATCAAATGATTTTAATGCTGAGTTCAACGAGATAATTAATTTGAAACGTAACGAGAGCTCAAGTTGGCTCAAGTTTAGGTAAACGTTTTAAACTTGAGCGATTGTCTTTCAATAATAACATTGTAATACTTTTTAGTCGTGGATGAAGTCTTATGGACAGCTGCTACAGAACTTTTGTTAGTGTGTGATTGCCTATTAGGACCGTGGATTCTATCCCAAAGCACAATATCGCTCTGATGTAAATCACCCATCCAAGTGGCAAAAGTCAAAAGTCAAAGTCAAAAAAACATTTATTCATCTGGGTCACAAAGTGACGCTTATGAACGTCAAATTTTTATGTACATTACTTAATGCTTCTACATTTACATTTACTGCCCATTCGCAAAGCAATAGGTAGAACCACGAGAAAGAACGGGCAATAAAACTCGTGGCCACTCTTTTTAATCGCCAGTGTTATGTTACATATTTTGTTTTTGTAAGGAGCTGCAACTGTTTCACATTGTAATTAATTACTTGTAAATAGTAATTAGGAACATACATAATACTTAAATAATTAATGCAGTTACCAATTTAAATGCTGTAGTAGCCTTCCAGTGTGAATATTGTGTAACAGGAGCATCCACTTACGTCTTATAATGTAGGCAACTCGCGACCATGTTCATAACTATATGGTGGAAATATATGTTACAGAAGTGACTGTATATGAATACACAAAATTACTAAAACATTAGTTTACAGCCCATAATCACGAGTTATCTTCATCTTACAGTGCAGTAAAACTTTAATAAAATTAGTGGAACAACAATGCAAATGTAAATGTAGTACCTAAGTTGAATGACCTAATAATACATGAACAGTAATTTAAAAGAACTAGAAATATTATATAAAGATTAACTGAAAAATGCAAATTATCTATATAATTCTAATTAGGTATAAAGATCATGAGTTGTCTAGCGTAAGTGACCAGCTATCCTTATCACTGAAATAATCATTAATAGTATAATAGCCTTTCTTAATAAGGCAGTCTTTTATTTTAGTTTTAAATGTACTAAATGGTAATTCTAAAAGACTAATTGGTATTTTATTGTATATACGAATACCTAGCCCTACAAAAGAATTATTAACTTTATGTAAACGATGATAAGGGGCATATAACCTATGCCTGTTTCGAGTATTTATGTTATGTATATCGCTTTTTGTGGTAAATAAACCTTTATTTTGCCTAATGTACAAAATATTAGCAAATAAAAATTGCGAGGCTACTGTAAGAATTCCTATAGACTTAAAGCGTTCTCTAAGAGTATCTTTTGCACCTAACATGTATATTGCTCTTACCGCTCGTTTTTGTAGAACAAAGACATTCTGAATATCCGCAGCTTTGCCCCATAACAAAATGCCGTAGGACATAACACTGTGAAAATAGCTAAAATAAACTAAACGAGCCGTGTCGATGTCAGTAAGTTGCCTAACTTTTCTGACGGCATAAGCAGCAGAGCTTAGCTTTCCTGCAAGACATGCTATATGTGCACCCCATTGTAACTTATTATCTAGTGTAATACCTAGGAACACTGTAGAGTCTACTGTGTCAAGTTCCTCCCTATCTAGCATAATATTAGGTCCCAGTTGTCTTACATTAGGTAAAGCAAATTTAACGCATTTAGTTTTCCTAGAATTAAGTACTAGGTTATTTGCTGTAAACCATTGTGTAACTTGTAATAGTGCATTATTTACATCATCAAATTGATTTCTATTCCTATCTACTTTAAAAATAAGTGACGTATCATCTGCAAAAAGTACAACATCACAGATGTTTTTTAAATAAAAAGGTAAGTCATTAATATATACAAGAAATAGAAAAGGACCCAAAATTGAGCCTTGTGGAACGCCTAGCTGTATAGGTAATTTAGAGGATGTAGTCCCATTTACATCGACACACTGAAATCTCTGCCGCAGGTACGAATCGACAACACTAAGTGCGGTTTTCTCTACGCCATAGTGGCGGAGCTTACGCAGTAGCGTGTCGTGCTGAACACAGTCAAATGCTTTAGATAGGTCACAGAACACTCCAATAGCATTCTTTGATGACTCCCAAGCACTATAAACGTGTTTTATGAGAGCAACACCCGCATCAGTAGTGGATCTACCTTTAGTAAATCCGTATTGATCCTTGTGAAGCAGACTATTAAAATTAAAGTGGTTTAGTAGCTGCTTTAAAAGAATCTTTTCAAATATTTTACTAAATGCCGGCAAGATAGATATGGGCCTAAAATTATTAATTTCATTTTGCGACCTGTACAAGCGGTGCTTAGCTTTTCTAACCTATTACGAACGGCAAGCCAAGACGCATTATGAGCGCTACTATATTACCTACCTACACCTATGTTAATTGCTTTTAAATGGGAACGTTCAGCCATTGATTAAATTTACTGCCCGTTACGAAATCCGTCGGGTTGGTTAAACGAAGAAGTGTGAACAGTAGGTTAACGTGGGAATTAATTGACGTGGTATACACACGGTTTAATTAAATTTTTATGCAGGTGAAGTGTTTTATAAAATAAATTACATAAAATGTTTTAGTTACGAGGGTGCGAGCAAGAAATCAACGCCCAGAATGTAAACAAACATTTTTAATATTTTGTTATTACGATTATTTACAAAAACAATTGCTCACTCTACATTTGTAAAGTGTAGAAGACTTTAAAAGAACCATAATTTTGTGCTGACTATTTATGGTTTTAATCATAATATAATAATCACACAATCAGCAGCATAATATATTTGAAGTTTACTGCGAGTGTAAACGCAAAAGAAAATTTAATTTAGTGACGTTTTAGTGAAGTGATGTTTTCATTGGTCTGGTATTTAGATAAATGAACATTACATGCCACCTTGCCAGATGTTTTTACCTACCAGTCCTGTCTATTGAACTATTGCAGTAACGTAGTGCTCGCCCGTGATATAACAGCGCTTTTTTTAATAATTTTAATAATTTCTTGCGCTCTTTTTCGGTAGTACTTTATTTTCCAGCTTATTATTACTTTCCCCGTTCCAGAAGTCAAATCTATAGGTATTTATAATAAAACAGTAGAAAAATAACTTCTGTACATTGAATACATTTACAAAAAAATATTCAGTTAGTCTAAGAATCAGTCATGTAGCAAGAATCTAAAAAAAATCCGTCTGTTTGTCCGGTTGTCCGTTTGTCCGTTTGTCCGTTTGTCCGTTTGTCCGTTTGTCCGTTTTCCGGACACTTAAGAAGTAGCTTTTCGAAACATGTTACAGACAGAAGTAAGATTGACGCTAGTGTTCAAGTGTTGAAAGATGATCAGGAATCAATTACAGCCAGGACTTCAATGCAAGCGCTGATCAGAAGACGGAAAGCTCCGTAAGTTCGTATTCGACAACGCACGGATGGAAACGGTTTACCTATCGATGGAGCAGTTAATGGCGTTACCTGTTCGCTGACCCGGGACACCGCACCGGTGTGACACGAACGTTTATAGGAACTCGTTTGACAAAAAGGACGGAAAGATTCTAACACCGTCAACATCACCTCGACTGACAACGGCTACCGGGCAGTACCTCCCTGTTAAAGGCGAACAAATGGTGGCTATGAAAATCGGTGACAACCTATACTGGCTACGAGCGGTTATTGCAGATATCGTAGACGATTGCATTGTGGGGCTGGCTTTCTTCAGAAATCATCAGTGCAGATTAGACATTAAAGCTGGTATCCTTAAGTGTCAAGATGTGGAGATTCCAATGAAAGGTGGTGGCAAGGGGCAAGTCTTGCGCCTCAAAGAAAGCAAATTTGCACATAGATCAGAGGCTTCGGCTCCTACATCTATGAAGTTTAATGACTTGATGCATGTCGATAGGAGAGCGGTGTATCATGGGTCTAAGGATGCACGGGACGCGCATATCTTAGAGGGGGTAGGGCAAAGAAATATAACCTTATTAATTCAACCTAGTCCAACCTCTCTGGGGTAGGGTGACGGCCGGTGTCAAGTCAAACTGTCCGTCACATAATGTCCGGACATAATTGCTCTTTGGTCACGGAGTACGTAAGTCATACTGACGTCTACACAACAAGCTGGCTGGTTGTCAAACAGAATAATTAGTAAAAAGGTTTGAAGACTATTTTATTATTTGGAAATGACAGTTTTCAGTTCGATGACGTAAGCAATCTGTCAAGTGTTCGCCAAATTCGCCACTGATTGATAACAAGGCGATGGCCGTGCGGATAACACAGCCGGTTCACGTTCTGAGGTCGTGGGTTCAAATCCCAGTCATAATAAATACGTGGATTTTGGTTTTTATGAAATCTGGAAAATGTTTATGTATATTTGGCAAATATTTAATTTTTTTTTTCCATCTCATATTTTTAATTTCAATTCAATTATTTTGCAACTAATTACATTTCCACTAACTATTACTTAATTACTATTACAACTAAAACTATACTTATAAACCTATAACTAAATTAAAAAGAAAATAAAATAATATATACTTATAAAATGCAAGGCACGAGGCGTTTAGGCGTCGTAGTATACCTCCGCATCAATGTCATGGGGTAACGTGCCCAGAAGGCTGGCAGCATTGCCACGCTGGATGGCAATGGTGATTCTTTAAGCAAGGAATAAACCAGCCTTCTAGTCACGTGAGACGTCGATCAAGTGTTTCGAAATTTCTCGGTAAAAAATACGAGCGCTCGTTATTTAAATATTTCGAATAAAAATTAGAAAGTTCTAGAAACTTCGGGAAGGAATGGAAAGGTTAAAATGAAAACGAAATTATAGAAGATGAAAAATAATTGAATAAAGGAATGAAAATCGAAATTAGTGGATCTAGAACATTCCTAGGGGTATAATAAATAATAATAATAAAATAAATTTATTTCAGGCAAGATACCCATAATAAAATTAATACATCAAATTAATTAATTACAAAATTGCCAGTATACACATTTGAACGTAATAAATCAAAATAAAATAGTAACTAAATTTAAAATAATCAAATTCAAATTCAAATTCAAAATCCTTTATTCATTTGGGTCACAATGTGACGCTTATGAACGTCAAAATAATAAATTTATAAAATAATTACTTATACTCAAATTTAAAACATTATTACTGTATGCTTCTACATTTACATTTACTGCCACGTTCGCAAAGCAATAGGTAGAACCATGAGAAAGAACGGGCAATAAAACTCACGGTCACTCTTTTTCATCGCCAGGTTTTGCATAATACACAATTTACATTTTGTAAGGTGCTGCAACTGTTACACCTTCTATATCACTTGTATATATTTACTGTACATCATAATACTCAAGCATAATACTTTTGGTTAGCCTCCTCAGAATAGACATGGTGAAACAGGAGCATCCACTTACATTATATATACCTAATAATGCAGGCAATCCGCGAAAGTGATCAGAACCATGATGGAAATTATGCAGTTAAATATTAAAATCTAATACCAGCCCGCAAGACCGTCATCGACCAGTCATCGCAAGTAGCACCCGTTCACGAGTATGACGCATGTGCCAGCCATCATCCCTCTCGCCATATTAGAGGGACAGGGATGACCCGACACACGACGCCACCACAAGAAATGACATTTTAGTGAGCATGACGACAACGGTATACGAACCAGTAGTAAGAAACAATCTACTGGTATACTGACCATGACCGCCAATTACCTCCATTTTCCAGATCGTTATTATTAACATAAGTTAGTGGAACGCGTGAAGGAATGCAAATGTAGAAAGAATTTTGTGAAGGTGACAAGTGAACAATGATATGATCAGAGATAAATAATGTTAAACTACATTCAACAAATCATAAAAATATCCAAATCCTGCAAAAATCATGTGTTCACGAGGCACCTCCACTTAACATGTAAATAAAATAATCGTGAGTTAAACAAGCCTAAGCCTATCCCCACGGTGTCTTATCATTTAAAAATTCCTTAATAGTGTAATAACCCCTTTGTAAAAGAAAGTTCCTAATTGTCCGTTTGTATTTGTGCATGGGTAAATTCATTATTTCAAGAGGCAATTTGTTGAAAAATCGTATACCAATCCCCGCAAATGAGTTCTGAACTTTATGTAGACGGTAGTTAGTTCCCACCAGTTTATGCTTATTCCTTGTGTTCACGTTGTGCAAATCACTATTTTTGCGGTATAGAATTAAGTTTTTCTTAATGTACATTAAGTTAGCATATATATATTGCGATGCAACTGTCAATATGTCTACTTCTTTAAATTTATCACGTAAAGAATCTCTAGCACCTAACTTATAAATAGCACGTATGGCCCTTTTTTGAATGACAAAAATAGTCTGTATATCAGCAGCTGTACCCCATAACATTATTCCGTAAGACATTACGCTGTGAAAATAACTAAAGTAAACTAGTCTAGCAGTATCTATATCTGTGAATTCCCTAACTTTTCTAACTGCAAACGCTGCAGAACTAAGTTTTACTGCGAGACAGGATATTTGGGCGCCCCACTGAAGCTTACAATCTAAAGTTACACCTAAGAATACGGTTGATTCGACTAGTTCAATTGTTTCCTTATTTAAAATTATATTAGTAGGAACACTTTTGACATTAGGCAAAGAGAATTTAACACATTTGGTTTTGCTTGAGTTGAGTACCAAATTATTTGTCGAAAACCAATCTAATACTTGTGCAAGAGTGTTATTGACGGTATCAAAGTTACTTAAATTACGATCAACTTTAAAATTAGTGACGTATCGTCGGCAAACAAAACAATATCACATAAATTTTGTACAAAGAACGGCAGATCATTAATATATATTAAAAAAAGAAATGGACCGAGAAAAGAGCCCTGTGGAACGCCCATTCCTACTGGCAAACCTAGAGACCTACTCCCATTAACATCTACATACTGAATTCTATCACTAAGGTAGCTGGCAACAAGATTGAGTGCGGTATCTCTAATACCATAAAGTTTCAATTTAAGTAAAAGCGTATTATGTTCCACACAGTCAAAGGCCTTTGATAGGTCACAAAAAACACCAATGGCATCCTTCGAGTTTTCCCAAGCATTGAAAATATGCTTTAACAAAGTTACACCGGCATCAACGGTGGAGCGACCCTTAGTAAAGCCATACTGTTCACTGTGAAATAAATTATTTGTGTGAAAGTGGCTCTCTAGTTGATGCAAAATAATCTTTTCAAAAATTTTACTAATAGCAGGCAAGATAGAAATTGGCCGAAAATTACTAGGGTCGCTCTTTGATCCCTTTTTGAATAATGGTATTACTTTACTGTGTTTCATTAGATCAGGAAATACTCCTGTATCTATGCATCTGTTGAATATTGCAGCTAAATATGGAGCTAAGCTAGAAATAATTTGTCGCACAAGTTTAACAGAAATGCCCCATAAGTCAACAGATTTTTTATTATTGAGCGTCTTGAATACCTTCAGTATGTCATTGGTGTCAATATATTTAAAATTAAAAAGCACATCACACTCATTCACATTGCCCCTAACCAACATTTCTGCTTTGTTTGGACATGAATCTAGACAGCTGGTTGTGTTCACTGGTATGTTTATGAAGAAATTGTTAAATGTCTGAGCAACATCAGTTTTCCTAGTAATAATTTCACCATTAAATTTTAATTCATAATTGTTATCTACCAATTTAGGCAAAGTATGATATAATCAAAAAAAGAAATAACAATAATATAATAATCAATGTCTGAGTGTAAAATAGGAACATAATAAAAACAGTCAAATATTCAATAAAATAAGTAAAGCAATTTTAATTAATTTAGATAGTTACCACCCTCTGGGGCCCCAGGCACACGCACTTGTGCTTGTACCCAGTGCACCAGGAGGGGGCTGTCGAGCTTGTGGCTGAGCACGTTCAGGATGGTGTTGGTGCTCCCACGCGTACGGAACATCAGCGAAGCGATGCGGCGCTGCAGCACCGTGTGAAAGCCGTCTGTGTGCGCGTGCGCAAACATTGCAGACGCACTACAGCAGCGTGGGAACCCCACCAGCACCCTGAACGCGTTATTATATTGTATTCGGAGAGCATTGATGGCCCTCTGCGTGTAATTGACCCACAGGTTGCAGGTGTAGAGAGTTTGGCAAAATGCTTTAAATAGAGTGATCTTTACCTCTAAACTACACCTCGCAAATCTGCGTGCCAACATGTTACAGCGGACCGCTATCGCCCTCCTTTCCCTTTCAATATCTCTATCGTCTTTTAAATCCTCGGTGACCACATGACCGAGGTACTTAAACTCAAACACTCTTCGGAGCGGGACACCGTTAATCAGCACAGGTGCCACATCCCCCAGTTTACGAAGCCTAGATTTAAATACCAGGAGCTCACTTTTCTGAGCATTGTACAAGAGACCGTGTACCTTCGCATACTCCTCACATATGCCTATCAGCCTTCTGAGCGCAGCCATTGACGGGCTGAGCAACACCATATCATCAGCATAACTAATGCTGTTGATGCAGTAACCATCAATCGAGCATCCTACTCCGATGTCGCTCAGCCCAACAATCAGCTCATTCATATACAAGTTGAAGAGCGAAGGGGACGTTAACCCCCCCTGTCTCACTCCGCACTCCAACCCGTACTCGTCTGAAAATTCACCAAGCCATTTAACCCGGTTAGTTTGGTGGTCATACCAATATTTAAAAATATTGACTAACTCACCAGGCACACCTGTACAATTTAATTTATGCCAAAGAATGTCATACCTAACCAGGTCAAAAGCCTTGGAGAGATCGAGAAAGGCTGCATACACAGGCGTGCTCCTATCTGTGTAGTACCTGACAGTCTGCTTGAGAGTCATAACCGCACATTCTGTTGAAAGTCCTGGTCTGAAGCCGAACTGTGCGTCATTTAAATTTAAGTGTTCTTTAAGCTGTCTCTCAAGCAAGCCATCAAGCACCTTAGCAGTGGTTGTAGCTAATGATATCGGGCGGTAGTTGCACTTGTCGGAATTATCTCCAGTCTTATTTTTAATTATAGGCACTACCACCGTCTTCATCAACTCATCTGGCAAGTAAGAATGCCTTATGCATAGCGTGAACAACAGTCCCAAAAGCCTCGGGAGGTGTGGCCCCGCATGCTGAAAGTGTTCGATGCTGAGGCCGTCATGCCCGGGCGACTTCCCTCGAGTTATGCCTTTTATTATTAGAGCAACTTGCTTTGCTGTGATTCGCTCGGGAACCGCACACACGACGACCTCCGCATCCCTGGTCTGCTCACCACTTAGCGGAGACTTTACTTGAAAGTGACATCTAAACAAATTAGCAATGTCTTTTGGTTTGCTGATGCCGTTGATACTTACAGGGACGCTAGGTTTTGGGTTTAACTGTTTAGTTTGTTGCCAAAATCCTTTAAAGTCTTTATTCTTATGTTTGGTAGCTAATATATTCATTTTTATTAATTCTTGGTTATTCTGACAATAACGTAGTTTGCTCTTAATTTTTTTCCTAGCTTCATACATTTCATTATAAATATTACCACTGCTAGGTTGACCGTAACACACCCAGGTTAAAAACTTCTGCCTAGCCTCCCTGTGAGCGTCACAAACATACTTGTTCCAGCCGAAAATGTGACGACCACGGTGCCGTCCGACACTATCCACACGACCCACATAGCTGTCAACAGCAGCTTTCTGTAACACCATTACAATGTCACCATAAAGTGCGTCTATCGCTGCTAAGTGGTTCTTGTCCCTATTACCACACATACTATCACAACACTTCTGGAATTCGTGAGGGAAGCCCAATTCTCTTAGTTTATTATTACAATATTTAGTATATTTTTCTATTTGGCTCAAATCCCTGTCTTTCCATAGGACTTTATTTATTTTGATTAGCGATGGCATAGTTGTTTTACAAACTGTATTTAAGTTACACCGAATCTCAACTGGATAGTGATCGGACCAGAAAATGTCGTAGCATACCTTTACCGAAGAGACCGTCCTTAATGCAGCATCGGTAACAACACAGTGATCTAACCATCTGCGGCTGCCGTGCGCTTCACTCACAAAAGTATGGGTATTTGAAATCGACTTCAACATGTTTAGGTCAACACACGTCTAGTTTTGTTCATTACAAAAATTTTGAAGTTCATTGCCGAACGATTCCCCCGGATGAGCGTTAAAGTCCCCCATAATAAATACGGTTTCAATATTACTACTCTCAACTATTGACGTACCTTCGCTTAAACATTGAACAAATTCTAATAGATTGTCAGATGAATCAGTAGGCCTATAGATGGAAAAAACTAGTATTAACTGATCCGACACACACATCCTAATTACACTTATTCGATCACTCTCAAACGGAATCACAGACACATGATTACACTTACTGTTTCTCCATAGAAGTGCTACGCCGCCATAGGGTCGCCCGCGCAAAATACCGCTTGTTAGGTCAACCGCAGATTTGCCGAAGAAACCAAACTCGTTATTTATATTACCGAGCTCGGATATCTCGTGTGGCAACAGCCAAGTTTCTTGCAGTGCTATAATAACAGCTTTTAAGCACAGCCGTCTTACACACTCCGAGGATCTTTTAAAAGACTTACAATTGAAACTGATGAATGTTAAACTCTCATTGTTGGTTGTACTACCCATCTTGATTTATTTTTGCACCGGTATCAGATTTCCTACGTCTCTCTAAATCTCGTCTGCTGAAGTCCACGTACCGTCGGAAAGTTATACCGTCAGGCCATAAACTGCAGTCCAAATAAAAGGCGGTGTAGACGCGCTAAACGCCAGTTTAAGTTAAGAAGTGGTAAAGTGAAGAAGAAAAGGAAGAAGTAAAAGAAAGAAGTAGTAGTGGAGTGATGTGAAGTAAATTGAAATATAGTGAAGTGAAATGCAGTGCAAAAGACGTAAGTGTAGGTTCTGTCCGCGTCGAAATCGAACGACGCGTCGTGTGTGTAAAGTTAAATAGAGAGTCATCAGTGCTACTCGGTGTTTCCTTTTAATCCCGTTACCCCGTCCCTAGCAGTATTTTTTGAAAAGATGTTCTTTTGAACATGAAAACATGCACAAAACGTAGGAAATCGCGTTATACACGAATAAAGTGTGTTTACATTCTGTAGAATCTAAATAATGTTGGCAAATTTTTAATTATTAGAGGCCGTTCCAAGGCACAGCTACTACGAATTTACCAACAGCAAGGCCTTATAGTAATTTGCTCTCTCAGTTTATGCAGCGTATGTCTACACCACAGCACAAGGGTGGCCGTTATTTACTTGCATTACACATTTTAAAATCTACGTTGTTTTTATCACTTGTTTATGGCTTGCTACTTCGAGAAATAAAACTTACAGAAAACAAAATTTCTGGAATCGAACACGTAATAAATAATGGACAAAATAAGTAAACCATCAAAACTGTTCACTGACCCGGAGTAACTGAATTCCGTTCTGGCCATCACTTAATTAGCCCCGTCCAGACATTCATAGTAGTAATAAATTGATTTATGAATCCCTTGATAGGGACCCAGCGAATAACTACATTTTATTTACCGAATGCCGCGTCCGGATACGGGCACAGCCGAGGAAATAAAAATAAATAAAAACCAACGGGCCTCGCTCGCTCGCCATCTTTTCTTGGCAATTTCCGTCGGCCAAGATAGGAGTCAGGGACACGTAAAATCAAAAGTTAACCCTCTATATCTATGCGAGACGACAGTCTGATTTACTGGCTTAATCGAACCGGGGTAAGCTTTATTATACAGGTCCCATACATACATACATAGGCTCACGCCTGTTTCCCCGAAGGGGTAGGCAGAGGCATATTAAACGCCCACTTTTCGCCAGTGTTTTGATCCCACGTAATAGGTGGCGAGCCTATTGCCGCTTATTGGGACATTTTGTTTGCCAGAGCCTCGTCCGTTGATCGGCAGGTGCACCACTTGCAGGTGAGGTTGGCTTGGGACCCTAAGTTCTTGCTGGGAACCCTATGCACCCTGAACCCTATGCACAGGTCCCAGGGGTACAAAATCCTGTGTCGTGATCATGGATACCGGTACATGTTCGCCAATTGTAAAGGACGAATTAGGACTGTTTGATTTATCTGTAAGATATCGCGGCCTCGGTCTGAGGCAGAGCAGTGCTTTCCGATGACAAAGGTTTATTATAATCTTATCTACGGTAGGGTTACTTGAGGATAGTGGCTCTCGAATCACGAAACCATATAATAGGTATTGCCATTATATCGTTGTAGTCTCGACGTGGTTTCTAGCGATCTGTGTTAGTATATTTTGTGTATGGTTCTCACTTTTCATCAAAATTGATGTCCTGTGTGTTTGTATTTATAAAATAGTACCGAACAATAAAATTCATATGCTATTGATACAATTAAACGCACGCGTATGATACATACGGTTAGTACGCTATGCAATACGTCACTGAATTTTAAAATTCAATATCCGTTGCGTTTTGGTGCAATGCGATATAAAGGACAAGGCTATTTCATTTCTATATCGTATTTTTTCTCTGATGATGATGATGATCGTAATTTTTTATGGCTTTTAGCTTTTTTATTCCTCTATATTGTCATTTATTGATTTTTAATAACAAACGGATAGGTAAATTGTTGTCTAGTTTTCAGGACGTTCAAACTATACTAAGAGGTGATTGAAAGTTGCGAGTCACGTGCAATATTTTTGAAGATCGATCGATCGATGAAGTTTTTTTGGGCGGTAGATGTGAAAAAGTTAACACACATCATAAAATTTCTAATTTCAATTTAATTAATTTAAAGTGATTTAAAGTTGTTATTATAGTTAAAATGGCTAGATTACTATCTAAACTTAAGCTTTTTACAAAGGTAGTACTGTTTATGTAAAAGTAAATCCAGTTTACTACACCACCTGCCAGCACTTCACACAAACTTGTATCTGGAATTGATATTCACTGGCACTTGAAGAACTTAACGCAATTATGTCTCAACTTGATGACATCAGGAAGGTACAGGACAGCCTTGAGAAGTCGTTTTCCAAAAGGATGGCTGAACTGGAAGCACAGCTGCATATTGTCGGTCCAGCAAAGGAAACGGTTGCGAAGGTTTCCGAGGAGTTTCGCACGTTTAGAGAGCTCATGTTCTCAATGTTGAGTCTCCTACGAAGGCAGATTAATGAATGTAGCCATTCCATTAACGTCATGGAGACTAGGCACAGGCGCAAGGCTCTACTATTTCTGGGTCTGGCCGAAGAAGAGAAAGAGGACTGCAGGGATTCTATTCTTAAAATAGTCAACAGTCTGGCCCTTTCTAGTGTGACATCACAGGACCTCAGTGTGTGCCATAGAATAGGAGCTCCCAGAAAAGATCACCGGCGTGATGGACAGGACCGCCGCGATCGATCCAGCGCTCCTTGTATTCGACATTACGATGATCTCGAACGTTCTACGTAAAATGCGCGGGGGCACTATCATGTTGATAATACACATTTTGTAAATAAACAAGTAAACTTGTTAAAATATTTTTTCACTACACTCACAGAGAATCCAGGTAGATGACTAATTTTATTTATCTAAGCGCAACGATGGCCGCCCAGCCGGCGCTGTATCTACCAGCGCGGGCGAGCGACGTGAGACACATTACGTCTCGCTCTTTCCCGCTGTTAATACGTAAGCGAAAGAAAGATGATAGATATTTTGGTGGTCAATTGTGTGTTATTGTCTTGTACCGACTGTTATGTTGTATTATTGTGTACGTTCCTGTACGTGGAACCATTAAACAAATGCATTTAAAAAGAAGCCGTTCTACGTTGACTTAAGGCTTTTTTCCTAAATTTCCCCTTTTGAAAGCGTGCTCTGGATTGGTTTTCAAGTTATCTACAGGGTCGCCAGCAGTCAGTCCGCTACGACGAGTCATCATCGAACTGGTGTGACAACAACTCTGGTGTTCCTCAAGGCGGTATTATTTCTCCTTTGTTATTTTCTATGTTTATTAATCTCCTAACACAAAATCTTCAGTGTGCCTATCATTTGTATGCCGATGACTTGCAGATTTATTTTCAAGCAACTGTTGAGGATGTTTCGGTAGCAATCCACCAGGTTAATATGGATTTACTTGCAATAAAAACTTGGTCAGACAAGTTTGCAGCCAAGCCATTATCATTGGCAGCCAAAGGTCAATCAGAAGATTAGATTTAACAACTCTGCCTACGCTAATGTACGATAAGACTGCTATAGATTTCTGTCCAGTGGTCAAGAATCTCGGCTTACACATGGATTGCACTTTAAGTTGGCGTAACCAAATAACTCAAGTCAGCCAGAAAATCACCGGTACCCTACGTGCCCTAAATCGTTTAAGGAACTTCCTTCCACCCAAGACCAAGACTATGCTTGTGCAAACTTTGGTTTTCCCGTTGATCGACTATGGTGATGTATGCTACTATGACCTGAATGCAGAACTTCTCAACAAACTGGATCGTCTTCTTAATAACTGCATTCGATTTATTTTTAATCTTCGCAAGTATGATCATGTATCTACTTATCGTTCTCAATTGAAGTGGCTTCCTGTTCGTCAGAGACGCAGTATGCGTGCCCTCACTACTCTTTACTCTATCCTTATGTCTTCTAATTCCCCAAAATACCTTATTTCCTATTTTCAATACTTGTGTTCTAACCATGATCGAAACCTTCGTTCTTCCCATAATCTTCTCTTACTTTGTCCGTCCCATAATTCCGCTTTAATTCACTCGTCCTTTCCCATTCAAGCAATCCTTCTTTGGAATGCTCTCCCTCTAGAAATCAGGATGTCTACTACAAAGGATAGCTTTAAATCAAGAGTAAAACAGCTGTTATTGGATAAGTTGGCAGAAGAATCTGAATAATAATTACATACATACATAGACTCACGCCTGTTTCCCCGAAGGGGTAGGCAGAGGCATATTAACATCTTGTATGCCGGAATACCAGACACAAGTAAAAAGCTATTGTGTCTCGCGTTGATATGCGTTCCGGCATACAAGGGGGTTAAACGCCCACTTTTCGCCAGTGTTTTGATCCCACGTAATAGGTGGCGAGCCTATTGCCGCTTATCGGGATATTTTGTTTGCCAGAGCCTCGTCCGTTGATCGGCAGGTGCACCACTTGCAGGTGAGGTTGGCTTGGGTCCCTAAGTTCTTGCTGGGAACCCTATGCACCCTTATAAATAATAATTACCCGAATAATAATTATGTATATGTATATACATGTATAAATATTTATGTATAAGTATATAGATATTTATGTATATGATTAAATATTTAACATTGCTATTTTTATAGATATGTATAATTTAGTTACAAGTATTTTTTATTTTAAATAATTATTTTTATATTCTTTTAGTACCTATCAATATGTATTTTGAAATATGTATATGTGTACTAGGTTTATGCTAAAAACTTCCTTCTTCACCTAATTCTAGAGTACACCTACTTTTAATCTCTGCACCACTCTAAGGTAGACTGGGAGAGAATGCCTATGGCATTAAGTCCGCCTTTATACGCTCCGTGTATATAAAGTGATTAAATACAATAAATAAATAAGATCGACAACTACACAATCTTTACTCAAAAGCAGTCAATTGATTTTTAAAAACCTTTTCCTGTCAGATATTTCCAAAGTAAAGCTACAACTTAATTAAGTTAAATCTCTTCAAAATTACATAATTCGACAGGATCATATCAAAAGTTTTTTTTCAATAATATTTTTTTTAAACACGATTGGTGCTAAGAAGTATATCACATTTTCCATTCAATAGCAAATATAACAGTAAATATTACTAGCCTCAGGGATAGCAATATTTACAGTTATATTTATATTCAGATATAAACTGTGCTGGGTTCAAGAACTGTCCCGCAACTAGGCATGTCTGCCCAACAGTGAAACAGTTATTGAGTCTTCTAACTAAGAGAATATTATAATAGTTTAATGACGTACATTATAAATAAAGGGTCATGAAATAATGGTATTTACTCGTGTGCAAAAAAGCCTTTAAAGATGACTCACAATTACTTACGAGTTCTAAGAAATATACATCTTTGTCTGTTTTGTAAAAAGAATATTCAAGACATAGCAAAAATTCGTGTCGTAAGCTTTTCAATGTCAAAGTACAAAAGCAAGTGTAAAGACACTTCTGTACATTCTACTGTACTTGAAATATAATATTCTCCTTAATAATTTGCTAAGGGCTTACTAAGCTGCTTTATACGAGTCCTTTTATATCCTCCGGAGAAAAAGATTATTATGAATAGATAATAATATTGACATAACTACATTTTGTTCCGGTGGCTTAAGGACAAGGTTATTCCAATTATAGTCCTACATTTTGACATGTTTAAGCCAACTACCCTATTTTTGTCTTTATTTCCACGTGTTAGACAAAAAGAACAAAAATAAGATAGTAAGACGATATCCTAAAAAATAAAAAACAATAAAGAATTCTGACCAAGGCCCATAAAAGACCAAAAGAGTGGACGCAATTTTAGGTTCAAAATTTTGTATTTAATTATATGATAGTACAGAGTCTGACTCTTTGTCTAATAGGCAACAATAGTCTGACCTACTATTATGTGGGACCTTAACATGATATGTGAAATATCGATTTACAAACCTTGTTCTGATCTTTTAGAACAGACAGCAACGTTTTGTCAAGGGCTCAATACACGTATATAATATACGTATATTAAGTTCTTGGTAAGACCTAAAGGTAGAACATAAATCCATTAGATTACAAGTACTTACTTAAAGTTCGTAAATAGAATTTACGCCTACATACGTTAACTTCCTTCACACGTAGAGACCTCATTTAGGAAATTGAAACCCAAACAATGTTCCTAAGAATTTCTCAAAACAATTAGCAACCAAATCATAACGAACTTAGCTCCCCATTAACGTGAAACGACAAAACTCCCTACGTTATTAAGACTACTTAAATTCTTATTATTGTTATTATTTCCATCTACATTGTTAACGTTTACCTCAAACACTACATTACTTAATTTTCACTGGCTGGTAGGGTTGTCGCAATACTAGAAAATATTTTATGCGCTAAAAGAATCCTGAATAAATGTCATGGAAATAACACCGTGTCATCGGTTTTAAAGACAGTGATAATTACATAATTAAACGAACTTACCTGAAGTGAAGTTCTATTGTAATTATACGAAGAGCTTAGTCCGAGATATCTTCTATATTCACTGTGTAGATGTGCAGAAAAATATTGGAAATCATAGCATGGTATAATACTCAATAAAACACACAATTTAAGATTTATATAATAAAAATATAATTTGCCCATCAATTTTTAATCTTAGGTAACTAATTTAAGGTACAGGTACATACTATACTATCAATCAACTATAGTCCTTAATAGTACAAATGGCTTTTTAAATATGTAGCCTCCTTTCTCTTCCGTAATTAACGGTCTATTGTAATGGTTCGCAAAAACTCTAGATCCTATAGGCCAACCAGCAGATTTGAATATGGAATCTAATATAACGCTTTCTCTACACGCCCGAGACGTGGACGCATGGCGCGTGGTGTGAGGCGTGAACTTTTTGACATCAATATCACACTCTGCCATAACTTGTCTTATCCAACAAGTAATTGTTTGGTTACTGGCAAATTTAAACGGTTTTTTATAGGAAATGAATAGCTTATCCGTGTTATTTCTGAGTACACTAGTCTGGTCTATATAATCTCTAAGTGCAGTTACAAGGCCAATTTCCGGATTCGTATCCCAGGAAGGAGGCTTAATTACCACTTGACCTTTACATGGGGTAGTTGTTTTCAAAAAATCAGTTATCGTTATTTTAACACCAGTGTCAGTGAATTGAATTGAAATGAAATTATTACTCACTGTATAAATAACTGACAATGTTTGTATACGTTGAGCAGTAGTGAGAGCCAATAAAATGACTAATTTCTTAGTTAGTTTTTCTGAATTAGGGCTACTGTTTGGTGACCACTTTTGAATATGATTGAGGGCAACCGATGTATCCCATGTATCGTTATACTTAAGTCAACAAGGTTTCAATTTGAAAACACCCTTAAAAAATCTCTTTATTTTTATATCCGTCCTAAACTTGCGTCTATAATTAAAGATAGCGCTGAACGGCACGTCTTAAGAGTGGCGTACGAAGCGCCCTGTGTTAACATTTCTGTTAGAAATTTTAAAACCTTAGGTATTGATATCTCATACAGATTTTCCCCGTTACAAAACGACCACCATTTTTTATGCGGAGGCGGGAGGCCAAAGGCGTCATCCAGCATCTGCCCGTGTCTGACGAGGCCTACCAGATGGCTCGGGACCTAATTATCCGTAGGTACCACAACAAGCGTGGCCTCACAGACACCCATATTGAGCAGATTTTGAGTTTGCCCATACTCACCCGCATCTTTGGGTTGTGCACCCAACTTTTGAACCCGCTAGTGGTGGCAATAAACGCCCTTAAGTGCCTGGATCTGCCCATGGACCAATGGTCCTACCTGTTGGTGCACATAGTGCTATAGAAGCTGCCTGCCAACCTAAGGTTGCGGTTTGAGCAGCGCTTTGGTGGAGATAGTGCGACACATCTGCCCCCTTTTGCAGACTTAGAAAAGTTCTTGGACGACGAGTGCCGGGTTTTGGACAATTCCGGTGGTGACACACCGGCTAAGTCGCAGCCGCCCAAGGTCAAGCAGCAGGCTCGCGTTCACACCCGACGAAATGTTGATCGGCGCCCTTCTCGATTTGCAGTCACTGAGAGCCCAGCGGAGTCCTCTTACTGCAAGGTCACGAGGCACAGAACGGCCAGTTGTAGGGCATTCTTGGACCTTCATGACGCCTCTCGTAGGCACATCGCAAATGCCCGCCGCCTTTGCTTCTCTTGTTTGGGATCCCACCACCAGCGAGACTGCCCAAATTCTCGCCCCTGTCCTCACTGTGGAGGACAACATTTGGACATTCTCTGTATGAATGTCAGAGAGGCAGGCCGCTTGTCCAACCAGCCGACGCCGCGCACGGGCGGGTGTTTTGTAGGTGGCAACCGAGGCTCACCGGCGCGCAGCCGAGTTTCGCCTCGCTCAATTGATCACCACTCACCCCGATTGGAGAACAGTAGCGTACGCACGCCTCCTCTCTCTCGCGCACCAGAGTGTACGACTGTTCAGCGTCACCAGCACCATGACTGCTGCCCCAGGTATTCCCCTCCTTTGGCGGAGCCTCTCCGCCTTGACTCGCACCCACCTCATTTTGGGCGGGTGGGTCATTATGACCCCCCACAGATGGCGCGCGGATCGTATCACCGCGCCTTTGAGGACTTCGAGCCGCACCCTCATTTAGATTTGCCTGGTCCTGGCCAACGTTCGCCGCCCAGGCAACAATAGGTCATTGACTCCTGCCCTATAACGCCAACCTCCCTCATTGAGACCGTTATCCTACCAACGGTTGCTATTAGGGTCTGGGGACCCACGTGGGCCTCTGTTGTTGTCCGCGCTATATTGGACACAGGTTCACAGGGTTGCATTGTTTCCACTTATTTGGTAGGGCAAGTTAAATTAAGTATGGGTTCTTTTCCGAATTGTATACGGGGAATAGGTGACGTAGCATCTACTGTTGAAGGGCAAGTTGTCTTGTTTGCCCCTGTTGAATCTTTACACGCGAGGATTAAAATCTCGGCTATTGTGCTGAAGAATATTTTGGGTAAGCATCCACAGAAACAGCTATCCGCTGCTGTGGTGAATTTGACATCGGGTTTGGAACTGGCAGACCCCAAATTTGACACACCGGGACAAATCGATTTGTTGATTGGCTCTGATGTGCTTGGTGGAATTTTGATTGGTGGGAAACGGGTGGTACCAAATGGTTTGACTGCCATCCCGACCATATTTGGATTTGCTTTGATGGGACCTGTACCTAGGGACCCCTCTCCACCCGAACTTGATAATTTGTTGGCGGTAGGCTCCGCTCTCTCTGATGCGGTTCAGAGGTTTCGGGAGGTAGAGGAGCCACTTCAAGCTGCTCATTTGAATCCAGAACATGAGGAGTGCGAGTTGTTCTTCCAGAACAATACTGGTCGACTCCGTCAAATTATTACGAAGCTACACTTCCTGTCTGTTCGGCCTCCGCTTGGTGAGTCACGACCTTTAGCCGAAAAGAGGTTGTTGGCTATGGAGCGTCGCATGAGTCGTGAGCCGGAGCTCAGACAGAAGTATATTGAGTTCATAAGAGAATATGAACAATTGGGACACATGTCTGTGTCAAATTTAGATTGGCGTTCGGTAGAGCATTACTTTCTTCCGCATCATGCGGTATTGTAGCCATCGACTGGCAAGCTGCGCACGGTGTTTGATGGTTCTGCGCAGACTTCTACTGGCGTATCCTTGAACCAGTACTTGCATTCTGGTCCCAAGTTGGTCAAGGACCTTTGTGAAGTCATCACCAGCTTCCGACGACATCAGGTTGTCTTTGTGGCTGTACGGTGAACCCGTACATCATTATATGTATTACTTTTTAGCCCATTCAGCATTTATCACTAGTTCATCATTTACCTCATAAGTACATTTGTAAGCAAAAATAAATCAGTGATTTCACAGCACTCATCGCGGTTGGTTTCATTTTAGCATCACCGCATCTATCACGTATTTTATCATTTTCTCATAACAACAAGTGTAAGACCAAACAGTCTACATTTGTACCTTAAGTGTAAGACCTACAGTCTACATTTTTTGGTCATAATAAGTGACAACAAATCTTGCTGTAGATTTGGTCCGCTAAACATTAAGTCGTTCAGACTGTTACCCGAAGTGGACTTTGCTGACGCATTAAAAACTACTCTCAATTTGGTTGTAGTCGAATCGTGTTTCCAGACTCCGTGGTGCGGCATGAAGTATCCATTTTCGGTGTTATTGTCAGCAACTGGATTCATATGGCCTAGATTTTGATACTCGGCCATAAACTGTTTATAATGCGACGCAAACGATTTATTTTTGTACATCTTGTGTTCTAGCTGTTTGAATTGACCATTATCTAAACGCCTCGTTGTTCTTTTGTAAAAGTCTTCGCAAAACTGATCATCAGGAGTCAAGTTGGACGATGGCGATGAGTCATCTGTCTTCCAGTTCCCAGTACATGGATATTTCGTCGCGCACATTGCTGATGACAACGTGACAGTGGTATGTCCTTACATTGCCTGATAGTATCCAACCCAAGTGTGTTTCTTGGGCTATGGGAGCCTGCGCCGGGCCCTTTATGAGACCACCTAAAATGATTTCTGAATACACACTGGCGTCCAAAAGTAAGTCGATAGGCCTAGTAATATTGTACTCAGAATCAGCTAGCTTTAAGTGTTGCAAGTGAGGCCATGACTGCTTGCTAAATGTAGAGTTAGGCAAGTCGTTTATAACCTTAGATACAACCAATGCCTGCGTGGTAAAGCCATAGTTTCCATATATCGATTTGCATTCTAACGATACAATGCCTTTGCTTTGCTTAGCGACTGGCCCTATGCCCGAGATAGAGGCATGATATTGACGACGTTGTAAGCCTAACAATTGCTTAGCGTTCTCAGATATCAAGGAAATCTGCGAGCCTTGATCTAAAAGGGCTCTTAGAGTAACATAGGTACCATTTCTAGCTAAGACATTCAGTTTAAGAGTGGTCAACAAAACTTCTTCATTGTCAGCGGCGACGTGATTTACTTTATGCTGAGCTGTAAGGTTTAACGGTAATGCAGATATGCCTGAGGTCGTCGCTGAAGCTACCTGAGGACGTTGTAGGAATGCGTCATGCAGTAAAGTGTTGTGGTCCTCACCACACTTCTTACAACGCTTTGAATTGGTACAATCATTATCGTAATGATTATACAGACAATTTTTGCAATACTTTGCTTTTGTCACCGTAACTAAACGATTCTCAGGTGACATGTTAATAAATTTTCTGCATGAAAACAAAAAGTGACGAGTTTTGCATATAGGACAGTAATTGGGGCCTTGAGTAGAAGCAACCTTGTACTGATTGTTATGATAACGATTTACGGGATTGTACTCAGGATCAGCTAGCTTATTATTAACTGGAGGCAGTACAAGTACGTTATCACTGCCGATGTAGAAAAGATGTTTCGGCAGATATTGGTAAGAGTTAGTGATCAACACCTGCAATCTATCATTTGGAGGGATACATTGAATAGCGAATTAAAGCAGTATCGTTTAACAACCGTAACATACGGCAGCCGGCCAGCCCCATATATAGCTATGCGTACCCTAAAACAACTGGCTCTGGATGACGCTGAAAAATAACCGTTAGCAGCTTCAGTGGTCCATAACTCGTTCTTCGTCGACAATTTGCTTACAGGCCATAATCTGAAAAAAACGATCAAGGAGTTGCAAGGACAACTTATTGACATGTTACGTGGTGCTGGCATGAATCTTAGAAAGTGGTCCAGTAATGACACAGAGCTATTAGAAAATCTGACATCTGAACAACTAAATAGCCCCTACCAATTTAAGTGCCTCGAATCTAGAAAAACTCTCGGTTTAAAGTGGAACCCATCATCCGATGCCTTCTTATTAGAAAGCCAAATAATATCTGAGAATCCACAATCAATAACAAAACGTCAATTACTTTCAGATATCTCTAAGTTATTCGATCCGCTTGGCTGGTTATCTCCGCTTACGATTAGAGTGAAGCTATTGTTCCAAAAAACATGGTCAATAGGAGCATTATGGGATCATGAGTTACCTAGAGATATTCTCGAAACTTGGCTGAAATTAAAGGAAGACATTAAAAATATAAATAAGTTCCGCATACCGAGATATGTCGGTAACCTAGAAACAAATTGTCAATTACATGCATTCTGCGACGCATCGGATAAAGCATACGCTTGCACTATTTACTTGGTGACTAAAAACGATACGGGCGAATACACATCAAGCCTTATTGCGGCAAAAACAAGGTTAGCTCCAGTGGCTAATAAATTGTCACTGCCACGTCTAGAACTTTGTGGAGCCTTACTATTGTCGCAGTTATTGAAAAAGGTTGTTAGTTCCTTGCCAAATGAACACATGACAGTACACGCGTGGACCGATTCCATGATAGTCCTTGGCTGGTTACATGGGGACGCATCCAGATGGAAGTCATTTGTTGCTAATAGAGTGAAACAGATAACAGAAATCATCCCATCTAATCATTGGAATCATGTTTCTTCGGAAGAAAACGCCGCTGACTGTGCAACTAGAGGACTGACGACTCTTCAGCTGTTGGAGCATTCGTTGTGGTGGGAAGAACCCACATGGCTGAAACAATTTGACGTACAAAAACAAAGGAAGATTATATACGACGTGCCCAAGGTAGAAATAAGGTCGCCTAATGTGAACACAGCCTTAGCACAAAATAATACTTCGTTTATTATGGATATGCTGCATAATCATAGTACCTTGACATACATTGTGCGTGTTATTGGCTGGGTGTCACGTTTTAATCCTCGGGATCCCATGGTCGTCTACGAGCTCAATACCAATACGTACGGGCTAAGGTCGAGCCCCTACTTGGCAATACGTTCTCTTTGGGAGCTCGCAGACCGCGAAGGCTTACGTTTCTCCCAAGCCTCTGCCATCCTAAAGGACGATATTTATGTGGATGACATTTGTTCGGGCGCCTCCACAGCGGACGAGGTGCTCCTCTTGCGGGACTAATTGATAGGTATCTTGGCCTCCGCTGGTTATGAGTTGCGCAAATGGATTTCCAACTCACCAGCGCTTTTGGAAGGCTTGCCAGAGGACCATCAGCAGGATCCACATTTGTTTCAGATTGTTGACAACCCCACCATGATGACTGTTCTCGACGTTCAGTACAGACCAGTCCAAGACATCTTTACGTATAACGTTGACTTGAAATTGCCTTGTTCTTGGACTAAACGTCTCGTGTTGTCTACTGTCGCCAGAATCTTTGATCCAAACGGTTGGATTTGCCCTGTCATATATTGGGCAAAATGCTTCTTGCAGAAGCTTTGGACAGCAGGATTGACTTGGGACAAACCTCTAGGCGGTACTCTTGTTGAGGAATGGACCTCTTTTGTATCCTCACTCTCTGCCGTCAATGAGATCTCCTTGCCTCGTCCGTTCCTTCTTTCCGGGAAGTACAAGGCAACCCTTCACGGGTTTTGTGATGCTTCGGAACGTGGTCACGCGGCCGTGGTGTACTTGCGCACAGTTAGTGCCTCAGGTCAGGTGAGGGTTTCCTTGATCATGGCGAAGAGCAAGGTTGCACTCCTTCGGACATCTTTGACCATTCCGAAATTGGAGCACTCGGGAGCAGCCCTACACGGGCGTGTTGAATCACGTGTCTTACACTTTGGGTAAAACAATTTATATTAATGGGACCTACGTCTGGACAGACAGTCAAATTTTTCTTTGTTGGTTGAAGGCGTCTGTCCACACTTTGGAGGTATTTGTCGCTAATCGCGTTTCCCAAATCCAAAAATCGGAAGTCACTCTTGTTTGAAGACACGTGCCAGGTGAGCTCAACCCCGCTGATTGTGCCTCGCGCGGAAGCTTGACGCCTAGTATGATAGACTATTTGCTGTGTTGGGGTCCGGAATGGTTTAGTCGACCAGAAATTGATTGGCCTCGAACGCCAGTTTTGAATACTTTCAATTTGCTGGGTCTACGAACACTTGCTCTTGAGAAGGTGGAATTCGCCTTTGACCCCAATTTTTTGTTGAATCGCTACAGCTCCCTCGACAATTTGTTTGGTGTTACTGCTTGGAAAAAGCGTTTTGTTTTTAATTTTAGGCACCCACAACAGAAACGACTGAAACCGTTTTTCTCACCACAGGAACGACAGGAGTCCCTCACCTTTTGGGTTCGTTCTGTGCAATTGCCGCATTTTGAGAAGGAGATTGCTATCCTTAAATCAGGGAGATCAAAATTGTCGGGAGCTGCATCTAAATTGAAGCCCATTTTGGATGATATGGGTCTCTTCCGCGTTGGAGAGCGTCTCAAGAACGCCAACCTCCCGGTCATCGTCACCCCCTGTTGTTACCCAAGGACGGTCATTTGGTACGCTTGATGTTAACTGTCCGTCACCTTAAAAATTTGCACGTTGGTTGTAATGCTCTGTTGGCCAGTTTGCAACGCGAGTTTTGGATTTTGTCTGCCCGTACAATAATTTGGAGTGTAGTCTTTCGCTGCATCCCTTGCTATAAACTCAATTTAGTAAAGAGTAGAAATTAAATAAAGAGTGTGAGCCTCTTTTATTAAAGCTTGAAGAAACAAATGAAGAATTAGTTTCTGGTAGGTTGTATACGAACAACACACAAGTGAGTTGCAAGCACAAATATCAAATCTACAAGCTCAACTCACTAGGACTATAATGGAACACCAGAATGAGACTCATGAATACATCTTCAAATATGAAGAAATTTCAAGAGTTGGACGAGAAAATTTAAAACAACTTATCTCATTATCCAAGTCTACTAATAACTGTTCCAGTTGTACAACTAAGTGTGCGACTACACCTGCTGAATCTGAAATTAGTTTAAAATCAATAGAATTTAATGCACATGGATGTCAGTATAATACACAAAACAAACTGACTGACAGTAAGAAAGTAATAATTTTTTCAGACCAACTGGTAGTGGGTTTAGGTAGCTTAATTGATCATTACACTGAGCAAACAGTACAGAACTTTTGTTCACCTGGAGCTCAGTCTTGTACCCTAGTTGATAAGATTAAGAATGCAGACTTGAATGCACAATCTACTGTCATCATATTATATGGTTACAGCTCATTAGTCTCCAAAAACAGTCTCATTGAATTAACAGACTTAATGATAGATCTTAGCACAAAAATAGGATGTAGCTTTATTATTTGTGCATTGCCTTATTCATATGCTCTCACAAATGACCAAAACAGGCAGATAGGTAAATTAAATTTATAATTATACAATAGGACATGTTATAGTGACAGTATTTAATTTTTTGACACTAATATTTTTATGAGTTATTTCTTTTTAACAAAAGATACTATGTATCTTTCTTATGTACATAGGTGACAACTTGCTAAATTATAAGCATTTAATTTATATACTGACAGGAGTACCACTAGAGTACCTAGGAATTTGGTATATAGTTATACCAATAGTAGTATTAACACATCTATTAGTTTAAACTACTAGATGAGACAACAGATAGGCATTCATGTGTTTTAAACTCAATGCATCAAAACATACAATCTGGCAAAGAATTAGAAATAGATTTATTTTTAAACAAACTTAAGATGATATGATATCTTATGTATTACGGAACATTGGTTGCGAGGTGACCAATTAATATTTAACAATCAACATTACTCAGTTATAAGTTCATTCGTAAGAAAGAAGGCTATTCGTGGTGGCTCTCTAATATATGTATGTAATAGTTTAAAATGTAAAGAACTTAAGGATATAGCCAAACTTTCTATCGAGCGCATTGCTGAGATTTCTTGTGTTGAGCTAGAACAACATATTAAAGTGTGTGTGTATTGGCCACCACAAAGCGACTTTCCTCAGTTTGAAAGCATCATAGAGGATGTCTTAAAACACATAATTTCTATTAGGAAGTCTATAATCGTATGTGGCGATTTTAATGTCAATTTGTTAGAAAAATCACCATTTGTACTAGATTAGTTAGCTAATTTATGTCATTTAATTTAAATGTTTTCTATTCTGAACCAACCAGTATAACCTCACATTCTTCTACATGCTTAGATAATGTTTTTTGCAATTGTTTTTATTTAAGTAAGGCCGTTTTAACTGACTTGACATCGGATCACTGCGGGCAAAAGGTTGTAATTCCAACTAATACAACCCATAAAGTACAAGAAATTACACGTAGGCCAATGTCCTCTACTCGACCCAAACACTTTAGTAATGATGTTGCTGCCAAGATTGCCAGTATTAACTTAACCGCTGATGATCCCGATGAATTATATAAATGCTTATTTAAAATTATTAATGAATAGTACAATAAAATTTTCAAACAGAAAACGTTTACAAGGAGCATTAAAGTAAATTTTTGTGATTGGGCAACAGTTGGTATATACAAAAGTAGAGCTAGGTTGTATGATCTATATGGTATGCAGAAATACAATTTTAATCCTGAATTTATTCAATATGTTAGAAATTATTCAAGGTTTTCAAGACAACATTTGCTTTAGCCAAATCCTTATATTTAAGCAATCAAATCGAAGAATCCAAGAACAAAATTAAAACTACTTGGAGCATTATTAACAATGAGACTGGTCGAGCTAAATTGGTAGATAACAATTATGAATTAAAATTTTATGGTGAAATTATTACTAGGAAAACTGATGTTGCTCAGACATTTAACAATTTCTTCATTCACATACCAGTGAACACAACTATCTGTCTAGATTCATGTCCAAGCAGAGCAGAAATGTTGGTTAGGGGCAATGTGAATGAGTGTGATGTGCTTTTTAATTTTAAATATATTGACACCAATGACATATTGAAGGTATTAAAGATGCTTAACATTAAAACATCTGTTGACTTATGGGGCATTTCTGTTAAACAAATTATTTCTAGCTTAGCTCCACAAATCCAGCTCCGATACACATGCACAGTTCTAAAGTCGCAAAAGAAGAAAACCCCTCTGAAGTCAAAACCTATGCTAAAGCTCTCCAGTCAAATTTCACTAATCCTAGTGGTATGTCCTTCCCACAAAAAACAGATACAAATCTTTCACTTGAACATATACTTCTTAAACAAAATGAGAAGTTTGATATAATCCTCCAACAAATGAGCTCCTTAATGAGCCTCATAGTCAATCTTGTTGATAAGCTAACAAAATGAGCTCAACATTAAATTTAGCAACATGGAACATAAACGGTTTAGCCCCCAATAAAAGCGAGGTAGAGATTGTAATGACTCAACACAAGCTCGATGTTCTGCTGATCTCAGAGGCGCATTGTACTACAATGACTCGTGTCCAATTTTCTAACTACTCCTGCTACTGCACACCGCACCCTGATGGAACTAGTCATGCTGGAACAGCACTGATAGTTAGAAAATCTCTAAAACACCATGAACTACCAGGCTATAATCAAGATTATCTGCAAGCGACCACAATTGCGATTGAAGATACAACCGGCTACCTAAATGTATCTGCAGTGTACTGTCCTCCAAAACATAAATTGAGCGAAGTAATGCTCTCTCACTTCTTCGGCACCCTTGGTAGCCGGTTTGTGGCCGGTGGAGACTGGAACGCCAAACATACGTGTTGGGGATCTAGACTGACAACCACCAGAGGCAGACAGCTGAAATTATGTTTGGACCAAAACAACATGAGTGCAATCACAACAGCTGAACCTACGTACTGGCCAAGTGATCCAAGAAAAACACCAGATCTGATAGACTTCTTTGTTGTTAAGGGTATAGGGAAACATTATCTTAAAGCAGAATCATGTTATGATAGCTCATCTGACCATACTCCAGTCTTGTTAACTGTCAGCTCCATGGTGATAGAAGTATCAAAGCCAGAAACTTTATACAACAGGTACACAGATTGGATATCTTTCAGAGACTACCTTGAGGAACATATAGACCTGAAAATAGCTCTCAAATCACCAGAGGATGTTGAAAATGCCACCAAGTACATAACTACCCTGATTCAGAAAGCTTGTTGGATTAACACTCCCGAATCTAGTCACTATAAGCCTGTCATTAACTACCCAGCAGAAATAAAGAAACTTGTGTTGCAAAAAAGGCGTTTCCGTAGAATTTGGCACCAAAGTAGGCTCATGGAAGATAAGTCTAATTTCAATAGAGCGAGTAAAGACCTAAAAGAAATGCTACAGACTTGGCGGGATGAAACCTTGCAAGCGCAGCTGGCATCATTAACTGCTTCGGAGGCTACCAACTACTCCCTTTGGAAGTTTACAAAACACTATGATAGACCCCAGGCTGCCAAGCCACCACTCAAAACACATCAAAACTGGGCGAGAACACACAAAGAAAAAGCTAACACCTTCGCTGAACATCTGTCAAATGTCTTCTCACCGAATGAAACCAACAATAACCATTTTGAAACCCAAATTGACTCCAGCTTAAATCAAGCATATCAGATGTGTCTTCCTCCTACTCCAATAAAATACAAGGAAGTGTGTAGGGTGATTAAAAACCTTAAAGACAAAAAATGTCCTGGTTTTGATTTAATAACAAAAGAGATCTTAAAACAACTTCCAAAAAAGGCAGTGATATTTTTGACGACATTATTTAATGGCATCCTTAGAGTCCAACATTACCCACAACTATGGAAAGTATCGCAAATTATTATGGTACATAAACCAGGAAAACCACCTAATGATGTCACCTCATACAGGCCAATTAGTCTCCTGCCAATTCTTTCAAAAGTGTTTGAAAAGCTTCTGTTGCATAGATTACTTCCTATTCTCGATATAAACAATACTATACCAGACCATCAATTTGGATTCCGATCACACCATTCCACCGTTGAACAAGTGCACAGAGTAAGTGAGAAGATAAGAAAAGCTCTTGAAGATAAGGAGTACTGTTCCGCGGCTTTTCTAGATATCCAACAAGCATTTGACCGAGTCTGGCACAAGGGCCTACTTTATAAGATAAAAGCAAGCTTACCACACAGCTACCACCTGCTGCTGCATTCGTACCTGACAGGACGCTTATTCCAAGTAAAGGAATGCGATGCAACGTCCACATTCTATGAAATAAAAGCCGGCGTTCCTCAGGGTTCGGTATTGGGACCAGTACTTTACACAATATACACATCCGACTTGCCACAAACAGAAAACACTATGACAGCCACATTTGCGGATGACACTGCAATTCTAGCAAGCAATAAAGATGCTGCCCAAGCCTCAAGGACACTACAGTTAGGATTGGACAAAGTTACCGATTGGCTCTGCAAGTGGCGTATCAGGGCAAGCGTTACCAAATCTGTCCAAGTTACTTTCTCTTTGCGAAAAGGTAATTGTCCACCAGTGCGCCTTGAAAACAGCACACTTCCGCATCAGGACAGCGTAAAATATCTTGGGCTACACCTTGACCGACGTCTAACGTGGCATAAACATATTAAAACTAAGAGAGATGAGCTTAAAATCAGATATAACAACCTTCTGTGGCTCTTAGGAAGAAACAGCAAGCTTGCCCTAAATAACAAAGTCTTGATTTACAAAGCAATCCTAAAACCTGTGTGGTTGCATGGCATCCAATGCTGGGGAAGTGCGAGTAACTCAAATATATCAATTCTGCAACGAATGCAGAACATGATACTACGCACAATAGCCAATGTTCCTTGGTATGTCATAAATATGGAAATCCATGACCATCTACAGCTGAGCACCATCAAAGAAGAGATATCTCAAATGTCTGCAAGATACCACAAGCGACTTGAAGTCCATCCTAACCCATTGGCGTCAACCTTACTTATTTGTAGCTACCAGAAACGATTGAAACGGAAGGACGTTTTCACTTATTAGAAAGGGGTAGACATTCTCACTGGAGAATGCACTCTGCATAACAAGGAACCCTCAAAACATCCGCTAAAAGCTTAAGCTGATTGCAGATAAAATATACAAAAAAAAAAAAAAAAAAAAAAAAAGCTTAGCTCCATATTTAGCTGCAATATTCAACAGATGCGTAGATACAGTGGTATTTCCTGATCTAATGAAACACAGGCGTTTGATTGTGTGGAACATAATACACTTTTACGTAAATTGAAACTTTATGGTATTAGAGATACCGCACTCAATCTTGTTGCCAGCTACCTCAGAGATAGAGATAGGTCTATAGGTTTGCCAGTGGGAATGGGCGTTCCACAGGGCTCTATTCTCGGTCCATTTTTTTTTTAATATACACTGGCGACCAAAAAATCGACTCACTTCATACTTTCGCACTGAAAGTGTTCTAATTTTAAAATTAAGACCTAAATCTTAATTTAGGTATTTAATTCTTTATGTCCTAGATGTTTCCTTTAAAAAAATAACAATTACTACAATGTTAACTTTTAGACATTGTCACAACAGTCGAGGAACAGTAACTGTATGATTTCGTACTCGTTAACTCAGTTAGCATTGCGCGACCTTAGGGCGTATAAAAGGTGTCGTAACCCTTTACCCTTATCAGCATCTACCGCGTCCGCCGCTGCTGCTGCCGCCGCCCAGACCACCAAGAAGCCGCGTTACCCTCCGGTGATCGTCGAGTTCCTCCCGAACTGGGCGCATCACATGCGGGAAATTAAAAATCAGCTGGGACGAGCCGCCAACGCCCGCCCGTTCGGTAAAGGGCTACGATTTACGCCCCGGGAGGAGGAGGAGTACCGTCTCGTTCAGAGATATTTTACTGAACTGGAGAAAACAGAACGTATCTCCTGGTTCTGTTACTCCCTCCCGGCGGAACGAAACCTGAAAGTGGCGATAAGGGGACTGCCGAGTAATGCGACACCGGAGGAGGTTGAAGAGGAGCTCCGCGCGCTGGGCCACGACCCGGAATACGTCCGCAACATCCGGGCCCGACGCGACCGACCGGGGTGCATCCTTCTCGCCATTATCCGACGCACTAAGGACACTACGCCGGGGATCTACGAGATTACCGAGATGCTCGGTATCCCCGGCGTTAAGATAGAGCAGTGGCGCGGCAAGCGACGACCGGCACAATGCCACCGCTGCCAAAAATTCCGCCACTCGAGCCACCACTGCCACCGACCTCTGGCATGTGTGAGGTGTGGAGAAGAACACACGGCCAGAGAGTGCCCACGTTAGGACGTGGGCACTCTCTGGCCGTGTCTTCTGGCTGGCTCCTCTCTAGGGAGAGGAGCCAGCCACTTGTGCGAACTGCGGGGGGGAGCACCCCGCGAACCACATTAACTGCCCCGTCTTCAAGAGAGAGGCGCGCAACACGAAGGCGGGGACGGTCGCCGTCACCGGGGAGCCGCGCCAGGGGCCGGCACCGGTCAACGCTCAGCCCCAAGGAGAGGCAGCGCAGGGGTCATCGCTTATGGCGCAAGCGAACGACCCCACGGCCCGCGGAGCGACTACGACGTCGAAGAAAAAGAGAGGGCGGAGGAACCGTAGGCGAGGCAACAGAGGCGCACCCGCCACGGAGACACCCGCACCGACACCTGCACCCGCACCGGCCGCAGAGAAGCCTAAGCCTAAGAAGGCTAAGGGCGACCCCGGGAAGGCTCCGAAGACTCCCGCAACGACATCCCAGCCGACAGCTCACCCAGTCGTCGCCCCGGAGGGCACAACCGCGCCCCGGGGTAGAAAGACGAAGCCCCGCACAAGAGCGAGGGTACAAGGAGCTCCGGCACAGTCCAGGCCGCGATCGCCGTCCTTCAGAGCGTACTCACTGCGCTCAGCGAAGGGCGCGATAAACAACAAATTGTGACCATCATTCTCAAGGGCCTGGCGGACCTAGTTCTACACGATGAATAGTGGGCCCTTGAGAATCATACATTGGAACGCCCGCGGCCTGATGAGTAAGGTTGCCATACTCCGCCCTCTCCTGCAGGAACAGAACATAGACGTGGCGCTGATAAGCGAGACGCACCTGGGACCTGCAGACCAACCACGATTCCCAGGTTTCCTCGTTTATCGGAGGGACGAAACCTCGCCCGAGGGAAGACACTACCGCGGACTGGCAGTGCTGATAAGACGACGAGTCGTACACCAGCCACTACCTACGCCGGACCTCAACTCCGTCTACACGCTGGGTGTAGAATTGCACCTAGGCGGTGCTAATTTACACCTATACGCCGCCTACAAGGCGCCCGCTACCAAACTGAACGTCGCAGAACTGCGCTCACTGTTGGACGTCCCTCACCCAGCCATCATAGCGGGCGACCTCAACAGCAAGCAGCCAGCGTGGAATTCGTCAACCGCAAACCCCGCTGGTGTACGACTACTCAACGACGCCGAAAAGCACGGTTACGTGGTCGCGGGACCCGAAGTTCCCACCCACTACCCGAGCGACCCCGTACGAAACCCGGACGTGCTTGATATTCTCGTGCACAACAGCGAGATGCACTGCCAGACGCAACAAGAGGTTCTCGACGACGAGCTGCTGTCGGACCACCAGCCGGTGCTCGTCGTGATACAACAGAAGCCCACACGGATAGTCCCTCAAGCGCCACGTCGTAAACTGGACTGGACACTATTCGCAGAAACAATGGAGACCACCACACCGACTCGCCCGATCAACTCCGCGGCCGACGTCGAAACGCTCGCGGTAGAGCTCGTCGACGCGATTAAAGGCGCCCTTGAGACTGCTAGCACACCCACAGACACCCAGAGGAGGCTACCCCCTCTGCCGGCACACATAGCAAAAATGATCGCAGACAAGAGGCGCCTTCGAAGGCAGTGGCAGAGCTCCCGTTGCCCCACACAGAAAGCCAGACTAAACCGGCTCGCGGAGAGAGTGAAGGACGAGTTGAGGACCTACACCACCGAGAGCTGGGAGCGCTTCATCGAGGACTCCAGCGACGACTGGCCGTCTATACATCGGCTATGTCGTCGCTTCACTAACACCCCAGCTCCGGTGCGCCCGCTGCTACACGCCGACGGGACGCTGAGTTATAAAGCAGCAGACCGCGCGGCCATACTCGCTGGACATCTAGAGAGCGTGTTCGCGCCGAACCCGACTGCAGACCCGGAACACACCGCAGCAGTCGAGAAACACCTTCGAGACTACCTCGCTACGCCGATAGCTCCCGAAGAGGACCCGATTCACTTCTCCCCTGGCATGGTGCAACGTGCCATTCGGCGGACCCAGCCCCGGAAGGCTCCTGGGGCGGATGGGATACCGAACACAGCGCTGCGCCGCTTGCCGCACCGTACCGTGGCAGCGCTGGCGCGCCTGTTTACGGGGATCGTCCGCACAGGCGTCTTCCCCTCATGCTGGAAGGAGGGCCGAATAATCATGTTGCCCAAGCCGGGCAAGAACATCTTAAAGCCCGAGAGCTATCGGCCGATCACCTTGCTGCCCACCATCTCGAAGGTGTTCGAAAAACTCCTGCTGCGGCACCTCACACCGCACATCACGCCCAGACCAGAGCAGTTCGGGTTCCGCGCCGAACACTCTACCACAATGCAGTTGTCGAGGGTACTGCACCGGATAGCGGCGGCGCGTAACAAACGCGAGCACGCCGTGGCAGTATTCCTCGACATGGAGAAGGCTTTTGACCGAGTATGGCATTCCGGTCTGCTGTACAAGCTCTCAACCTCCACGGCGCCCCGTCGTATTGTAAAAACGGTCTCATCGTTTCTGCACAACAGGACATACAGAGTGGTGGTGGAACAGGAAGTCTCGGACGTCCACACCATCGCCGCCGGAGTCCCGCAGGGCTCCTGTCTCTCGCCTGTGCTCTACTCACGCTTCACTGACGACATCCCCGTCGCCGAAGGCGCCGAATTAGCCCTGTACGCCGACGACGCGGCGTACATAACAACCAGCATAAACGCCAACCACGCCGCGTCAAAGATGCAGCGGACACTTCACCTTCTCCCCCGCTGGCTGTCGCAATGGCGACTGTCGGTGAACGTGGGTAAGTCACAGGCGATTCTCTTCAGTTCCCAGGTGGCCCATCCACCACCACTCAAACTACAGGACGCCAACATTTCCTGGACGAGGACGGCGAAGTACCTGGAGGTAACCCTAGACCGCCTCCTCACTATGAAGTCACACGTCGGCAAAGTCGTCGCACAGGTCCGCGCTACGAGAGCGCTACTACGTCCAGTGCTCTCATCACGCCTCCCGCTGCGTGTCAAGCTGAGTGTGTACAAACTCTACGTACGCACTCGGCTAATTTACGCCGCTCCCGCCTGGTTCGCGCTTACAAGCGGACCAACCGGGCCCGACTCCGCGCGCAACAATCGCTTGCGTTGCGCACCATCGTAGGAGCCCCACGCACGGTAAGCAACGCCGTGATACACCGGGACACCCGCATAGAGAGCCTGGACGCCTTCATTCGCCGTCTGTCCGTGGGGATGTTTGAGCGTGCGACGCCTCGGCCTGAGACCACGTCCGAGACCTGGCCCCCTGGCACGCTCGCCCCCCGGACAAGAAGAAGCTGCCGTGAGACCTCCTCGCTACCCCCGACGACTCTGCCGACACAACGGTTGCCCCCGGGTAACCGCCGCCCACGCACACTACACTCCATTCCCCCTGTTGCAGGTGACCGCCCCCATCCGCGCGACATCTGCGCGTATCAACCAGGATACGCACATCATGTGCACGCGCGGGCGACCACCGCAACAGAGGACGCCAAACACAAACTCCGCATCACACCTAAGACACCTCACACCTCACGACATATAGTTAACGCTGAGGCCGCACGTAAGTCGTCGCCCGCGTCGCTGGCTACACGGAGCTGGGCCTCTCCCGGTTCGCCGGGGGTCTCACCTGGCTCGTGCTGACCGCCCGGGCGACGTGAAGACTGAAGCGGCCTCGCACGCCTCTCAGCGTTAGCCGTAGGGCACTCAGCCCGCCCCAACCACCAGTCCCTTGTTTAGGGGACTGCGACGAACCCGCCGGAGAGGGGCAAAACGCCCTGAACCAGCCTCCGCCAACCCTCTAGGGGGTTTCGTGATGACTAGTTGGCACCCTTATCAGTTGACCGTGAAACGTCAACAGATACACATCTCGTCAATCTCCAAGCAAGAAAATTTCCCGGAAATGCATACAACAGCGGAAGCAGCGGCTCAAGCAGTTATCCTATTGCAACACGGCCTGAGTCAACGTCAAGTGGCTCGTACTTTGCAGATGAGCCAGTCAGCGGTATCAAGAATATACCTAAGGCACCGGGAGACTGGTGGCTTTCACCGACGAAGAGGTTCCGGTAGAAATCAGTCCACTTCGGAGGCAGACCATCGCTTTATCATCCGTACTTCGCTGAGGAATCGTTCTCTCACTAGGGTCCAAGTTCAACGGGAGCTCCGAGAAACACGTGGGGTAGCTGTAAGTTCTTAGGCAGTGAGAAGAAGACTAAAGGCAGCAACCCTCACTCCAAGAAGACCAGCAACGAGTCCCAAATTGACTGCAGGTCATCGAGCAGCACGGCTACGTTTTGCAAGAGAACACGTCGATTGGACTGAGGATCAATGGCGCTCTGTTCTCTTCTCGGATGAAAGCAGAGTATGCCTACATGGTAGCGACAGAAGGAGAAGGGTGTACAGAAGGCCGGGGAGAGCGATACGTACAATGCTGCATAGCAGAAACTGTTGCGTATGGAGGAGGTTCCTGCATGGTGTGGGCTGGCATATCAATGGAAGCAAAAACTGAACTGGTTTTCATTAAAACTGGCCGCCATGTAGGGGGGTTGACCGCAGATTGGTATATTGAAGATATCTTGGAAGACCACATCATCCCATACGCTGGTTTTATTGGAGAAAACTTCATCCTGATGCAGGATAATGCCCGTCCACACAGCGCAAATGTCGTGCGGCAGTACCTACGAGAAGTGGGTATTGCTGTTATGGACTGGCCAGCTAGTAGTCCGGACTTGAATCCTATTGAACATTTATGGGTTGACCTAAAGAGAAGAATCCGGGCTAGAGATCCTGCATCAGGTACGAGAGCTAACCTGCAAGCGGCTCTGACCGAGGAATGGGAGGGTATACCACAAGACAGAGTGAAGCACCTCATTGGGTCAATGAGGAACCGTTTAGAAGCTGTCATCAGAGCAAAAGGGGATAACATTCGTTATTAAAGTGGTAATCATTATGTAATAAAATTTATTTAAAATGTTATGATGTCTTTTTCCAGAAGGCGGAATTCTCTCTCCACTTCTATTCTCACTATTCATTAACCTCATCCCTCATGAACTTCAGTGTGCGTATCATCTATATGCTGACGACTTGCAGCTTTACGCTCAGGCAAGAGTGGACAAGCTGCCCGATTTAATTGCAGATGTTAATCGAGACTTACATGCTATTAGCCCAAGAGCCCACGACTGCCAGACCTTCGTTATTTTATAAATGCTGAAAGTTTGTCTGTGCATGCCCCCTACAAACGTAATAACGACCACCGATTATAGAGTTTGGGTTGTGGTTACTTTGGCAGTTATCAGGTAGTAAAGGTGCATAAAATGGTACCTAAAACTCGTTATAGTATAAAAGCTAAATTTTATATATGTTACTTTTAGACCTATAAAAAGATGTTAGCCGTACAGCCGGACAGTTTCAATGTTTTTAACATCTTGCCAGACACTTTGAAAGTCCGCTGTAGGTACGAGCGCGAGAGCTTAGCCGATTGCGATCTTATAAGATATCCAATAAAATAAAAATTATTACGTTAATAGCTATGTTAAATAAAGTAAAAATGTTATTTAAGTATTATAAACATCTAAAAAGTATTATTAGGTACATGTAAAAAAATATTTTATTGTTCATAATTATTACCGTCGATATTTTCATTCATTTATTTCAGCCCTACTCTTCGACTCGATGGCATGATCGCCCTATGAATATTTAAAAAATAAATTTCAATAATTTGTTATAATAATAACATACCTGATTGAGTTTTGAGCGAATCACTAACATAACAGGTAGTTGATCTGGGTCACACCATTTGAACAAGTATGTGTCGTCTTTCAACACCGACGCTATTGTCTGGTTGATAAGACGTTGGATTTTTCGGATAAGCAATATTCTAAATGGTTCGTATATAATTTGCTCGCAGAAAACGCTGCAATCAAATTGTTAATTATCGCTTGCCCCTTGCCTTGGAGAGCACGTTAAGCCGTCGGCCCCGGCTGTCATGAAGATCATTGATAGTATACATAACATAACTTCACGCCTTTTATCCCCGAAGGGGTAGGCAGAGGTGCATTACACACCCACACTTCGCCAGTTATGTTTCAGTCCCAATGAAATAGGGGGCGAGCCTATTGCCATCTACCGGGCACATCATTAAGCGATCGTCAGTACCTTCTATAAACTGACTCTAGTCTAAACCATGGAATATCGCTATCCCTTCGGGTTGCGGTGGTCAGACAGGCAGTCGCTCTGTGGAAAAGCTAATATTCAGCCAAATCCGGTAAGACTTTTAAGCGGACCCCAAATTTAAACTGGGATAACGTTAGGAGGATGATGATGAAACGTTGCAATAACTCGCTCTTGCAAGGTGGTACATTGCTAGCGTCAAAATGGATTCGAACCCGATACCCTCTGCATGACAGTCTATTGGTATCTCCACTAGGTTATGGGCTGTTTACGTATACGTGTACGTGTTTTATTTAAATATTCATAAGACGATCATGCCATCGATTCGAAGGGTTGGGCTGAAATGAATAAATAAAAATGTTGACGACAATAATTTGGTTTTTTAGATTTCTATAATATTATAATAACATTTTTACTTTATTTAACATGGCTATGGAAGTAATAATTTTTATTTTATTGGATATCTTATAAGATCGCAATCGGCTAAGCTCTCGCGCTCGTACCTACAGCGGACTTTCAAAGTATCTGGCAAGATGTTAAAACCATTGAAACTGTCCGGCTGTTAGGCTAACGTCTTTTTATAGGTCTACAAGTAACATATATAAAATTTAGCTTTTATACTATAACGAGTTTTAGGTACCATTTTATCCACCTTTACTACCTGATAACTGCCAAAGTAACCACAACCCAAACTCTATAATCGGTGGTCGTTCTTACCTTTGTAGGAGGCATGCACAGACAAACTTTCAGCATTTATAAAATAACGAAGGTCTGGCAGTCGTGGGCTCTTGCTCTACATAGGAGTGTGGTCGGACAGATTTGGCCTTTGCGTTAATCCTACAATATGCCAAGCTATCGTGGTAGGAAGTCCACGTATCATTACCAGAATAGATTTCACAAGCCTGTCGCCTGTAATTTTTAACGGGTGTGCTATACCATTCTCGACATCTGTAAAAATCGTGGTCTAAACATAGATAGCAACCTTGACTGGCGGACTCAGATTTCAGTCGTCAGCCAAAAAGTATTTGGGACTCTGCGCTCACTCTATAGTCTCTAAAAATTTATTCCATCTAAAACTAAGGCAATGCTTGTGCAAACTTTAATCTTCCCTATAATTGACTATGGTGACGTGTGTTATCTCGACCTGAATGCAGACCTTCTCAATAAACTTGACCTACTTCTCAATTATTGCATTCGGTTCGCTTTTAACTTGCGTAAGGTCGATCACGTTTCTAAATTTCGCAAGGAATTTAAATGGTTACCGATGCGTCAGCGACGAAATTTGCGTACTCTGACGACTTTATACTCTTTTCTCCACTCTCCTAACGGTCCGTCATATCTAGTACCTTATTTTCAATATCTTTGCTCCAACCATGATAAGAACTTTAATTAAACATTATGCTTTTTATGATATTCTAATTTAAATGACTTTAATATTGTATAGTAATGACATTATGTACTGTGTAATTTTTAATGAAAGAATTAACTTGAATTGAATACCTATTTCTTTGTATGCACTAAATATTTGTACACAGTTAATGCAGTAGAATATCATGGACACACTTGTATTGTAAGACTTTATTGACTATATTCTCACAAATAAATGAATCTTTATCTTTATATAATATACCTATTTAATATGTATTTATATATGTGTTTATTTTTTATGTATGTATGGATATTTTATGTATTCAATTTTAAATTTTAAGTATGTATTATGTTGCGTATTTTCTTTAATTTTACTCTGTTTGTGTAGTACACACCTGCCATGATCATCTCTGCATCACCTAAAGGTTGACTGGGAGAAAATGCCTATAGGCATTAAGGCATTAAGTCCGCCTTGTGCAATGTATTTTGCACGAAGTTTTTAAATAAATTAATAAATAAAAATAAATAAATCGTCTCTCGCGTTTTGAATTGGTACGCCAGATTACTCAGAGCTTTTGGAAACGCTGGAATTTGGAATATTTGCACATACTCCAGCAACGCGTTAAGTGGACCGACAAGACCGATCCACCCAAGATCAAGGAGGCTAACCTTCCGCCACTCAGATGGCGCAGGGGGCGCATTTTTCGTTTGGTAACTGGGGCTGATGGAGTTTTCCGATTTGCTGAGGTCTTGGTGGACGGTTCGATTCTGAGGAGAGCGGTTGCAACATTGTCACGTCTACCAACCGATTAGCGGACCGGTAGGCCGGTCCGGGGCGTGTGGATGTTTGAAATAGAAATATTGTCTATGATAAATTGAATCGATTATATTAGTTTAGTAACATTTTATTTTATCTATTATAATTTTTTAATTATGGTCACACTATGAACTGTCAAATTATTCTCATTCTTGCTTCCAAAAATAATTCCTTTTGACCACACCGTTTTTGCTTTGTCGTGTGAATTGTAGAATTAAATTAAATTGTAACATAATCGTGCAATTGTTGCTATTGGATTTGCTCGACAAGGTTGTGAGCGATTGATAAGGTTGTAATAAAATTGTGACATATTGAACATTTTCAAAAATTGTTTACCTCGTTCCTCGTGTTAAAGACGTCGCGTTTGCAGCCTGATAGCTAAGTATTTAGACATAACATTCGGGTAATATTGGCCAATTTTGGATCTGTGTGTGTGTGTCTAATTTAGCTCCAAGCCTGACATCCAGAGAAGAACACCAGGTAAGTTGAATTGTGTAAATTCATCAATGTGAAACACAGTAAACATATGTTCGACTTGTGCCCTTGCCTACAACGACTGGATGAATACAATCACACTTCCACTGCCATCTGCAAACCTTTCCCAGTCCTTCTAGGCAGATTCTGAACATATTCCTTCGAGAATGCGTAAAGGTTTGTTCCAGACCAAACTGTTGATAGTTTTCTCAAACATCAAAGTATCTCTCTGATGTCCTAAGTCCTTCACATTTGAAATTAAATGCAGTCGCAATTTATACATTCAAAGAACTCCCACAACTGCAGTCAATTTTGTATACACCCGGCTTTTCCAAGGGGAAACTGTCCTTTGGCGTTCTTATGTACTGTGACAGTTTCTTCAAAGGAGTGAAGATAGTTTTAACAGATACCTTCTCAAGGATATTAGAGACCTCATCTGTCACTCCTTTGACGTACGGTATGTACGCTGGTTGTCGTTCTACCTTGTAGTCGAGGTGTTTTTGAGTGTGTCTAGGTGGTCTGACACATCCGCTGTACCCTTTCTTTCGAATTTCGTTGAGTTCTTATATAGGACGATTTGATGCGGCAGGAAATGGTGCGTTTCGTTTAAACGCACCATTTCCTGCCGCATCAAAGAACACATCAGGGCAGTCAAAAACAATGAACCACAAAAGTCGGCAATAGCTCAACATCTCCTAGACTCGGGTACGAACCATTGGATTGAGTTACATAACCCTCAGGTGCTTTCGACAGAACGCCACTATATACCTAGAATAATTAAAGAAGCTATTGAAATTAAAAAGTATAAAACCTTCAATAGAAAAGATGGGTTTCAACTGTCGAATACCTGGCATCCAGTGGTACATCTGTGCAAAACCCGTAAACCGGAAAAACTTAAATCACGAGCTGACGTAGTGAGTACAGTGTGTCGCGATCGAGTACAGTGCAAGAGTGAAAACGGTGACAGTGGTTGTGCGCGCAATAAACGAGTAAGGGTGCTTCTACATGGTGCATGTAGCTGAAGCAAGTAAAGTTGCGGGTTACACGCGTGGGTAATATGCGCAAGCTACTTGATCAAGTTACTCGCTTGTACTTGTACATGGTGCAAATAACTGGAGCAAGTAAAGACGCGGGCTACTTGCGCAAGCTGTACCTATGTACAACTTATTTGTTCGTGGTCAAGAGCTACATGTGCATGCTATTCGCGCGGTAGCTTTATGACTTGAATCGCGTCAAATGTCTCGACGAAAAAAATATATTTAAAAATCATATGTTAAAAATGTAATTTTAACAGATAACATGCGCGAGTGACCCGCGCGCGTCGCAGAGCACGCGAATTACTTGCGCGGGTGGCTCGCTTTGGTACATGCTCAAGTCGCTGGACCCGCACATTGTTTTAAACGATATGTTTACGGTGCATGTAACCCGCGCAAGTGCCTCAACATGCTCAAGCTACATGCGCCGTGTACAAGCACCCTAAGGAAGCGGGTTCACTTGTTTATAACTTTCATCCACCCGCAATACATCAGTACATCCATGAACATGGCGCTTGCAACAGTGCCGAAATATCGTTTACTCAAAACAAAGGTACGTGATATATATCTCGTAGGAATAGTACAAAATAATTATAGTGACCACGAAAGTTTAAATTCCTACATGAAAATAGTTAGGTTAATTCAGTTATTAAATGGTACAAATCTCAGCATTATCCATCATATATCACTATGGGTACCAAATCTGCCGTTCTTCTTTATGACAGTCTTTCATCGGTCGCTGTGCTTCAAAACTAAACAAACAAGTGGAAAATGATTAAGATTTGTCTTACCTACCCGTTTTACATATTTGTTCTTTTATATGTTAGTCTCAGATTCTTAATACGCAACACTATTTTGCCAGAATATTGAAAAACAACTCTAAATTGTAGAGGTCAGACATAATGATTTAAATTATTCAAAATAAGTTCTCGAAATTGCTATTAAAGAAATAGACCGCTGGAAACTTAAGTTCGGCTTAGGATCTAATTACAAAGACATTCGCCAAGACGTTCACAGTTCTACGAAAATTATTACTGCAATTTTTCACTCAAAACTTTCATGAGAATGTCAGAGGAACATGAGCCCGGAAAACTTCACTGAAGAAGATTTATTCTCAAATAAACAGAAATATAAACAAGAGAGGCACCATTACTTTGTTTCTTTATTAGTTTTCATGTAACCAGTCTCACGGACTTCAAGTTTATATATCGAATTTTGTGACTCCAGCTCTGTTTCTCAACATGTGTACAGTTTCAAAACTCATTTAGCGATAAAATACGATTTGCTTGCGTTCTTCATTTGAACATGTACAAAATGAGCACCAGTATGAAAACAATAAAATATATTATTATTTTAGTGGAAAAGTATGAATGAACAAGGTAGTATTTCTGTCTTGCCCTACTATTGCGTAAACTAATTGTTTCCTGTAAACTGCACAAGTAGAGAATCCTTAAAAGCATTGACATAACATTGAAATAAATGGGCTTAGATCAGCTAGCTGACATTAAATGAGCTACATTAGCCTAATGCTAAATATTGCCTAACCATATTGTATTATCGTGCAGTGAAGTGATCTAACTAAAAAATATTTTTTCTAATTAATAATGAAGAAAATACTAAACCTAATTGAACATTATTGACGGAGCTGTTAATGTACATTTTACAGTACCGGTGTACTTACCGCCTTTCCGAGAACACCTTAATGTACTTTACGATTGTTTTTACTGTCATAGCCCTATAAAACTGCAACTTGCTATACACTTTTAATTTTATTTTTTATAAAATATCGCAGTGCGGTTCATAAAGCAAAGGAGAGATCCTTTTTCTATTTTATTACTTTGTCATTCCACGACAGTCGCAAGACACAAATGGCTTTACACGAGTTACGTTGTCTGATTGAAGTAAGGTAGATTCACGATGTTTTGATTTCGTTGCAATATTGTTGCAGAAGCCCGATATAGATATGTCTTCTCTAAAGGTATTGCAATGCAGTACAAAGTTGTTCAGTCGTGATCTCGATTTCGATACTTTTGGACATTAATAAATTGACTGGAGAAGCGAGCTAGTAGGTGGGTATATTTTTTTGATAGACTGAGGTACATGATTTTCAAGCGCATCTTTAATCGATCTCCTTCATGACTGTGTTTTAAAAATCACGTTTGTTCTAGATCAAGTTTTAAGTTCTATTTATTGGTGGTAAAGCATTTGAATATAATTTCAGACATATTATTCTAGTGAAAGTATAGTCATGAATAAAACGTTCTGGTCATTTCTTATTTAAACATGATTATGACAATTTTTTACATTATGTTCGCATGGTGTATTCCATCGCAGCTATTTTGGAGAGGTTACGTGTTTCGTCAAAGAGTTTCTCCGAGTAAATACAATATTATAAATTACACACTGAAAATACTGAGCAAATATGCTGAGCACTTGAGCGGCGCACATCGAACGAGCTCAATAACGTTAATATAAATTACACTTCCATCAAATATTTCAGAAGCTAATTATTATTTATAAAGCGATAATTAATCTCGAAATTTTATTCGAAGGAATATCAACATTTCGGGATCCCTTCTTTTTACATAATGTTCTTTGTCCTAATATACTTCGGCATAACGATTTTGGCACAATTTGTTTTGGCATAATAATACTTCGGCATATTTTTTTTAGGCATACATTTTATGTTGGCATAATCATCTTAAAGACTAATTTGTTTTGGCATAAATTTGATTCGCATAACGTTAGTAGGCCTAATGACTCTTAGCATAACGTTAGTAGGCCTAATGACTCTTAGCATAACGTTAGTAGGCCTAATGGTTATTAGCATAACGTTAGTAGGCCGAATGACTATTAACATAACATTTATATAATTATATATTTAACTTGTAAAAAATGTAAATGCCGCGCAACAAAAGTTAGTGACAGAACCGAATTGCTGCAAAACCGACTCCACGTAGTCTTGTTTGTCCTACCCCTAGAGTGTTATTTAAAATCGCGTAGGCGCGTAGGGGCGAGGCGGCCCGGGGGCTGAGGAGCAGGCGGCTGCGAGCGAGCCGCCGCGGCTGAGGCTGGCTGGCCAAGCCGGCTAGGCCAAAGATACATTGCCAAAGTTATTATATCCAATTTTTATTGTATTGTAATCATTATGCATAAATAAATTTATGCTTAAGGATTTTATGCTTTAGGATATTATGCTTAAAAAAGTTATGCTTTAGAACTTTATGCTTAATAAATTTATGCTTTAGAATATTATGCTTAATCATTATTATGGTTAGAGAAATTATGCTTAAAAATATGCGTAAGCTGTTATGCGTAATTATATTATGCGAAAATATAATTATGCTAAACAAAATTATACTAAGTTATATTAGGTCTAAAAATTTTATGCAAATTGATAGGGAACCCAACATTTCAGCGTAAGTATATAAGATTGGATCAAGTCGTAGATAATATCAAAGTCAAAGGCTTTTAATATTCTAATAAAGGGCAATTAGACTGATAGATTTTTGTGTAACGGGGATAGGGCGATTTTGAAATTAAGTTACATTATGCACAGAATAAACGTTTTTCTAGAAGCAGCGATAGCCTAGTGGAGAGATCGACAGACTGCTACGCAGAGGGTCCGGGTTCGAATCCACGGCGCGCACCGATGACTTTTCGGAGTTATGTGCGTATTAAATTGTTAATTATCGCTTGCTAAATGAAGGAAAACATTGTGAGGAAACCTGCATGTCTGAGAGTTCTCCATAATGTTCTCGAAAACATGTCGATGCCTTACGGCCAAAAGAGGCTAACCACCACTTTACAAACTTTACAGGAGAGTAGTTTAAAGTTCAAAATAAGTGAAAAAAAATCATAGAACATTTTCTGCTACCGACTCTAAACTTTTTGTTAACCGACGGTTTTACGTTGCAAATAAATGCTATTCTATTCTATTAACATTTTATAGATTTGTTCACACGCAAATTTATAACAGCTTTTATAGTAAGATTATTTGGCTTTGGACACATAAAATAGGTGTTGGAAGTAAAAAATAGTGAGTATTATCTTTATGATTGTATAACTCTATCACACAAAAAAGAAAATATCCTAATAACCAGAAAAATGCTGTGGAGTGCCAATCATTGACGGGCAATAATATGGTTTACCCTATATACAATTTATTATACTATAGCTAGAAGGACAGTAGATAAACAAAAGAAAAGGAAAATATTATTTAAAGGAAAGAAATTAAAATAAATGTGTTATTCAATTTTTAATAAAATAGGAAAAATATGTAGGTAGAAAAAGAAAATATAATCTTGGCAAATTTACTAATTTGTATCAATTTTTATATAATCTTATGAAAATATTATATATACGGGCCTTGTTAAGATATAAACACTTAAATTAATGTGAAGTTTAAGTGTAGTAGGTGTTTTTATGGGCCGTTTGTTCAGACTTCGATTTTGCTTCCACGTCTTGTCAAGCAAAAGGAGACAGAAACTGTGCCAGTGTTTGATGGACGAAGCTCACGTTGGTGTGAGCCGAGTAAATGTGTGATGAGGAGTGTAACTTAAATAAGTAAAATACTCCCCGGGTTTAAAGATGATTTAAAATTCGTCCGTGGACACCTGGTAGTAGATTTGTCCGCCAAAAACTGCCTGTATCGAGGTTTCAAACACCAATCTCAATGTCTTTCACACTTCTATTCACAATATAACAACATTAATGAGATTTAAGTAATTAATATTCATTTAAAATTTAATAAAACTTAATATTACGGAGCTACGTAATTTTACGTCTGACGTTTTCAGTGTTGCCAGCCTCTTTATTAACTCACAGGGTTCGACGCTATTACGTTCGACATACTATTAGTCATGTATTGTGTAAAGCTGGATACCGACGAATTCAATCATAATATAATATCTAAATTCGTTTACTTGCCAGAGAGCCCATTTAAATCTTATAGTTTCATATTAATGGACAACGCGAAAATGTCGCTTAGGTCATTGGAAAAAGAAATAAAAATTGAAATAAATATACAGGATGTTGATATGTATTGCACAATATTTTAGTTATACAATATAAACATTACACTTATTCACCTAAAAATATTTAAAACAGTGTGCGATAATAATAAAACCCAATTTTCATGAAATTTTACTTCGATTGTTAAACTGAATACACTGTTGAAAGCTGGTGAATAAGACCACACATGTGCTTTTATGTGTTAGGCGACAGCAATGCCAGCTCGCGGCGATCAGCTGAGCGACGGCGGCGCTCAATAGACCGAGCTGATTTAAAAAAATGCATTATTATGAAAAAAAGGTGTTAAGTTTTAGTGACTATTTTTTTCATGTATTTGTATTCGGTTATAGTGGTATATTCACCCCTGGAAATATTTTGCAAGTGTATATATCTACACCCTGTATACTTATGAGTCAAATTATGACTGCGACAGTACAACACAGTGGCAATGCTACATAGTGTCCAGCCACCTAGCAAATAGTGGAAAGCATAATAATAATTATTGACTTAAGGCCATTTTCAATATTCGAACAATAGATAGATCTGTAGATTTTAAATTCGTGTTTGACATAATTTGTATGGAGCTTATGACAAAAACTGTCAAAAACGAATCTAAAATCCACAGATCTATCTATAGTTCGAATTTGAATTCCGTAGTTAGATTACCAGATTAACGGTCGAACCCAGTATTTTATTTATCGATTTATTTGGCATAAGCCATTTACTACGGAATTCAATATTCGAATTATAGATAGATCTGTAGATTTTAGATTCGTTTTTAACACTTTTTGACATAAGCTCCATACAAAATATGTCAAACACGAATCTAAAATCTACAGATCTATCTATAGTTCGAATATTGAAAGTGGCCGTTAATTTTATTTTTATAGACTCACGCCTGTATCCCCGAAGGGGTAGGCAGAGGTGTAATATTACACCCACATTTCGCCATGAATATTTAGGTCCCACGTAATAGGGGGCGAGCCTATTGCCGTACCGGGCACATTACCAGAATCCGTGCTGTTACTGAGAATTTCCCAACGGAAAAACCCAATAACATTTTGCCCGCCCCGGGAATCGAACCCGAGACCTCCCAATCCCACGCGCACATTTATGCCGCAAGACCAACCAGGCAGTCTAATAACTAGTCTAATAATATGGCCGTTAATAACGTTTTAAAATGAATCCGGGATCAATCATTGTTAACTAGATAGATAGATATACTCTTTATTGTACACCAAATAATATTAAAAAGTACACATTTTGTGAATTGGCTTATACTACAGCATGTACAAATGGCGGCCTTATCGCTAAAAGCGATTTCTTCCAGTCAACCTTTCGATGGACAGAAATGGTGTGTAAGCAATCAAGTGTGGCGATGGTGTAGTTAATTAATTAAATAATTTCAACTAATATACATACTGAATATACATAAATGTATACATATTATATATCATACATATTCTACATAAAGACCATACTTGAAGTTTGAATCATACATACATACACAGACTCACGTCTGTTTTTCGGAGAGGTAGGCAGAGACCACGGAACGCCATTTGTAACGATCCTGACATATCTATCTTGCTTCATTCACTCCCATCAAATTTCTCATGCATGCTCTTCGGTTAAGGATACTTCTAACCTGTCCTTTTTGTAGGATGTCTCCAATTTGGTCAGAGAACGTCCTCCTTCCTCCAGTCCCATTCACACTTACCTTATATAACTTCTTGGTCAGTCTTTCGACATCCATCCTCTCCATGTGTCCAAACCATCTTAGCATACCTTTTTCAATCGTTGTCGCTACATCTTCTTTTACCCCACAACACTCTCTTATCACACAATTCTTTACTCTATCGTTCAAAGACACTCGACACACACTTCTCAGTGCTCTCATTTCTACAGCATTTATTCTACTTTCAAGTCTCTTCTGCCATACCCAACTTTCACTACCATACATAAGGGTAGGCACTAATACTCCTCTATATACATATATACTTCGACAGGACCGACCACATTTCATTCCTCACCACTTTATCGTAAGCCTTTCTCGGCTATGCACCGCAAGGAAAATTCTTGATCCGTGCACCCCATACCCTTTCGGAATCCCGCTTGTATATATATATCGTCGGCTTATTGCAAGAACTCATTAACTGCAAAAAAACACTAAATGCGTTTTTATCTATAATGGACCTCTTTTGACACATTCTACAAAAGGCAAAAACACACTAATTACTATCTAGTCAATTTTAGGCGTTACGGCCTTGCCATTAAGTCCATAACTGCATCTTTGGCAATCAGGCATCTATAAAAAAGTCACTAAGCTGCGCAAGTTATTTTTATTAAATAGATAATTATTCAAATAACAGCATTCATATTATACAGAACTAATTTTTACCATATAATTAACTTTATCGAAAAAAGTGTAGCATAAGTAGCTTATAATAAGGTTCGATAAAGTTTATTATTTGTATTTAATTACTTTCGGTTATGAATAAAATTGATCACAAGTGCACAATAAGTAATCTTAATGAATTTTATCGAAATGATTTTAATATAAATCTTAATATTTAAGATTTCCCTAAAATCATGTATTGTTTTTCGATATGTTAACAAAACCAAAGTCATGGTCATAGAGAGGGAATAATAATATAGTGTTACTGAATGTAACATAATGATAGGAGATGAAAAAGCGGAACAAGTGAATGAGTTTGTTTATTTTGGGGTCTTTGTTTACGAGAGATGGAAAAATATGCGGGAGATGTTGAAAGAAGTGTGAAAGCAGGAAATAGTGTGAATGGCGCCTTACAAGCCATCATCAGCAATGGTATTATCCCAAGGCAGGCTCGCCTTGCTATGCTGCAGGCAACGCCAACATGGATGTATGGTAGCGAATAATGGGTATGGCAGAAGAAGCATGAAAGTAGAATCAATGTTGTAGAAATGAAAGCTTTGAGACGTATGTGCGGTGTAAGTCTGATAGATAAAGTGCGTAACAGTATGATACAGGCAAAGTGTGGTCTAAAAAAGGATGTAGTGACAAAGATTGAAAAAGGAATGTTGCGTTGGTTGGGACATTTGGAATAGATGAATAAAAGAAGATATACGAAAGAAGTGTATCGTGCGAGAATGAATGGAGATGTCGGTAGGAAACGCCTAAGGTGGAAGTACGCTGACCAAATAGGTGACGTACTGAAAAAGGCCCAAATTAAAAGTACTCATAACCGACGCGCATGCATGATGAGGTTAATGAATGTCGAGGAAGGAAAAGAGGTATGTTTGACCTGTAGCATGTGGCATAGTCTATGCCTACCACTATGGGAGACGATAGATAGATGTTATTAGTAACTTTTTTATTTTGTCGATCGTATAACTTAATTTAATTAACATCAGTGAATAGAATATAGTAACTTCTTGCAAGCTACGTGGTTCCTCTTTTCGACGAGCTACGGAGTCTTGTAATTTATCCATATTAAAACTTAACGCAACTTATCACTTGCCAAATTGCACTACTTCCATTTTGACCTTATTTTGGTGTCTTCTCCTTGTTTCGTTTACAAGGATGCTCATTGTACCCCAGATGTGTTCTCTTATCACGATCTAGTATTTGTCTCTTATAAAATACGCCCGACCAAAACAAAGTCTAGATTGTCTTTCTGCGCAATTTTAGTGGCATGGATCTTGACAGACTTGGTCTGGTCTGACAATTTCTTAAGAGGAGGGAGTTTGGGAGTTGGTAAGAAACGGCAACAAACCATTCCAAATAATATTAACCTCGATCCTCTTATTATACATTTCACTACTTCGTCCAAATTTGATGGTATTACAAAAATAACCACTTTAGAATATCTTTGATCTTTGCCAACCCCAAATTATTCTCACCTTATCTTCACGCATTTTACCTCTTCTGACGTTAAGTATACTGAGTATACTGTCAGTGACGCCCAATGCAGGCAATGTTTGTGTCAGCCGCAAAATGATCCATTCTTCCCATCCTAGGTGAAATTTTTGCAGTCCTATGTCACATCCTTAACCATTTCATAGCCCGTGGTATCTTTCTATCAAGTCGGAAAGATGCACTAATAATTCCTTTACCTAAGGAATCCCAACCCTGCTTCTTATCCGATTATGGACCCATATCCATACCATATCACCATACCACCTTTCCTATCAAAAGTCTCTATCCATATGGTTCCCGCCCCGGGCACAGTACTGTCACTGCTTTGCTTCGTGTAACAGATGACATTAGGCTGGGTATGGATAGTGGCAATCTGACGGTTTTGGCTCTACTTGATTTTAGTAATGCTTTTAGCACCGTCGATTTTCACATTATACTCGGCATATTACGCACTCTTAACGTATCTCCAACGGCAATTGACTGGTGTCACAGTTACCTGTTTGGTCGCCGGTAACGTATATGCATCGAAGACACTTAGTCCACTTGGTCTGACACAAATGCCAGTGTGCCACAGGGTGGCGTGCTATCTCCTTTACTCTTCGCAATATTTATTAATTCTATCTCAAACCAATTACTTTCATCCTACCACCTTTACGCAGATGATTTGCAAATTTACTACGCTGGCCAAACGGGTTGGTATAGGGTTTGTATCAAGTTTTCCTTCTCTAACAGTGCTGTTCTCTGCATAATATGCTCCCTCAGTCGGCTCTTACAACACCCATGGCATGATATGGGCTGACATTCCGTATACTTAATCCGTCACCACACGGACAAGTAAATCCTGATACTGGACTTAAAGTAAATCCTGATGAAACACAACTCATTGTTGACAGCAGACCCAAACTCGTCTCGAGAATTTGTTGGTCCTAACTGCCACGCATTAGTTTTGGAAAGGATCTTCCATTCAGCAAAACCGTCAGGATTTAAGATATTAACTTTGATCATACTATGTCATGGAGATCTCAAATACTGGAAACGAGTCGCAAACTATTTGCATCAGCAGGTTCGTTGCGTAGATTACGCAACTACCTTCCAACTGCCACTAAGATTACGCTTGCTCAAGCTCTGCTTCTGCCTATAATTGACTACACGGACGTCAGCTATCTTGACCCCACTGAAGAGCAGCAATATAAACTTGAGCGTCTTCAAAACTTTTGCAAACGATTTATATTTGGATTGCGCAAATATGATCACGTTTCAGATTTACGCAACAAACTCAAATGGCTGCCAGTTCGTTTTTGCAGGAATACCCACATTCTTACATTGTTATATAATGTACTTACTATTTAATCATAACTATCCCTCTTATCTCAAAGAACGGTTTAGGTTCCTCCATGACACCCATGTAAAGTCCTTGAGGTCGTCTGAGGATCTAACGCTGGAAATGCCCAAGCATTCCACAAATTACTTCAACAAATCTTTTACTGTTCAGACTGTGCGACTGTGGAATGTTTTACCACTGGAGATCTGAAGAGCAAACTCAATAAAACTCTGTATATTACCTATTTATTTCGAACAAACAGGTGATGACTGACTTACGGGGAAAGTTTTTTTTGTGATAAAAGATTGTTATTTTGTTTGTTAGGAAGAATTTAATTAAATTTGTTTTTCATATGGCTAGCACTGTTTTGCTTATTAGGTATAATACTAGTTATCTCTTTTATAAAATAAATATTTGATTCGATTTTCGTTGTTTTATTACTATTTAAGAAATAATTAATTCACATACCGAACAGACTTACAGTAGCCAGAAGTCATTAACTTTTATTTTGTGTTTTGAAAAAGTAAATAACTTTGTAGGATTAGCGACCCACACTTGTTTTTATTAATATACTTAATAGGCTAATCGAAAACATTAAATTTTTCACCACCGTAATTATATTTAGGATAATATGGGCAAATCAATATAGCCACTAACAAAATCGAACTAAAACACCGTTTATCTCGGAATAGTGAATATGTCACATAATGACTTCTTGCAATAAGCCGACGATATACACAATTTGCCAACAATGCTGAGAAGGCTAATGCCTCTCTAGTTCTTGCAGTCTTGTTGCGAGCCTTTTCCTTTATAAAGAGGCACAACCACTGCTGTGGCCCAGTTGTCAGATACTCGGCCGGTGCTCCAGCACAAGTTAAATAAGCTCTGCAGCTGACCAACTATGATGCCCTGTCCAGCCTTCAGCATTTCAACTGTTATCCTATCATATCCTGCAGCCCTACCTAATTTCATACTTCCCAGCGCCTTCACAATCTCATCCACCCCAATATCGCTTTCATCATTGCTATTATTACCATTCATTTCGGCAATCGATGTCTCTATCGCCGTTCTTTCAAATAAACCTTCACAATACTCCTTCCATCTCTTCAGCACGCACGATTAACTATTCAGTATATTTCAATTCTTATACCTAACGATTGACGTATATTCTGAGGATTGAGTTCTTCCTCGAACTCCACGAATGGATTTCCAGAAAAACTTTATGTTTCTCCGGAAATCTTCAGATAATCTGCTATCCAGCATACCCGAAAACAAACCCCAGTCCAAGGTGTCACATTGTTTAAAGGAAAAAAGAGGAAAAGATAAAATTATCTTTTCCTCTTTTTTCCTTTAAACAATTTGACACCTTGGACTGGGGTTTGTTTTCGGGTATGCTTCCTGAATGTTGGTTTAATTTCGGAGTGTTCCTTCTCCTAGACGGGTTGCCGACCAAAACTAACGAGGCCCATCTCTTTCCGTAGTATTACTTTACTCTATGCCCATCTCACCGAATAACAGATTTTTTTGGAACGTAATTACTATAACATAAAAATTATAAATAAAACCACGGAATTAAAAATCCATTGCATGAACTAAATTCACCTTTGTCAAAGGGTAGATATTTATTAGGTATCTATGTCTGAAAAAAATTGCATAGATCTTAAACTGTTTATGGAAGTGATTTGGATCATTATTCCAAAATTAATTTTGTCACAGTGTCATACAAATTTATTTTTTGCTGAAATGATCCAGACGATATTTCTCTCAATATCTTAAAAAATAGCAGCTGCTGTGTATTGTAAAACATACGATTAGAAACCATATTCAATATTCCAAATATTGATACCTTCATATGATACAAAATCGGAATATTTCAATGGAAAAACTTCGCCTGAATGTTTAAACTGAAATAACTCAAAATGTGTTCATTGTGGGGTGGAACATTTTGGCACAACTCGGTCCACTTGAATTAGGAATATTTTCCGTTAATGATCTACCGACGTTAATGAAATAATCGTTTATCTTACCAATTGCCGATTCCAAAAACAATTCAATATTTTGCGAAGGCGGCCTATAAATTGCTTATACTATTTGAGAATTGATTTTAACTATCAAGCAATTACTGCCCAGAAATAAAGGTTCCTCTACTGATATATTTAAATTATTTTTAGACCAAATTACTAGACCATCATTTTGATTTAAATTATTTTCTGTTTTATGTACACAATATCCATCAAGAAGTGGTAGAGCAGTTGTTTGGTTTGACAGCCAACATTCTGTTAACACTATAATGTCACAGCTTACATTGAGATTATGCAATAAAACGTCAAATCCAAATATTACGACTTATGCTGCGAATATTTTGTGTCAGCAATGTCAGCACCTTTTCACTACGCGGTATAGAATATTTACATGAATTGACATCACATATTTTTATTTTCGACACAGAAAAATTGTCTAGGTCACCTATCAATTGATTAGTCATTGTATGCAATTAATTGTAGACAAGTAAATATAATAAGATAAATAGAACAATAGGAGGTGGCGCTCTTAGGCGCCCTCATAGTCTATAGAGTGTATATATTTATCCTCAGCATACTTACGAGCTGGATAGTTAGGGTCACCTGTTTGATGGTCAGATTTCCGCTTAAAACGCTTGCACGTTGCACAATAAGAAGCGGCTGACTTGCTGTTACAGTCTTTGAAGGTATGGCCAAGTTCGCCGCAATGATTGCAAGTGGGGCTGGTTTCTCGGCAATATTTAGCGGCGTGACCGAACTGCTGGCAATTGTAGCATCTCGTGACAATCGTAAAGTCTCTGACCGGGCATGATGTCCAATTAATGAAAACCCGACCTTGGTTTACCAGTGCCTTTCTAATAGAGGGTGCTACTTCCAGTACATAGTTACAGGTAGGAAGGTTCTTCTTACCTGATTTATGACTCAACTTAACTGCGGCTAGAAAAGAATCACGAGTAGACTTCGTGAATTTGTCGGCAAGGTTTTGCTCATAAACGCAATCAAGGACTTCCTTTTCGGTGAGGGATACGGGTACACCCACGATGGTAACTCTTGGACGACGTTTCATTGGCTCCTCCACAGTAAGGCCCGATGAGACTAGCTTTTGCGAGTTCCTTAACTTTTCAACGTCTTGCTTAGATTCCGTACTAATGAGGACGCCTCCGTTTCGGACTTTCCTCAGTCCACGTACGTGAAGCTTAAGTTCCTCCGGTGAAATATTCTTCTGTACGAGGGTTTTAGTATCGTCACTAGATTTTGATTTGTCGCTGGGATAGATAGCAATACTTCTCAGGTTATTAAGACGAAAAAACTTATCAGCTCCTTTCTTCACCATGTCTGCGAAAGAGGTACTGCCAACTGGTTGTAATTTGTCTTCGACTGTCGCCTTAATTTCTTTGAGTGAACCACTGAGGTCCACTTGTGTATTTAAGTGTTGTATGTTGCAGTGGGTAAAGATGGTCTTTTGTTTTAAAGACTGGTATACAACGGCAATATAGGCTGTCGCACCCATGACTTTACGGCACAAACCTGATTCGAGCTCTTTTTGGTTTGAGTTCATTTTTCCTTCGGCCACGACGGTGCACAACTCATTAAGGTAGGTTTCGACGGTATCCAACCACCTTTCAATCTCCGGCGTAGGCACGAGTTCCTCGGGCAGATCATTCTGGATCGTTTTTTGGGCGGTTTGGGCAGATTTTCAGCTACTGGAAGGGAGAGCGGAGTCGGCGTAGACGGAGGACTTCGACTTGTTTTTTGGCGCCGGCCAAATGGGCTAAAGCCTGGGTTCGACATTACAGTATTGTTTATGTAATTAGCTGCAGTTCATATTTGCTGATCGTTTTAATTTACACAAACACGCGACACATTTAAGGTCAGAATGCTGACTCGACGTCGCGAAATATTAATCGTAATTATTTAATTACTTTAGACCAAGAGACAAAAACACGTCCGCTTAGTCAAGCGTCTAAGCGATTTCTTATTGAACTATTTATAACTTGAATTTTCAAAACATGACTAATAACATGTCCGTACTTATGGTTAGTGGTAATGACAGTACCTTCGAATCGGTGTCGCTTGATGTGTTTCCACAATTATCCGATGATTAATGAAAACTCAATTGTTTTGAGGACAGCTCGCCTTCATATTTTTGGTCATTAGTCCGTAAATAATTAACAATCTGGAGTTCCGTTCGCTCGTGCTCTATTTATACTGGCCGGATAACATCACTAGAGCCAAGGTAGTAGAGCCTTGCTGATTTCAGCATGAATGGGCCGGCTTGACCGGGGAAGTACTACCCTCTCACAGAAAATCGACGTAAAGTAACAGTACCTAAACTGTTGCGTTTCGTTCGGTGAGTGAGAGTGCCGGAGGCCCTATCCCCTATCCCTTCTCCCTAATCCCACTCCTCATCCTCGCCCTTTTCCCAACCCCTAGGGGCGGCAACGCACTTGTGACTCCTGTGTTGTTGCTTGTGTCCATGGGCGGCGGTAATTGCTTACCATCAGGCAATCCGTCTGCTCGTTTGCCGTCTATTACCATAAAAAAAAAGCATTCTAGATGCTTCTACAAAACTGTCGAAATAATCTCGAACAGTCGATTACTCGATACAGCAACGCCATCTAGTACAGAGTAGCTGAATTACCTTTAAACCACCGATACATTCAATCTCTTCTAGTACCCCCGTTCACCGATAGATGGCGTAACACTGCCCCCCTCTTAAACGTTTTCGTCTCGAACATCGTTGGACCCATGCTAACGAGCCAACCGGTCCACATGAACTATTTTCGGTGCACCTCGCGACCCCTTCTGGATTCGATAGGTGACGTCGTTCATCCTGATAATTATGCGATATGGCCCGTCCCATCTGGCTTGTAACTTAGGCGATTTGCCTTTGCTTCGTACTGGGTTATGAAGCCACACCAATGATCCCTCATCGAAGCCATTGTTGTTTGCCTTCCGGTCGTAGCGAGTCTTCATCTTTTCAGACATCTGTTGTCCTGACTCCCTGATGTGCTCGTATACGTCGTTCATCTTGTTGCGTAGCTCGGTTGCGTAATCCGTTATATTGCGTGGAAATTCTGGTGGAATACCGGTGATAAGGTCTGCAGGTAAACGGAGTTCTCTACCGAAATTGGCAAAAGCTGGTGTTACTCCTGTAGTTTCGTGGACTGCACTGCGATATGACAGGAGAAATGGTTGGATGTGCTTGTCCCAATCTCTTTGTTTGCTCTCCACGACCTTCGCCAGGTACTTTTCCAGTGATTGGTTAAACCGTTCAACCATGCCATCTGATTGCGGATGATAAGCCGTGGTCCTGGTTTTATGTGCACCCATTACGCGACAAGTCTCCTTGAACACCTCAGATTCGAAGTTCCGGCCTTGATCGCTGTGGATTTCCAAGGGCACCCCGAACCGACAAAAGACTTCATGCACCAGCTTATCGGCCACTGTGGTAGCTTCTTGATTTGGGATTGCAAACACTTCAGGCCACTTCGTGAAGTAATCCATCACAACCAAGAAGTATTTGTTTCCGTCCTGGCTCTCAGGAAACGGCCCAGCAACATCCAACGCTATGCGCTCCCATGGAGCTCCCACGTTGTACACCTTTAATGCACCTCTGCTTCGAGTATGTGGCCCCTTGACAGCCGCACAACTTGTGCATTTGCGGCACCAATCCTCGACGTCATCCCGACAGTGGTGCCAATAAAACCGCTCCCGGATCTTAGTAAGGGTCTTCTTAACTCCCATGTGACCTCACGAAGCACCATTGTGATAGAGCTGCAAGACTTCCGGCACCTTAGTTTTGGGCACTACCATTTGCAAATGGCACTGGTTACCGCGAGCGTTTTCCCATTTGCGGCACAGAACTCCATCCTGGACGACCAAGCTTTCCCACTGTGCCCAATAACTCTTGGTGATGGGGCTCATTGCTGCGATATCACTCCATTTGGGCCTAGGCGCATCTGATTTCTTCCATTCAAGAATCGGCTGTACATCCTTGTCATCTTGCTGATCACTCTGTAAAGCTTCTCTCCATTCGTAGCTTAGATCCGTCTTTAACATCCTCACTAGCGCTGCCTGCTTTGCTTCCTGTCGGCTACAGTGCTTGCACTGGTCGGGACACGGCCTACGTGATAGGGCATCTGCGTTACCATGGGACTTGCCGCTGCGATGTTGTATTACAAAATCAAACTCTTGCAGTAGTTCAATCCATCTAGCTACTTGTCCTTCTGGGTCCTTAAATTGAAGTAGCCATTTCAGCGCTGCATGGTCGGTTCGCAGGTGGAATTTACGGCCCAACAAGTATTTGTTGAAATGCTGCAATGTCTTTACTACAGCCAAGAGTTCCCGCCTGGTGACGCAGTAGTTTCTTTCGGGTTTGGATAAGGCCTTGGTGATGTATGCTATAACAACTTCTTGATCACCCTTCTTCTGTGACAACACGCCGCCAATTCCGGTGTTACTGGCATCTGTGTCAACTATGAATTCATGCTCATTGTCAGGGTAGCCTAGAATAGTCCCACTTCTGACACCAATTTGTTACGAATTGGTGTCAGAAGAAAGGGATAAATTATGCCGGTTATGCCGAAGGAAGAAACTGAAGGTGTGCGTACCAGGAACCAGCGCCAGCAAGACCTGGACCAGAGACGCTTCGAAGACGTTCCTTCTCCATCGTCTGGTGGTTCAGGCGACTCCGCGGCTGCAGTGGAGCCTGCAAGCGCACACTCCATGGCGGTGCCCAACATCGCGGCTCTGATGGCGTTCATGCAGGAGCAGGCCCGCCGTCAAGAGGAGCATGCGCGCCGCATGGAAGAACAGCGACAGCGCGACAAGGAGGAGCAGGACCGCCGTCAACAGGAGCAGGCTCGCCGTCAAGAGGAGCACGTGCGCCGCCTGGAGGAACAGCTTCAGCGCGACAAGGAGGAGCAGGCTCGCCGTCAAGAGGAGCACGCGCGCCGCCTAGAAGAACAGCTCCAGCGCGACAAGGAGGAGCACGCGCGCCGCCTAGAAGAGCAGGTGGTGCTTATGAAGGACCTCAGCGCCGCTGTAGGGAAGGACTTGAAGGCGGTTAAGGAGGAACTTCAACAGCACGAGGCCCGTATCAGCGACGTAGAGATGCTCGTACACGACAAGCTTGAGGCTCGCGTCGCCTTTATAGAGAAGCGTGTACACGACCACCACGAGACCTGTGTTGCTGAAGTGGAGAAGAAGTTGCGTGGGCTCGAAGTGACACCAGCGGCTGTAGCGCCCTCACCTTGTGGATTTAAGGTTCCACCATTTGATGGCTCGTCATCATGGTCTGCATACAAGATCCAGTTCGAGGCTGTGATGCGATCGAATGGGTGGACCAAAGAACAGGCCTTAACCGCCCTAACCTTGGGCCTTCGCGACCAGGCCTTGACAGTGTTGGAGGCACTCGGACAAGACGTCACCTACGAGAAGCTTCTGGAGGCGTTGGAGGCGAGGTACGGAGACGCGCACCTCGAACATGTGTATCGTGCTCAGCTGAAGGACAGGACGCAACGCACCGGAGAAACTCTGCAGCAGTGGGCTCTAGAGGTGGAAAAGCTGGTCAGGAAGGCATACTAGTCGTCTCCTGCGCTTACTGACGGGAACCTCGTACAGGCGTTTACGGATGGGATCCGGGACCTGGAGATAAGAGCAGCAGTGAGGCTTGGGCACTTCAAGGACCTCAAGGACGCCTTAGCCCACGCTCTGGAGGTGGAAGATGTGCGACGCGACGACCGAGGTCACCGCATCAGGGAAGTTGTGTCGTCACCAGGTGCGACAACTGCGGAGAAAGAGGCCATATCCGCTTGAGCTGCCCAAAGCGTAGGCAGCCTGGTGACACCCTGTCTCCACCAAAGGGGTCGCCTGATGTGCCTGCCAGGCAGCGAGAGCAGGGAAACGAGTAGAAGCCAGGACTGCGGGGCGGGTGCTGGCTGGTAATGGAAGAGCCCCAAGTATCTCGATCTCGCAATCATGTGACGGGAACAGCCTGATCATCGAAGGCGAAATTAACAGAACACCATGCCAGCTGACATTGGACACGGGTGCTTCTCGAACAGTCATCGGTTTCTATCTGGCAAGACGGGTTCTTCGGGGCTGCTTCAGGAACAATGAAAGTGTGAATCTGAGAACAGCTACCGGTCAGCACATAACCGTGTTTAATCAAAATTTCTTGTTGATAATGGAATTCACATGACAAAAGTGTTACACTTTTGTCATGTGAATTCCAATATTCGCACAATTAACAATTGAAATCTCATTAACAGTGGTAGACGCCACAAGGTTGGACTTTGAAGAGACGCAAGAAGTCTTCCGCGATTTAAATATATATATATATAAATGCCTGCCCGATCCCTACCCTGATCCTACCCTACGCGTACTTCTAGATAGCCAAAAATATTTGAATCAAGTAGGGACATAAACTGAATTCCGAATTCTAAGCCGCCAAGTTATCTTGGTGGAGTAATTAATGCCTAATCCACGTACTACAAAGATTCACAAACTTATTTGTGTAGATTCTAAAATATGAAAACTAGACTAAAATTAAAAAGGTACATTTGTTTGAATTTTGCCTAAAGGTTTAAGGATTTATTATATTTTTTAGGCTTAATGATAATAGGAGAATAACAGAGGTATTTATGCCTTGAAATAAATAAATTATCGCGACTAAGACCCGCTAAATAATATTGTATGATTAATGATAATGATCATCAAAAACAAGCTTGTACCTATGTCTGCTAGAAATACCTTAGAATTTTATGAAGACCGTTGAGTGAGTGTGACAATCAATAATTTTAAAGTACTTGTTCGATTTGGATAAAACTCTGTAATATATTTTTCATCCCTTCTATTCGAAAAGTGTCGCTTTGTTCCTCTTTTAGTTGGAGCAAAATAGCTCTTTTCTGTTAAGCACTTTTTAGCGGGTGGAAAAGTGATTTGAATTTGGAACGTATATCATTCATAGAAATCGAACGTAAATTGTATAAATAACTGGCTGATACGTGTTGGCTGCTCAGGCGTGACCCGCGCTAACAAAAAAACAGCGCGTGAAATACGACTCTGTTCTCGTAATCAGTAGGTACAATTCTTATTGAATTTTGCAAAAATAATGAGTTCTACGTCGAGTTGTGAAAGAGGAAAATATAAATTTGTAATTGTTTTAACTTATATTCACACGTCTAATTTTATTAAATATATTCATTAATTACATAACACCGTCTCTTATTTATTTTCTCATAGAAAGGGAATGGAAAGTAGAGTATATGACTCGAGAGCAAATTATTTTTCCCTCGGGCAATGTATTTTGAACCCCTCGCTGCGCTCAGGATTCTACTTTAGAATCCTTCGCTTCGCTCGTGGTTCAAAGTAGCGCCCTCGCCGTAAAAATACCATTTTGCTCCCTTGTCATACAATCTACTATTATTATAAAGATTTTCTCTTGATAATGAAATGTTCAGATGTCTAGCTTTATCCAGAACGAAGTTACAGAGACTTGAAAATGGCCTGAATGGCTTCGGTAAAAGTAAAACTAACGACTGACCTTTTTTGCTCGACTATTTTGGTTTCAATGCCGTGTACCCTGATTAAATACGAGCGTTATACAGGATAAAAAAAGCTTATTAAAGTCATAATTGAGTTGGCATTTTTGTTCTAATCATATCGATGTACTACGTACTGCCTGCTGTTAAGCAAATATGTTGTCGAGGTTGTAGCACACTAACGCAGAAGATACCTGCCTACCTATTTACTCGAGATTGGATAACCTTCTTCTCGGGTCGGTTTCCTCAATGCTGAGGGTCGTGACCACCTCGTGGAAACAGTCTATTGCGGACCACTTCCTGCCATCTATTCCTATGTGCTGCTGAGTGGAGAGCGATCCGCACGACTCTTAACACCACGGTACACGATACCGTTGTATTAAGAGGCGTGCGGATCTGGTCGATCCAACGTATCGGGCTTCTGCCTCTCGGTCTTTTTACTTCCACTTTGCCAGTGATATTAACTTTTCCAAGTTATCACTGTCTTTCCTCGCAATGTGCCTGAAGTACTTTAGAACTCTGCGCAGGCAGATGGTGGAAAGCCTCGTCTGGATCTTGAGCTCCTGTATGATCGATACGTTGGTGCGGTGTGCTGTCCAGGGGATGTCCAGCATCTTTCTCCAGCACCACATCTCGAAAGCATCAGTGCGATCATGGTCATCTTTCTTCAAGGTCCATGTCTCTGCGCCATACAAGAATATGGAGAACACCAGAGTGCATACAAAATTGATCTTGGTTTTCAGAGAGATATTCTTGACATATCTTTGACAGCAGTGCCATGGCTCCTTTTGCCATCCCGATCCTTCTTCGCACCTCAGATTCACAAGAACCATTATTACTAATGCTTGAACCCAGGTATATAAAGTTGTTAACCGTCTCTAAATTAAGTGACCCAGTGGGCTCAAGCTTGCCTGTGCGATCTATGACCATGATCTTCGTTTTGGACCTGTTTTTAGAGAGACCTAGTTCACTGCTGATGCGGTCCATCCTATTCAGTAAGGTAATCAACTCGGCGTCATCGGACGCTAGCAAGGCGGTGTCGTCTGCATAACGCAAATTACAGATTTTGCGTCCACCAACGGTGATGCCTCCCTCCCAGCTATCGCAACTTTGGTTCTTGTGATATAAAGATTGCAGAAGTGCAATCAAGTGATGAGGTACACCCAGTTCTGATAAGACACTCCATAGAAAAAATATTTATGTACGGATTTGGTGGACCAATCTACAAGTGGATAAAATCATACTTAAGCTATCGTGACTCCAAGGTTGTATTGAATGGCTTCAAATCATCCACACGCTCCATAACTTCAGGAGTGCCTCAAGGATCACACTTAGGGCCATTATTATTTAATATGTTTATCAATGACCTGCCGCTTTCACCCCTGCCCTGCTATTCGCATATGACCTTAAAATCTTTAAGCCTGTAGAATTACTTAATGAGGCCCTACTTCTTCAGAAAGATCTGGATTCGTTGTCTATATGGTGTCATAACAATGGTATGCAATTGAATCCAAATAAATGTCAGTTTATGAAGTTTACTCGTGAGATTGATCAAATAACATCAAAATACTCGATCAACGGCGTAGAATTAAATGAATGTGATTGTGTTAGAGATTTAGGCGTTTTGTTAGACAAATAGTTAACCTTTGTACCTCATTTGGAAATGATCGTTAGGAAAGCATCTAGAGCTTTATTGTAAGAAATGGAAAGGATTTTCGCAAGCCTCATACAACATTTTTGTTATACAATAGTTTTGTGAGAAGTAATTTAGAATACTGTAGTGTAGTTTGGCGACCGCATTATGCCGTTCATATTTTAAGGCTAGAACGAATTCAAAAAAGATTTCTGTGGCACTTGTCCCCCCGCGTTTCCCAAGAATGGTTTCTTATCAGGATAAACTTAAAAAATACAGAATGGAAACACTTGAAAAGAGAAGAAAATATTTAGACCTGATTTTCTTATATAAACTTGTCCGCAACAAAATTGACTGTACACAACTCCTTCATAGAATAAATTTTAGAGTGCCATACAAACATCCTAGAGTATACATCAGTCTCCTTTATCCGCCACCCAGAAAAACTGTTTCAGGCTCCACCTCTCCTGTCCCTCGCATGTGCAAGCTACTTAACCTCTGCAATCACAATGTTAATATATTTGCTGATTCTCTTACTAAATATCGCAAATTTATAAAATGTAATACTTTCTTATAAATGTATTTCTGTATGCTTGGCTAATTTTTGTATCAGGAAAAGGTATGCTATGTAAAAAAAAACTGAACTGTAATCCGTACTTTTTTTAACTTGTTAATAACAAGTATTACAATAACAAACATAAGTAATACTTACTTATGTTTGTTATTGTAAGTTTAAGTGGTGTTTGCTTATAATTGGATGTAACTGTTACTCTAGATCGTACGATGTTTATAATATTTGCTTGTATTACTGTTACAATTGTTAGCAAACCTAAATAAATAAAAATAGACAGTCCCAGTTGACACAGTCAAATGCCTTACTATAGTCGACGAAGCACATTATGACAGGTGTGTCGAACTCGTAGCATTTTTTCACAATTTGCCTGACGTTTAATATTAGTACACGCGTGCCTTTTCCCTCGACAAAACCGGCCTGTTCTTGCGGCATCTGCCAGTCAAGATAATATCGGACCCGGTTGTGTATGATGTCTAACAGGACTTTGCTTGCGTGACAAATTAAAGCGAGTGTGCGATAATTATCACATTTTTTGGTCGAACCTTTTTTATGGGCCTTGGGCCACTTGCCGTTCCACTATACGTGGTTGCAGATGTTGTGCAGTGTGTCAACACCTTTTTCACCCAGAGCCTTCAACACTTTAGCTGTAATTTGGTCCCTTTCAAATTTTATCGATATCAGCTGAACTGTTTTTGAAAAATTAAGAATAATTAAAAATATATATATTATATATATACTACTCAAAACAAAATAAGGGCCACTAAGATTTTTTAATGTACCATGAAAACAATAAAGACAATTGTTTAACTTATGTAACTACAAAATAATGTTATTGGTTATAATAAAGGCTAACAATTGTTTAAAATTCATCAGGAATTGTTTTTAAGTCCATAATGAAATTGGCCATATTGAATGAAAAACATGAACAAAAGAAATCACCGAAAAAATACAAAATACTGTTCTTGTCACTTTTATTTCTTCTTTTTAGTAACGAGTATAAATCCTCCTCTCTTAGCAATACACTCCAGAAGCCTTGTGTGCATACCCTGGATCAAATTCCTCACTTTTTCATCTGGAATCTCCTCCCAGGCACGTTTTAAAGCGTCAATCAGCTGCTGTTGATTGTAGACCCCTTGCTCATTCACTCTAACCCTTCGTTTCAATTGGTCCCACAATTGCTCGATTGGAATTAAATCCGGACTGTTAGATGGCCATGGTAATACCTCAATATGAGACCCTTCTAGGACAGTTTGGGTCGATCGAGCTGTGTGTGCACGGGTATTGTCTTGCTTCAGGATGAATCCAGGCCCCATTCGCTGTGCAAATGAGATCACTTGGGGCCTGATGACATCCTCGATATAACGTTCTGCAGTTACGGTACCCGCATTTAAAATGGTAAAATGGAGCTCGGTTTTATCGTGTAAACTAATCCTCGATATAACGTTCTGCAGTTACGGTACCCGCAATTAAAATGGTAAAATGGAGCTCGGTTTTATCGTGTAAACTAATTCCACCCCAAACCCTTACGTTGGGACCACCAAAACGGTCAACTTCGTGGATGCAGGACTCCGTAAACCGCTCGCCGCGTGGTCTCCACACCCTAACACGACGATCATCATTGAAAAATTTTACTCTGCATTCGTCTGTAAAAAGCACCTTGCCCCACTGATTAATCCCCCAGTTCAAATACTGACAGGCGAATCTTAAACGGTTTGCACGTTGAACCCTGGTCAGAGGAATTAGAACAACTCGTCGTCTTGACATTTGCTGGTCTTCGTGCAATCGATTACGTATAATTTGATCACTGACACGGGTACCCGTTGTCAGCCGTAGGCGGTGTTGTAACTTACGGCCCGTAACTGTACGATCACGACGAGCACTTAGTTGGATGTACCGATCCTCGTGCGCCGTTGTTACACGAACTCTACCTGAACCGGGTCTCCTGGCAGCACAGCCGGTCTCTTGGAAGCGATTCCATATATTTTGGACAGCTCTTCCAGAAAATCCCAACTGCAAACCCACGTAACGATGAGAACGGCCTTCTTGAATCATAGTAATGGCTCTGGGTGCCGTAATTGTATCCATGTGCCTTCGTAATGGTGGCATGACTAACGTGAGATGATAAATGAATCAATTAAAATTGAAAAGTAAAAATTTTTCCCTAAAATAACCGAGACAAGTTAAGAAGACAATCGAAGAAAAACTTAAGAATGACATTTTTTTTTTTCTTATACTTTTCAAATTAGGAACAAAAACACCAGCATAAAAGAGATCAAACACCAAAGAGTTCGTAATATCAATATAATGCTACTTTCAGTTTACTAAAGTGCACTTAAATGTAAATAAACTAGTGGCCCTTATTTTGTTTTGAGTAGTATATATCAACTCGAGTGAACTATTCGTATTTTGTACACGATTAAAATCGGTTGGGTGCCATCTTTGGTGAAAAATAATTAGTCACCGACAACTGACCCACTCACTCCACGATCATCATAACAGGTTAGACGAGTAAAAAAAATATATAAAGACAACCAGTGGATATCGGGCGAGGCATCAAGGGAAGCAACCAGAAAATAATAAGGGACGTATAGGCCGCGCCACACAAGTTGGTGAATGTGAAGTTAGCTACAAGCTGCGCAATATCCAATCCTGACTGAACCTCACATAAAGCTGCGCGTTGATTGGATATTGCGCAGCTTGTAGCTTATTTAACATCCGCTAACTTGTATGGCGCGACCTATAACCAAGGTGGCATCAAGGGAAGTAACCAAAGGCCATCAAGGGGCCCAACTAAGGAAGCATCAAGAAGAAAGGAATTGTATCGGTAATACCATCAAGCTTTATTTTTGCCGAGTTATTAAGTACAATATTAAGACCATAATCATAAAATTACATTTTTTCACGATTCAATCAAGTCAATCAACAACACTAGACATATTTTTGTTGTACATTTGACCCAAACAAACAAATAAACTGGTCAAGCTAAATAAAACCGTTAAATATGCGTAAAAAAATTTGAGGTAAAAAGTAGGTTTTCTTACAAATGCATTTCATTTAAAGAAGGAATGTAGTTACATAGTTTGATAGTTATGTTTATTATTCTCAATTATATGTAAAGCTTTTGTTGATAACTTTACCTAATTCAGCAAAAATTGTTTTATTGAAGAAAGTACGAGTTACGTAAACAAATATGTTAAATCATTTAAATCCAACAATAATTACATTTGTCGCTCACATTTATTGAATGAAACATGATAAAACTGCAAGATTAATTTATATTTTCAAATCATAGGGTGTGTATTTATTATAATAGTATTGTCATGCATTATACAAGTTGCCGTGGCAGAAGCTTTCGCCAGATATACTTTAGTCCCACGTAATAAGAGGCGAACCTATTGCCGTATCGGGCACATTTCCAGACTCCGTGCTGCTACTGAGAATTTTGTGACAGAAAAACCCAATAACACTGCCCGACCCAGGAATCGAACCCGGGACCTCCTGATCCCACGCGCACATTTATGCCGCGAGACCAACGAGGCAGTCGTATAGGGTTTGATGTCGAGTTTTCCGTTGCTACGCAAAGATGGTATTTGCATCGTGTCATCCCTTAGTAGCCTCTTACGACACCCACGGGAAGATAGGGGGTGGTGACACTTGTATTCTATGCCGTCAACCACACGGCAAAAAATTCTCTATATCTTCTGTTTTCTAGACTACACTGATAATTATATGTCTCATTTTTTCGACACGTGTCCTTTAATAAGAGGGCTCAGAATGTATAACATTGGTCGTTTGCCATTGCTTACAGAATGGTTTTGCTAGTTAACCAATAATTGCAATCTTGTAACAATTGATAATGTTGCACGAGTGATTGATTTCCACGGGGTAGCCGGGATTGATCACTCGCCGAGCAATTAAAGAGAGATAATTAGGTTGACTTACGGGAAATAAATAAAAAATATCACCAGGAAAGTTTAAACTCGCGTTATAATTCCAGTTATTCGATACAAAAAAGAACTGACGGTTAAGGCTAACAGAAGAGACAATTATCCAGGGCCTGGTCGACGTTGGCACTTCACAGGTCTTCAGATGATCTTGTACTCAACTCGGTGGTGTTGGCCGGAGGAAAAAGGGGCCAAGCCTCGTGTGTATTTATAGGGCCGGCGTGGAGGGGCGCGAGGGAACGGCCCACTGCTGTGCGTCACTCGTAGCGAGGCTCGCGGCGCAGGGGCGCGATGTGACGTCACAATAATTAGACCTACAAAAATGTTTTTTAGAAATAATATCTACTCAAAATGTAAACGAAAATTTGCTTTGTATGCGAATCTCTTGAAGTATTTGTCTTTTAGATAGTATTAGTTCGTTGCCAGATGTGTGGAACATATATCACAAACCAGATAGTGAATAAATTCCATAAATAACTTCCATGGCGCTGACATACTTCTGACTTCATATAAGTAAGTAAATAAATCGGTAGTAATTCTTGATTTCGGTTTCACATGACATGAAACTTGTAAAAAATTATTACATATTTACATAAAGGTGGAGTTTACCGAATAACAGAGTTGAATATTTCATCGCAATTCACGCTTTTGAACATGATTTATTATTTATTGTATTACGAATATGTAGTTCGTGCTCATAATTTTCTCCAGCTTACCTTCATACAGATAAAAGGTAAACAATTTGCTGTTGCACAAACTTGGAATCGAGTGCCATAAACTTTTATTTCATATGGTACGCCTGGAGGAAATTTATCAGAATTAAACATCACAAGAGCGAATTCCGTACATCTTTAGTTGAGAAAATTCATTATAAATTCAAAGTTTAAATTGCTTCTCCGAGCTAAAACTCATCAGCGTTAAAAAGATTTTCAGAATAGCATCGAATAGCATCCGGTTTTATGTGGCATACGTTTGCCGACTCCCCGTGTTTAGTTTAATCAGTACAGCCAGCCTAATTCCCCCAAGTGTGCGTTTAATGACCTCAATGAAAAACTTAAGGAGGCGACCGAACACGACGGTGGTGACGCCATGACGCGCCGCCAGTTGCAAACTCAGTATATTTAGCTTTTTCTTTATAAAACTTTTCTTAAATTATGACGGCATTTTAAACCATAACTACTTAGTATAGAGTATTACGCTTGATCGTTTGGCAAGATAGTTTCCAACAATCAGAAATCTTGTGCCGTGCATTCAAAACACGCAAACAGTTTTATCGTGTTATTTTGAATTAAGAGTATACTTTTGACTTAAAATATTTTTTGAACCTTGCATTGTTATTTTATTTACTGTGTAAACACAGGTCATGTCGTAAATAGCTATCGAAAAAGAAAGGTACTCTAAAATTCTCTATACCTCTTAGTGAATTTAAAACGTTACGGCAGTAAAGGAAGTAAATGTGTAGAAAGCTTTTGTATCGGCTTTTGAAATGAATCCATGGCTTTCTACTCCATCATTGTTCGAATCACATTATGTCAGCCTGGTGCAATCTACTGCTGGACATAAAAATCCCTCAGTACCCTGCACCCACAAAGCCACACTACTTGAACTCCCTTTATTACCATCCAGCCACTACCAGCCATCGTTTATATTACATCGGTGAGCTAGCTTCATCTCAGATAATATAATAATTTTATTAAAGTTGGATTTAATTTGTTTAGTTGTTTGATGAAGGTGCATTCTCTTTCCTTTTGAAACTTATCGGGGTTGATAACGGCTTGCTACTGTTAAGAAATAATGTATTGCCACAAATTTTGTGGTTAAAATTTTGGCATTACGTCATCTAAAAATGTGTGAATAGCCCACTACGTACTGTGTAAGATTGAAAAGAAAGGAAGAAAGAAGCAGCACAAAACAGCACAAAACCGGCTGCAAAATTTATATTTATAAACTGATTATAGTGGTACTGCTAGGTTTTAAGGTTCTGCTTCTGCAAATGTGCTTTGACGACTTTACGAGACAATACGGGAATTTTAAGTACCTCCGTGAACATGGCGCTTGCATCAATGCTGAAATATCGGTCACTCGAACAAAGGTACGTGGTAAATATCCCGAAAGACAATTTAAAATCAGTTTACGAGACAATTTGAGAGGTAAAGTGTCACTTTTTAGATTGAACATCAAATATGTTTTTCTTATTTAAGGCTGACTTAACAAAACTTGAACTTACACTGCTACTAAAAGAAATTTTTGGACGTTTAAGTTTGTTTGTACTTTTAAGTATGTTTTGCACCTTTCGTTATTCATAAAATAACATTACGGTCGTATTTGAGGGGCATAAACAACCGGGTTTTCAGGTAAATGGATATCAAGCCAACAACGTGTCGGTTAACGTGAAGAATATAATACGTTTTAGGACACTGTGCTGGCTATTGTCTTCATACGAATTGTATGTCGTAATTATTTTATTCCTGCAAAATATATATTTTGTTTCCTTTTGTAAATAACTAGAAGACGCTAGCAGCTACGCCTGCAATTTTTTTTAATTTACCCGTTTTGGCCGATCCCGTGGGAATTTCGGGAAATCCCTTCTTAGTGCACCCCTACGGTCTCCAAGGAACATACATGCCAAATTTCAGCTTCCTGCGCCCAATAGTTTCGGTTGTAGCGTGTCTGTCAGTCAGTCAGTAACGCAAGGATTTTATATATTAAGATTTGTAGAAAACAAGAATTACTTGGGTATAGCTAGACTAAAAAAAAAGAGCGCTAGATAGTCGTATTATTTCGTAAAACTTTTAGTTTTTTGACAATGGTGCAGGTTATTTTCTTTTTATCTGTTTTTGCCAGACGGCAAATGCTGTGTGCATTTGCCGTCTGGCCGAAAAGGGCCAGTTGTAATCTTTCTATTTAGACATGTCAATATATTCCATGGTACTGCTAAAACACAAAATATTTCTTTCATAGTGCCATTTGTCGAGAGTGAAAACAATATTATGTATTTTAAGAAAGCATTCACTTCAAAATCTTGGGTGAAGTGCAACAAATACATCAAAGAAACGAGTTCAAGGAACAACTTTTAACTTATAAACGCAACAAACATTCCACTTTAATCTCACGATCAAAACATCCAAACTAACATCGGGCATGAGCATGCACTATCCACTCTTTTAGAAAGCAGGTGAATGTAAGCATAGGGACATTGTAAAGAGCCACTATAAATCAAAGTGCAAAAGTATCCAAGGAACATTGCTCTTCGTGTCGGCCACACCGTGGGGATTCTCACACAATGCAAGTGAGTGTGAGTTTCTTTGTGAGACGCCTGTCTGCCAAGACTTTTACATATTAATGCTTTTATTTATTGATATCAGGTGGCAGTTCAATATAAATAAGGTTGTAGTTTTATTATGTAGACAATGATATTGCCTCCATTCAGTTACGATCTTCGCATTGACTGCATAGATGGTGTAGTTGGTTCCATCACTTTGTTTAAACATAATTATTATATTAAAGAACTTTATATACACTGCAATATAATATTTAAACCAATAATCATAATGATTATTACCATCATGACTAATTGATTATTATTTATGTTCACATAAAAACTAGTGGTGCCGCTATCAAAAATGTTTGCCGTCAATGTAATATTATAATTATAATAATAATAATAATAATATTATTTCACATTCACACAACACCATCTAGTCCCAAACTAAGCAGAGCTTGTACTATGAGTACTAGACAATGGATAAACATACATATATACTTTTTTTATTTTTTTTTGTAAATACATACATATTATACATAGAAATACCCAGACCAAGACAAACATCCATGTTCACGCACACAAATGTTTGACTTGAGCGGGAATCGAACCCGCGACCTTCGGCGTGGCAGTCGCTTACACTACCGCTGCGCCAACCGGTCGTCGAAATTATCATGGCAAAATCTATTTACAGTGTATGTCAAACACTGTTTGTTCATATAACTGGTTCATAATTTTAATTAATTATACCAGTATATCAAACAATATTCCATCAGCAATAAACGCCGCATAAAATATTTTTATATCATTTTATATTTATTGTTGTTTACGTTTCATTCCAGGTCTTTTTCATCAGCGTCATTGCTTGTAGTATGGAGTAGTAACTCAATAGCAAATATCGTGAAACATACCAGAATAATATTTAAGACATTACTAGATTCTGAAGCTACCGAGAGCACTTTTAAGCAGCCCTTACAAATTGCGTGCTCACGATACATTTTTTAATTTGTGGTACGCAACTATGAATAAGGGGCTCGATCTTTTCGATTTCGTAATGGCAATGTCTCTCCCGATTTTCTTCTTAGCAAGAGCAAATAATTTTAAGCTCTTCTGATTAGGTTTTTGAACGAAGGCTTTATTTCAAAGTAGATCTGTCTATGTCATCCATTTCAATTAAATTGCCCATCAAAATAAAATGAAATGCCGTACAAATATTCAATTTCTACATTGACGTATTTATTCACGTCATAAGATGTAGAAATAATATATTATTTATATAATGATGTTTTAATCTTCTTCTGAGGTTTTACAAAATAAAGACAAAATTGCGTTTCTCTGAAAACGAGAGATTTATTTACAATAATATGTTCTTATAATTAGTACAAACTAAACATTATTTCTATAGTAGAAACTAAATATTACTCACCTGAAAACGAGAGAAACAACATTTAATGTCCTTATTTCAGGGAGTTTTATATCTACAAACCAATATTATAAAAATCAAATATCATTTAGTATTCCAATTTTTCCTATGTCATTAACCATAGACTATATTACCACAGAGTGTATTACCACGTATAAATACAGTAAAAAATTATAACCTCTGTGGATAATAGCAAACTAAACTAAAGAAAACTAGTGTTTTCTTTATATCTCCCTCCCAGAGAGAAACAATTACAAGAGATCATTCATGTAATTATTCATTTATCAACCATGACAGGAGATAATTTTGTAATATGGTAAAAATTTTATTCCGCTTTTTTGTTGCCGGTATCCACTTCATAGATTGATTTTGAAATCTTCTTCAGAATTTTCAATTCATCTGTTTTCCTTCTATTTAGTCAATTTCCATTTTCCACATAGACTTTATCTCCCACTTTAAATTCATGCTCTTTTCTGTGTAGGTCAAATATTTTTTTATTATAGTTGTGAGATTTCATTGTTTTTCAAGGCTAATTTTCTATGTCTTTTTAGATCTTCTTTTGTATGTCTAGCTTTCAGTTCAGTTGGCAAAATATTCACATCTTCTCCTTCCGAAAGATATTTCGGAGCAAACTTTGTTACTGTGTGTTCCGTTTCATTATATTTTTCAACACATTTATGTGCAATTGTTGTCCATGCAGTTTTTTTTTCACTTTCATTAATCTTACATCGTATTTCATTGACTAAAGTTTGATTTAGCCTTCCATTAATTCCGTTTGAAAATGGTGTATCCACAGCAGTAGAAACCATTTTTATGTTATTGTTCTTCAGAAATTCCTTAAACTCTTTAGCATTTATACCAGGATATTGGTTCGTTAATATCATATCAATTTTGTAACTTTGTGTTACATTTTTTAGAAGTTTAATGAAGTCACTGGAGCTTTGAGTTTTTGACGTGAAAATATAAGCATATCTAGTAAAATGATCAACCAGTAGATGAAGGTACTTTTTCGTTGACCGTGATCCTCCAAAGCCGCCAATAGTATCAATTGATACAATTTCAAATGGACGTCTTGCTGGACCTAAATGTGACACCAAGCCATTTTGTGTTTTTTTTCTTCATTTGTTTTTTATACAAACTTCATACTCATCACAAATATGTTTGATGTTTGCAATGATGTTATGTGCTGTGTAGAAGGGTGTTATTTTATTTATCATCTGTGTTATTCTAAGATGACAGTAATTATTGTGGACATCTTTTATTAGAGTTTTACTAAGTTCCTCAGGGGAAATCCAGGTCCACTTGTTCTTTTTGCTTTTCTTAAACATACTGTTGAGTATAATTAAGTTAGGTTCTAATAGAAATTCAACCAGTAGTTCACCGTTCGGGCTTCTTTTTCCATGTCCAAAGTTTCCCAAGACGTATTCTTCCTTGCTTTGTTTCTCTCCTACTTGGGCATTGAAATCGCCCATTAGTATGATGTGATTATGTGAGAATTTTGTTACCGTAAGTGTTAAATCATCGTAGAAGGTTTTAGATTCGCTTTCAGGCGCTTGTTCTGTCGGAGCGTATATTTGGATAATTGTCCATATTTTTCGGTATTCCGGTATGTGGATATTGAGAACAGATATTCGGTCGGAAATCCCAATCAGTTCTTGAATTTCTTGTTTCATTGTCTTTTTTATTAGAAATCCTACTCCTCTTTGGCCGGCTATTTCACCTTTGTGGAATAGTATGTAGTCCGCTCGTTCCTCAATTTTTTCTTCCAGTCTTCTCATCTCGCTTATACCCAGGATATCCCAATTTGACATAAATTGGGATATCATTCTAGGGCTTTTTCTAACTCATCTAGGCTTTCTTCCGTTCTGAGGGTTCTCGTATTTAAAGTTGCAATTTTAAGTGTTTTGGTTCTTCTTATCGTTAGAGGGTGATGGTCTAGCTTTCCCGCGGGGACCAGCCGTGGTGGCAGGCGTTTGGTTGGTTGGTTCGGTTTGTAATTGTTTGTTAGTTTACTAACAAACTTACCTTAACTTAACTTAACTTTAGTGTGTTTTGGTTTCCGATGTCCCGTGGCAGTAATTAGTTTTTTTGGGAGGATAATTTTGGGTCCGACCTTGTCTTCTTTGCGTAGTTGAGTATGCCGGGTTTGAGGATGTCCTTGTTCGAAGTTTTAGGTGGTGATTGTGTAGGTTTATTCAGGGGTTTGTTTGTGTTAACTTTCTTCTGTGTTGGTGTTGAAGGTGAACCAGAAGTTCCTCTTTTTCTTTTTTCTCTGCTGCTTTCTTCTGTGTTGCTGTTATCTTTCGGTTTCTTCACTACCAGTTTGTCGTATTTTATGTAGGCTATGTTGCCTTTCTTCTTTTCCTCTTCCAAATGTGGTTACAGTTGTTTGCGTGTTTCTATGATTTTCTCAGGGTAGTCCTCTGCTATGCTGATGCTTGGCGTGAGCTTGCGCTTGTTTTTTAGTATGAGGTGCTTTTTCCATTGAGTTGTAATGGAAACTACCACTGGACGGTGTTTGTTTTCGGTCTTTCTTCCGATCCTGTATATGTTACTAATTTCTTGGCTGTCCATGTGTACATCGATATCCGTTATGATATCTTTGATGTAATCAACTAATTCCGTTTCAGATTTAGCACTTTCTTCAAGACCAAAGAAGACCAGGTTGCTCTTTCGTTTCTCTCTTTCGACAGACTTAAGTTTTTGTTCGAGTTCTGAAACTTTACTTTTGAGGATGTTATTTTCTTCAACTAACCCTTTCATTTTCTCGTTTAACCCAGAACATTATGGAAATAATGTTCTTAGTGACCGAATGTGTTATAATTTCAGCCTGTCTCTCCAATTTTTCATCTAGTTTTGGTAGAAGTAATTCCATCGATTTATCCATGATGTTATTTATTTATTTTTTTATTTGCTTTTAATCGCAACAATTAAATTAAAAGAGGTTTTTTTTTGTTTTGCTGTGGTATCACTGTTTTTGGCAGTTTTTGTTTGCTATGGTATCACTGTTTTTATTTTCTACAATGGCAACACTAGCTGTTTCTTTCAAAATTTGAGTTTAGTTCGTAAGGTTGGTATTCATGACACTAACGTCTATAGTCTCTGGTGGTTGTTTGCCGTTGTATTTTAGGTTTTAACGACTAGTGATTTTTAGATTTTTGCCGGCGAAATTTAACACTTTCACTGAGACCACTTCTGTGGTGTCGTGTGATTTTTATGTTTTTTGTGGATTTTTAGCGTTTCTCGTCACACAAGTGTCACTGTTTACGATTAATTGTTTTGCAAGCCGTTGACGTACCTGTTAACACTTAAGCCGCCGGAACCGGAAAAAATATTGAATATTGATCATACTGTAAACCTAACGACATCTCGGCGACATTAATTACTAGTGCTATCAGTCAATCTAATCAGTCAAAATAGTGTGAATATATTTTTTTCTTAAATTCTATTTATATTTTTTATTTTAAGACCAGAGGCAAATCATTATATTTCTACATCTTATATTTTTTACAAAGACAAGTGCCGCACAAGGAATATTATGTAAATTTATCGTGCTGAAATCATAAACCATCAAGATATTCGATTGTCTCCTCTTTCGTAATAATTGCTATTTACATGTTGTTATGACTAGGCAGTAGCCATCAATGACTGCCTTTGATGGCAATCAGAGTAATTATATTGAGTTAGTCTATTAAATTGAGCCAAAGAACATTGTATTATATGTATCATTGTGTATGGTGATGTTGTTCCATCCGTTATATTTACTTACCATTGGTGAAGCCTCCTATTATTTTTTCTCTTGTTTGTTCAAAAGCTAGTACTAATCATTATGAAGTTGTGAATAGCTGACGTAAAACTAATAGTTTCACGTAGAATAATGAGTACTTCTTCTAACTTCTGAATATTAAAATAATACAGCATATTGGTCTATTTATTCGTATATTATCACCATACTTACATTCATTAATCTCTATTAACATTCAATACCATAAAATGTAATATGTTTATGATTTCCAATATATTTATAACCATATAAACTTTTTCTATTCTTTAAGCAAATCATTATTTTAACATAAAACCTGTAAGCCAATTTGCATATACCTCCGTGTACATTATTTTAATCATCTTATTTTTTAATATTTCAAAAACTCGAAACAAATACTGTAAGCGATAGACGGCAACATAAATGTAAAGTAGTTTGAATTTATGAACCACCATTGTGACTTTTAATTTAATCTCGACTCGGCTTTTATTTTACTTGTATACAATAAAACGTATTTTATCTATAAAATAAATATCGGCCAAATTACAAAGAGTCAGATGTACACGTAAAACGAAAGTAATCTTCTGTTTTAATAATCTCTGGTTTCAGATCTTAAATGATACGAAAAAAAAAATTACGCTTTCAGTGAATAGAGCAAAAGAAAATTAATGCTTTTCATTTCCTTCGGCGCAAGAATAGCAATACATTAACGAAACAAAAAGTTATAAGGTTTTCAGACCAACGCTAATTAAAATGTAAATCAAAACTTACACGCGTTAGCACCCGAGTTATTCTAATTATAAGATATTAAAATATCAAATACGAATGCAAATTACAACAGTAATACAAGTATTCTAACAGAACTCATAAAAAGTTGGCACACAGAACATTCCTCTTGCATATTCATGGAGAAAACTCACTCGGAAGTTTTGGGTGAGAAATTATGATAATACTTTTATGCTAACTTCATCCGTCTTGGGGCTTTCATAAATTATGTGTAGTATTGAAGGAAATGCACGGGCTACAATATTCTCAGAACAATTAACCGATTTAATCTATTATTAAACTCTTTGGAAGCTCTAAACTCGTTTCGGAAATGTTATCGATATTTGAGTTTGAAAACACTGTTCAAATTGAAACGTGTTCTTAGAACCGTTACCTTAATTAATAACCGTTTCTTTAAAGAATTTGTGAGAGAAGTAATTAATTAATGTACCTACTAAGTTTGTTTCTAATAGTACCTAATTACATGGATATTCAAGATATTGTAGGTAGGCGATAACAAATTGATACACATTTTAGTCGTATAGTTTATATTATATTGTAAGTAATAATTGACATAAGCTGTTAATATGTATATGACATTTAAAAATACATACAATATCGATAAATACATTAATGACATCAGCATAATTATAGTACAAGATACAGAAAAACTGATACAGTACAAGATACAATAAATATTAAACTGTAAAATGGATAAATAATATATATTCAATTCAATGATGATATTTTGACCCCTATAAGCATCTTTATGAACAGGTCAGAGTTACGCTATTTTTTACGCTAATTTAGCAGTCAGAAGAATAAACTAGTGGCACTGCACTTTGAGCTTCCTTGTTTATGAAAAAAACGTTGCCTTACTTTTCCCCAAAAATGTACATTAGTAACGTAGTAACAGGCAGTAACTGAACAATACGGTACGTCATTTCACCGTTTCAATATTTAAAGTTAAACTAAAAATCAGCGCAGGCACATTAAATTAGAATTTTGACTCTTTTACACAGACTACACACATGATGTAGTGGTTTCAGCGGCCATGTAACTGTGAGTTACTGTGCCGAGTGGTGCGGATTCGCACACTGAGCGTTTTTTATTATATGTTCATTGGTTGTATAATGTAATTTTTTAATATCCCCCGCTTTTTGTGATGTGGTTTTAGCGCGAGAGTTGTCTTTAAAAAAATATAAAGTCCACAAATATAAAGTCTACAACTGGCATATTCCACTCTCACACTGCACCATTACAAAATATATCCATATTGGCTTTCTACCCGATATTCAGAGTGGGCTTAAAATACACACCAGTTAATAAAGTTGACGCTCACTCAGCGCTGTTTAGTGTACTACCGCATTTACAGATTCATCGCTAAACAAAGTCAATATTATTTAACGTTATGTATACTTAACGAAATTCCAGAATATGATGCTTGGTCAAGCTGCCATTTTGGCGTATTTAAGTACTTACATAAACAACCATAATACACCAAAAATATATTTGACATACAAATCTACCGAATAGTACACGTAATCAATAAACTGTTATCAATAATATTTCATTTAAAGTCTCATCGCGCGATCCGTGAACTTTACCAAAACTTGTAAAGTATTTACTAGAAATTTTCAAGATGGAGTGCATTCACGGACGGTACGATCGTTGCAGTTCAAGTTCTGAATCGAACTTGTGAAAAGCGAAATCTTTTTCATTTCTGGACCTTGATGAAATTTTTAAACTCACCAAGGAGTTTCAGTTTGAAATATACGATGAACTTTGCTAAAAGTGTTTTAAAAGCCATTCGAAAGCTTTTCGATATGTAGTGGGTATAGTTTGATCAAATTACGTAGATACTTTGATGAGGATATTATCTGTTATTTACACATCACACATTATAAGAGACTTGACTGAAACATTCTACTGCATGATTAATATGTAAGCCGTTTATAACAATGCGTAAATAAGGAAATACAACTATTATCATGTCATATTTTACAAAGTAAAAATTTCGGTTAAGTAGGTATCTAATCATATACTTAAACGATTTCTTATATCTTAAAAATTATCTACTGTTCTAACAGTAGATTACTTTTAAGATATTTGCATTGTATTTTCTTGGGTTTACGCGAATGTTACACATTGAAATTAAACTACAGTTTACGGATTTTATCGCGTTATATTGGTTTCACTTGTTTTAACATTTAAACCGAATGATTTAGAAACTACATTTTTATTACTAGCCGACGTTTCGAATTCTACAAGCCGCCAACGAAGATAAGCCAATTATTACCATCTGTCAAGAGTCAGTTACCCTTACAAGAGGCCGGGGTTTACAAGATAGACTGTGAGTGTGGGCTCTCATACATTGAACAAACCAAGAGAAGCATAGGCATTCGACTAAAAGAACATATAGCTGACATTAAACACAAACGCTCGACGAAGTCTGCTGTGTGTGAACATGTAGAACAAGGAACCAACCATTACCTGCGATTTGATAAACCACAGATACTCGCAAAAGAACACCGCTTTATTCCAAGAATGATACGAGAAGCTATTGGAATTAAAAAACATCCTAATTTCAATAGGGAAGATGGTTGGAATGTTCCTCCAGCTTGGGACCCTGTTATCAGGCTAATGAAACCCAAGAAGGACAAAGTCACCAGAAGACATCAGGACGTGAGCACATTCTGCGTAGATAGTAACACCAATAGTTGAAAAATGTTCGGGTACTTTGAGATAACATTTAAATTCAAGACAAAGACAAATACCAGCTCAGTCTGCCGTGAACATGAATTCTGTAAAGAATTCGAAACGTCGGCTAGTAATAAAAATGTAGTTTTTAATCATTCGATTTAAATGTTAAAACAAGTGAAACCAATATAACGCGATAAAATCCGTAAACTGTAGTTTAATTTCAATATTTGCATTGAATAAGATAAGATATTAAATAATGATTTGTAGCATTGTTTTTAGAAACTGTAACTTGTAATCAAGCAAATAATTAATCTGTTCAAATTGCCTCCGGTTAACTAACCTTCAAAATTCTCGAAAAAACACAAGTAATTTCTATTACTTGCGCACCTACTCTTTTTAATGACAATCTCGCGTACAATTAAATTCGCTGACATACCAGTACGAACTAAACAAATTAAAATTCATTTGCAATAAGCAGCAGCTCCAGTATTTCGTCATTCAATAAAACTAAAGGGTCGACGTTACGAAAACGCTACGTTCACCCAGTTGCAACTTAACACAATTGAGTTCGTTATGCCGACGGTGCATTGTTCGGGCAATAGAGACTTACGGCCTCGATCTACAATCACCCTGATTTATAGACTTTAGAACCGAACAACGAAGGCAATTTTTGCTTTAAAAATAAAATAAAACCTTAAATTTTAAGAGAACAATCGATTACCATTTTAGAAAACTATTTCAGGAAATACCTGAGTTTTCTTTTTACTACAAACTAATATTTATCTCAGACACGAGAATCCTTATTTTGAAAAAAGCTATGAAAATCGTAAATCAACTGAAGATTCAATATCTGGAACAAATTGTACTATGAAAATGAAGAGAGAAAATACTGACGTTCCTAAAAAAAAAAAATTCGAAAATATTGCTTCTTCTTGCCGCATGCGAGGCACCTTTGTTCTTGTTTTCAATTTCATGTAAAGCGATTCTATAAATTTAAAAATCGCTGCCCAGACAGGAAGTCAGATCGAAATCGTGGCGGTCGGGAGGAAATTGCTCATTCTCACGCGAACGACCGCCGCCTCACTCCGGGGAATCTGCTCTAATGGAAAAAGTAAAAAAAATATACAAAACTTTTTATAACTGTTGTAATAATACTGGATTTATAGTGTTTTTACAAAGTATTCAAAATTCTTCTTATTCGATGTAACTAGGTTACCACTTACTTCAATAAAATAACAACTAGATGAAACACATATTTTATTCTCAAATACAAAAATAAATTACAACAAATCGTTATCCGCACGAAACTCTAGTATTTGTTTATATAAAAGAAAAGTAATGTGTGTTTTCATAATAATTCGTTGAAGTGATATTTGTGTGATTTTTTTTTGGGTACGAAACATAATAGTTCTTCGTATACACTTCTGAGATGGCGAACCCAAATAGAGACACAAATGAGCGAGGTATGCGTAGTTCCTCTATTCCAACATTCACCCTACATAATAGAGAAGGGTATAGTACGTGGAAGTTTAAAATGCGTAATTATCTTATGCATGAGGAGTCGTGGGAAGCTATCAGTGGCTACCCAACAGGGATGAACGTTTCCAATGTCACAAAGATGAGGAGCGATCAGAAGGCACTAACAAAAATTTGTCTTACCCTGGAATCATCTGCAATTACGCATGTCCGAAATGTAACTACTGCAGCGGAAGCATGGAAAGCTCTATAAAATGCTTATAAGGAGAAAGATATGGGCAGGCGTTTAAATTTAGAACGGAAATTATACAGATTGAGACTTGAAGATTTTGATAATAATATTGAGTCGTATATCAATGCTGTTATTTCCACTCCTCAAGATTTGGCGGATATAGACAAAGTAATAGATGATACGTCAATTGCTGCTATTCTATTTAGAGTTCTAACGTCCAGATATGACCCATTGATTATGTCTCTTGAAAATAGTAATGTAAACGTTACAACCGAACTGGTAAAATCCAAATTACTGAACGAAATGTCCAAGGAAAGCTCGATAAAACTGGAAACAGCTATGAAGTCAAAAGTTGATGCCACTTCTGTTGAGTCAAAGGCAAAGAAAATTGTGTGCTATGGTTGTGAAAAACCCGGTCACAAGAGACCAAACTGTGCTTTGAAGAAAAAGAAGGTCATGAAAAGGAAGAATCCCTCTAATAAGGACTCGACCTCTGCGTATGCTTTAGGAGCAACAAATAATTTTGACATAGATAAATGGTACATTGATTCAGGTGCAACCAAACACATGAATTCAAGACGAAATTGGTTTGAAGACATTGATAATAAGGTGACAGTTGCAAACGGGACTAAGATTGACGCTGAAGGCATCATGGCATCATCAGATGTTATGTATGTACCTAACTTGCAAACAAATCTTTTATCTGTGAATACAGCAGTTGAAAAAGGGTTTAACTGTAATGTTTGAGAAGTCGGGTTGTAATTTATTTAATTCAAAAACCTTCTCCTTTACAGGTGATGCGGTTCTACATGGCTTGCCCAGTGGTGGATTGTACACACTTGATTGTGACGTAAATATTTCCAAATTTAGAGCCTATGACGTGCACTCTGATTCATTTTCTAAGTAACAGGTATGGCATAAGCGTTTAGGTCATTTATGTCGCGTTGGTATGAATCTGCTGAAAAATAGTCATAAGGTTATTGATTATAAAGATGTGGATAAAAATCTACGTATTGCTTGTGTTCAAGCGAAACAAGCTTGAAAACCGTTTAAGCCGATTTCTTATAAAAGAGCAACTTCAATACTAGAACTGATCCACTCTGACCTTTGTGGACCAATGTCAGTTAGCTCTTTTCAGGGTAATAAATACTTTTTAGTTTTTAAAAACGATTTTTCGAAAACTATATTTGTATATTTTATTTCTTCAAAGACAGAGGTAAAGGATAGATTTTGTCACTTCCAGTCTATGGTTGAAAGACAAACTGGGGCTCAAATTAAAATAATAAGAACGGATAATGGAAAGGAAAACGTCAATAGTGAATTCTCAAGTTATCTTAGATCTTGTGGTATAAAGCATCAAACTACGGTACCATATAGTCCTCAGCAGAATGGTATTGCCGAGCGTACTAATCGCTCAATTGTAGAAAAGGCACGCTCTTTTATAGCTGAAAGCGAACTTTCTAAAGTTCTTGAGAAGATGCTGTTCGAACGGCTATATACCTTAAGGATAGATGGCCACACCGTGCCTTAAATAATAAAACTCCCTACGAGTTGTGGAATGGTTGCAAACCAGACCTAGGTAATCTCAGAGTTTTTGGGTGTAGAGCTCTTATACATATACCTTCTTGTCACCGTAAGAAATTGGATCTTAAGGTTGATGAAGCTGTACTTGTAGGCTATACAGAAGACCCTAATACGTATCTTTTTAGAAAACCATCTTGTCCTAGAATCTTACAAAAGTCTAGAAACGTAACATTTTTTGAAGATTGTTTTTCTAGTTTAAATAATAGAAATGTCAACAATACTAAGACTTCTACTGAACCTTTAGTACTGTCTAATAGTCTGCCTATACCGTCAGAAAACAGTACAGTTCAAGAGTCTTTTGATCAATTTCCAGTGGTCACTGTTGAACCAGCTCCAGGCCATACTGTTGTCACTGAAGATCAGACTGCTGAAGCTGATCAATTCTTTGAAGTAATTGAGGAAGAAGTAGTTTCTACTAGTCAAAATGATGGACATAAATATCCATCACGAGATCGAAAACCTCCTAATTACTTCTCATACCAAGTGTCTAGTCAAGTGTCTGATGAGCCTAGAACTTATAATGAGGCAATATTGAGATATCAACTGATGTTGATAAGTGGCAGATGGCAATGACAGATGAATATAATTCATTGATGAAGCTACAATAGAAACATGGAAATTTGTTGACAGAGAAAACAAGAAAGTTATACCATGTAAATGGGTCTATAAGTTAAAGAAAGATCCAGCAGGAAATTTTGTGAAGTACAAAGCAAGATTAGTTGATAAGGGATGTAGAGTATTTTGAGATATTTTCTACTGTTGTGCGGCACTCCTCTTTACGTACTCTACTGGCTCTCGCAGCTAAATTGGGTTTGAAGATGCGTCATTTGTACGTTGACACTGCATTTTTAAATGGGGATCTGCTAGAGAAAGTCTACATGGAGCAACCTCAAGGTTTTAAAGTAAAGGGTATGGAGAACAAAGTATGTCTCTTACAAAAATCCCTGTGTGGACTTAAACAAGCTCCAAATGCCTGGAATATAAAGTTAGATGAAACTTTATCGTCTTTTGGTCTTGTGAAAACTCCATCTGAACCATGTGTGTATACCAAACTTTTTGGAAAAGAGTTGGTTATAGTTGCAGTCTTTGCCGATGACATAATTTTTTTTTATAGAAAAGACAAGATGTGTGACATTGTCAAAAATGACTTGAAAAAATGTTTTTCAGTAAAATATTTGGGCTATTTAAGCTATTATCTTGGTTTAAAGATAACCAGGAAAAATGATGAAATAAAAGTACATCAGAAAAGTGTTTAGAGTTTGGAATGGAAAATTGTAAAACTTGTACAACTCCAATATCTGGAAAACTATAGGTCAGTACCAGCAGTGATAGTGATCATAATCTAGAAGTATATCCCTATCAAGAATTAATTAGTTGCCTCAAGTTCCTGAGTGTTAATACTCGTCCAGACATCGCATACACGACTAGTTACCTGAGTCAGATCAATACTCGGTACAACAAGACTCACTGGTTAGCCGCGAAGAGAGTCTTACAATATCGAAAAGGCACTTTAGATTATTCGATTTGTTATAGAAAATCAGATATTCCACTTGTAGGATTTTGCGATGTCGATTGGGCAAACTGTGATATAGATCGCCGTTCTTATACGGGTTACTGTTTTAAATTAGCAGGCAGCCCGGTTTCATGGGCCTCAAGGAAGCAGCAAACCGTAGCTTTGTCCTCAGCGGAAGCCGAGTATATGGCAATAACTGAAGCTACGAAGGAAGCGATTTATTTAAGGCGATTTATCACTGAATTAATCTCATATCCTATGGTAGGGCAAAAGTTATTACCTAATACCATAACTGTTTGTACTGATAGTCAGAGTGCACAGAGTTTGGCTTTAAATCCGGTATACCACCATAGGACGAAACATATAGATACCAAATATCACTTGATTAGAGAAAAGATTAGTGATAATTCGGTAAACTTAAAATATATAAAATCAAGTGATATGCCCGCTGACATCTTAACTAAACGATTGCAGCGTGTGGCACATGGTAGATGTGTACTAGGCTTAGGTTTAGTGTAAATATATTTTACACATTTACTTTGGTACTTAGTGTACATTTTCATACTGTTCTTTCTTTTAATTGATATATTTTGAGTTTATTTTTATGTTTTATTTATTCTAGAGAATTTTGATTAAGGGGGTATGTTGTAATAATACTGGCTTTATAGTGTTTTTACAAAGTATTCAAAATTCTTCTTATTCGATGTAACTAGGTTACCACTTACTTCAATAAAATAACAACTAGATGAAACACATCTTTTATCCTCAAATACAAAAATAAATTACAACAATAACAAAGCCTGGTCTGAGTTACATACCGACGAGCAACTATGGAGAGGACTACGAGACCAGAATTGAATTAATGTTTATGACACGCAAGGAGAGTAAATGAGTGTATAATTAAATATTAGATCCTGTTGTTCCGCAACGAATAAAAGTTTTTGATAACAAAAGTGTACGTCAAAAGTTGTTAGCTTAAGCTTCATTTATTATATTTGTAATAAAGTGCGTTTCAAGCAATACTACCAGGTGCTTAAAAGGTTCGCCCGCAAACTGAAAACACTTCATCGCTGACTAACTTGAATATCACGGCATATATGAAAAGTAACACAATACTAAAATAAAATCCACGGATTGTACGTGCCTAATTGCAATAAAAACAAATTCTGTCTCATGCATATTTTTCATAGAAGCCGTACTTTTTTTATAGGATTGATATAGAACAAGCAAATAACTAATCTTTCGTATTTACAGTATTAGCGTGTTACATATATTTTTAAATAAGCTATACATTATTCAAAATCGCCACGTTTTATGCTAATAGGGCTGATTCTGATTCTGTGCCCATTCCTCTCCGATGTAGCTTCCAGATTGCGTGAGTAAACACTACTTTTATGTTCAGATGAAAGTAAAATAAATTTAATTATTTTTGTAATACAGTCGTCTACGTTGCCATACTCGCTAGCGCTGCTTTAAGTCATATTCTTTTATTAAAGACATAAAGACATAAAGACATATTTATTTCTGCATTTTGGTTGTTTACAACACTTATACATGTCAAAACCCTATTCTAGATGAAGCCGGCATTTCCTAGCTAAATGACTTCTTGAGAAGAAAGGCCGAAACAAACTCAGAGTCATTGTTTTTTTTGTCACTTCAATTTCTTATATATTGTAACGAGTATTTCCCAGTTGAGATCATCCTAGTTACAAAGATATTTTTTGAATACCGCATCTTGGCTAAGGATTCCTTCAGCGTGTAATGGTTACAGAAAATATTATCATACAATTTATTTAAATTTTCAACTTGAACGACCTAAGGGACTTCATGCTGTTTACTTTTATAAATAGCTTGTAGTGGAGTGTTTTATACTCTTAGAAGTTCGAATTCTTCTATCTCAAATATGGAGTAGGTTAGTAAGAAGTAGGCTTGCTCTGTCTTCTCGACGGAGATTTAATTTTCTCTTAATAAAATTAACAAAATCCAGCCTGATTTTCGTTTACTAGTTTTTTTTTATAGTAATAGGCGGCAAACGAGCAGACGGATCGCCTGATGGTAAGCAATAACCGCCGCCCATGGACACAAGCAACATCACAAGAGTCACTAGTGCGTTGCCGCCCCTTGGAGATGGGAAAAGGGATACCCACTCCTCATCCTATGATGAGGAGTGGGATGAGGGAGAAGGAATAGGGGATAGGGCCTCCGGCACTCTCACTCACCGAACGAAACGCAACAGTTTAAGTAATTTACGTTGATTTTCTGTGAGAGGGTAGTACTTTCCCGGTCGAGAAGGCCCATTCATGCTGAAATCAGCAAGGCTCTACTACCTGTAAAATAGTTTTATTTACTAGTTTTATTAGGTTTCTTTAGATCTAAAGTGCATTCCTGGCAAGCATATTACAATAAGTTGTTAGCATCCTGCTTGACCAAAGACACCACGCAATAAGGTTGGGTAACATAAGGCCAAAAGTAAAACATACCGGATTTATGCTCATACGCACCTTGGAGAATATTATCTATAAATCAGATCGGTACACGATTAACTTACATAAAAATGTTGCATCTTTTTGTTTTCAATTACAAACTTGCAACTTTTATTTCGAGCTAGAGACTTTGTCTCAATTTAAAGGACAACATATAGTGCACAATGAAGATCTCATCTCAGCGTACTTAGTACTTTAAAGTGCATTTACGTTTTAATGCGTACTGTATGGAATTACTGATGTTAAATTATCCGACTAAGTCTGTGGTTCCTTGTGGGTACAATTTGGCTATTTTCAAAAACCGACTGCCCTATCGTCAGCCGTTAACATCAGGCAAGACCATGGCCAAACGTTAACATATCATTAGATAATAAATATTTCTACAAATAAATATAAAAAGTATTATTATGCAAAGAAACCTATTAATCTAGAAATATTAATTATTTATATCTCATTTCCTAGGTAGTACCGACATTCTTGACTCACTGTTATCGACGGACAGTTTCAAGGCCAAGGTCTGATTCATTCTCGACATTGCTAACAATAGGTGATTAAATTTTATAATCCACTGCAGTTATATCGTACAATCTGTTGCCTGCAATAACTATCGCAAGAAGTGATTAAACGATTATATTACGTACTTCAATAGCATCACGTAGGTATTTTTATGAATTTGAGTGTCGAATAGGAGCACATTACTCGCCCTTTGAATAGCAATGTTTAGATTGCAATTTGTTTAGCTGTAAGACTAGAAAACAGGCCTCCCCAGAAACCCTTTGGACTGGGAAAATAAGAACAGGTGGCTTGGCGAGGTACTATTTTGCCAAATCTGCTAAGACTAGATTTCAGGCCTGAATATTGCACGCGAACCCGGACAGTTGAGCCCTCAAAGCAACTGGTACAAAACTGTTACTGAAAATGTATAGGACTTCTGTGTGGGCCAATCATTCATCTGCCCAGAAATTTAATTATGGGCCCAGCTGTTTGAAGATCTAGTTCATTTGTACATTAACTGAATACATTATTTACTAATAATTTATTTTATATTAATGGTCTAATGCACGTTTCCTCGTTAGTGATGTGTAAGGCATTATATTTTCTCAATCCCGACAGATTTGGTGGACCTTTTTTTTGGCAGTTTCATTTATGACGTGAATGTGTTCAAAATCTGGCATAGATGTTCGAAAGACTATAGCATAATGGAGGAGGCGTTAGATATTTAGTAAATGAAATTTTATATCACAGTTCAATAAAATATAAATTTCATTGTTTCTTGTATTTGTGTATATAAATATATTATTAATTAACTATATCAAACTAATCGTTATGCTTCCACCAGTCATCATTCTCTTAGCGTTATCCCAGTTTCAATCTGGGGTCCGCTTTCTAGTCTAACCGGATTTGGCTGAAGGAATAGCGATATTCCATGGTTTAGACTAGTGTCAGTTTATTTAGAAGATACTGAGGCCCTGTAACGATTGTCAAAGATCTTCATGAAAACCGGAACCGATGACTTAACGTGCTCTCCGAGGCACGGGAAAAACGATGATTAACAACGTTATGCTTCCACCAGTAGGAAATAAATAAGCTTTCTTAACCGTAGTTTGAGACTAGACCAAACAACGACAATAAGTGCATAAATAATTCATGCTACTACATGCTGAATGTATGTAAAGGCAACCCAAGGGCCAAACGCCAGCTAATGGGCCTTGGTAGTAGTGCTCTATAGTGACATAATTTTAGCATTTACATATATTTGAGATTCCATTCCAATGTCTTGTAATATGCGCTCTTTATAATATTGCCATTCATTGTACATAGACATCTGAAAAACTACACAACTTGGCAGTCGGATTAGAAACCTTATAAGCAGGCACAAGAATTCCCTCAATCTAGTATCGCGAGAGTGAGGAATATTTTATACCTACCACAGTAATTTAGAATAAATGTCTACTTACATAAACTAAGAATTTCAGTTGCTGAGGCCTTACAAATTGTGAAGGAAAGTCAAACCAACTAAAGGTGATATGTTGTGTTTGAGGTCTATTGATAATGTTAAGTTACCAAAGGCAGCTAAAGCCAAATAGAGAAAGTAACAGACTGCTACGCTGAAGGTCTTGGGTTCAAACCCCTGAGCTGCTAGATTTCGAAGTTATATGTATATTAAAATTATAAACCTGCTAAACAGTGAGGGAAGTCATCGTAAATAAACTTGCATGTATAAGACCGATTCTTATGTTCTTGAAAGACATGTTAAGTCTGCCAACCAGCACTTAGCACGCGTTTTAGCCTAACCTTTCGGTAGAAGAGGGCTATAGTATCTTCTTGGGTTTACGCGAATGTTACACATTGAAATTAAACTACAGTTTACGGATTTTATCGCGTTGTATTGGTTTCACTAAGTTATTACATTTGAAACTAAAGATCTAGAAACTATATTTTTAATTTATTACTAGCCGACGTTTCGAATTCTTTACAGAATTCATGTTCACGGCAGACTGAGGTGATATTTGTCTTTTCTTGAATATATAAGTTATCTCAAAGTACCCGAACATTTTTCAACTACTGGTGTTACTACGCAGAATGAGCTCACAGTGTCCTTAGGTCTTCTGGTGACTTTGTCCTTCTTGGGTTTCATTAGCCTTATGACAGGGTCCCAAGCTCAAGGAACATTCCAACCATCTTCCCTATTGAAATTAGGGTGTTTTTTAATTTCAATAGCCTCTCGTATCATCCTTGGAAGAAATCGATGTTCTTTTGCGAGTATCTGTGGTTCATCAAATCGCAGGTAGTGGTTGGGTCCTTGTTCCACATGTTCACACACAGCAGACTTTGTTGAGCGTTTATGTTTTATATCAGCTATGTGTTCTTTAAGTCGAATGCCTATGCTTCTCTTGGTTTGTCCGATGTATGAGAGCCCACATTCACAGTCGATTTTGTAGACACCGGCCTCTTGCAAGGGTAACTGACACTTGACAGATGGTAATAATTGATTGATCTTCGTTGGCGGCTTGTAGTAAGTTTTGATAGAAGCTCGCTTCAAGATGTAGCCAATTTTGTCGGTCACGCCCTTGATGTATGGGAGGACAGCAGGTTGTCTTTCTACTGTGGCTGGTTTTTCTTTCTTCTGGGATCTGTGACAGTGGCGCGGCGGTTGGAGCTTGTTGTCTTGCAGAACTTGCCTGACATGTTGAAGCTCAGCGTCCAGGTGTTACTTGTCACAGATCCCGCGGGCTCTCTGAAACAGAGACATTCCTACAGTAGCTAACTGTTTAGGATGGTGGTGAGATTCACCGTTTAAGTACCTATTTGTATGGGTCTTTTTCCTATACACAGTATGGCTTAAGGAGTTGTTTTTATTCCTGATGACAAGTACATCAAAGAAAGCTAAAGACTTGTTTGCCTCTAATTCCATTGTGAATTGTATTTGGTTATTAATAGAATTAATATGGTTAAGGAAAGCATTAACACTATCTGTTGGTAAAATTGTGAAAGTGTCATCTACATACCGCTCGTAGAACCTCGGTGTGATGGTGGCAGTCTGCAGGGCTCGCGCCTCGAAGTCCGCCATGAAGATGTCAGCGACAACAGGCGATACTGGAGAGCCCATTGCTACACCGTCTACTTGTATGTAGTATTTCTTGTCCCATAACAGATAGCCCGTTGTCAGGCAGTGTTTGAGTATTTCTGCATATTCCTCAGGCATGTTGTTTTCTGTCAGCTTCCTTCTAGTAATTTCTACACAGTCATGTACTGGTATGCATGTGAATAATGACTGTATATCAAAACGAACCATAGTTTCCTTGTCAGAGAGATGTAGGTGTTTGATTTCACTGAAAAAATGGTAGGAATCTTTCACATGTGCTCTCGTATTGCCTCTGAGCGGTGAGAGAATCTTTGCCATGTGTTGAGCCAGTCTGTAAGTTGGTGCGCCTATCTGACTAACTATCGGGCGCAGAGGAGTGTTTTCCTTGTGTATTTTTGGTAGCCCATACATTTGAGGAGGTTTTACACACGATAGTATTAAATATTTCACGTCCAAATTAAGTTTTTCGGAGTATTTCTTAACAATATCACAAGTTTGCTTGAGTATTTTGTTCGTAGGGTCTGACTTAACCAACTTGTAGGTACTTTCATCCGACAAAAGATGTTCCATTTTTTGTTTGTACTCGGACGTGTCCATCACTACCGTTGCATTTCCTTTATCTGCTCGGAGTACTGTAAGTTCAGGCCTAGCTTGTAA